>BTPG01000001.1:225789660-225794660 GCA_036245525.1 Semisulcospira habei | reverse complement strand
CACACGCGTACACAAACAAGATAGAGAGATAATGTTTGACTGATGACAACACACTAACAAACGAAGACCGTTGATCGAAGGGTTGTTTATCAAACATGACAACATCACACTACTCACATACTGACTTAAAACATCGGCTGTATCTTTGCACAACTTTACGCCATTATAGTCACATGTCAAAGTTTCAAAGTGAGTGGTGCTCTGTAATTTTGTACGTTACAGCCTCTAGCCATAACGTACACAATCACAGACCACCATACAACTATTACTCAGCCACTCGCATAAATAAACCTCCATAATTTCTTCGGTCTCAAAATGCACTTAAAATAAAATAAAATAAATAAAATAAAATAAGTAAAATGAAATAAAATAAAATAGAAAACAATTAATATAATGAATAATAAAATTAATTTTTTTTTTTTATATTGCAAATTTGAGGCATAAGAACCCAGCAGTCCAAAGTACACGCATACAATATAAGGCAAGCAAGAGGCATAAAACTTTATGAGCCCCGGTGACAGCGTGGGTTCATGAGATTCTATGTCTCTTGCAGCTGGGTGGTTCTGGCTGTGGCCCCGCAGTCAAGGGATTAAAGTAACATTGAGCAGTGTAGAGCCATCAACAGACTACTAATGCTCTACAGGATCACAAACAATCTAGTTGACATAAACCCTGCAGACTACATACAGCATGCAGATCCTACAACCCGTGGGGCGCAGAGGCTATACCAGGAGGAGAACCTCCCATCCTGCACTGCACTACTAACTTCTTCCCCCGGACACTGAGGGATTGGAACCACCAGTGAGCAGGTCATCAGCTCCCTTCCTCGACTCCTTCAGGGCCCGCCTTGACTGCAGTCTTCACCATCTGCAGTCAGCCCCCACCCCGCCGAGATCACCCTTCATACCGTGTATATAGTTTGATCTTTAAAATACAATACAATACAATACAATACAATACAATACAATACAATACAATACAATACAATACAATAATACTTTACTAATCCCTCATGGGGAAATTCACTGTCTGCTCGTACGACCCATGGCATCATCATTCACTCATTGAATTAATTAAATAACTGCATATAATTAATTAATTAATTAATTAAACCAATACCTTTTACCAATGTCTTTTATCCCCAACTTTTATCGCCACTGCCCGGTTGTACGTCAACGCAGAGTCAATAACGTTCGCGAGAACCCTACTCTTATTGGGAAGAAGAAGAACAGTAACCATTTTAGTCCCACTGGTGCTTTCCCCAAATTTAGGGAGTGTTACTGAACGACTATGTACCAGTTGCAGGAGATGGATTGATCATGATAATTTAAGGGTAGAGCCAGATGAGCTTGTCGCCTGAAGGCGCCAAGCTCATCTAGCACTACCCTTAAACTGTCATGATCAATCCATCTCATGCTGCAGGGTCCTGTGGTTAAATGGGTTAAAAAGAAATGTAAACGGCGGCAGGTATCTATCTATCTATCTATCTATCTATCTATCTATCTATCTATCTATCTATCTATCTATCTATCTATCTATCTATCTATCTATCTATCTATCTATCTATCTATCTATCAATATATCTATCTATCTATCTATCTATCTATCTATCTATCTATCTATCAATATATCTATCTATCTATCTATCTATCTATCTATCTATCTATCTATCTATCTATCTATCTATCTATCTATCTATCTATCTATCTATCTATCTATCTATCTATCTATCTATCTATCTATCTATCAATCTATCTATCTATCTATCAATATATCTATCTATCTATCTATCTATCTATCTATCTATCTATCTATCTATCTATCTATCTATCTATCTATCTATCTCTCTCTCTCTCTCTCTCTCTCTCTCTCTCTCTCTCTCTCTCTCTCTCTCTCCCTCCGTGCGTCCGTCCGTCCGTCCCTCTCTCTCTCTCTCTCTCTCTCTCTCTCTCTCTCTCTCTCTCTCTATCTATCTATCTATCTATCTATCTATCTATCTATCTATCTATCTATCTATCTATATCCCGTAGTGACCGTTGGGGCACCACTGATGACTTGGCAACCAGCTCCCTCCATTCCACTCTGTTCTCTGCCATTCTTAGCGTATCGCCCAGCCTCAGTCCTGTCCGTTCGGAGATATTGTTCTCCCAACTTTTCCTCTGTCTTCCTCTCCTTCGTTCTCCTTGCACAGTGCCTGCAGGATTACTTTGGCAAGCCCCGTTGAACCCTTGACATGCCCATACCACTTCAGTTTGCGTTTCTTCACAATGGCTAATAGGTCTCCATAGGGCCCGATGGCTTGCCTGATTCTGCTTCCCACTTCCTCGTTCGTGATGTGATCTCTGTATGAAATGCCAAGCAGCCTTCGAAAACATCTCATTTCAGTGGCTTGTATCCTCCTTTCAAGGTCTGCTATGAGGGTCCATGACTCGCAGGCATACAAGAACACTGAGATGACTAAGGAGCGCATCAGTCTGATCTTGGAGCAGAGTGTGATGTTTCTGTCCTTCCATATGGTCTTCAATCTTGTCAGTGCTGTTGTTGTCTGCGCAATCCTGGACAGTAGTTCTGGTTTTGATCCCTCATCTGTCACAATGGCTCCTAAGTATTTGAATTTATTAACTGTTTCCAGTTTTTGGCTTCCAATCATGACGTCAGTGCCAATGCCACTGGTGTTATTTGTCATCAGTTTGTCTTCTCTTCACTAATTTCCATCCCATACGCAATGGCTGTACTGTCAAGCTTTTCCACCAGCTGAGCTAGCTCCTTTTCTGTTCCTGCAAGGCCATCAATGTCGTCCGCAAAGCGCAAGTTCATGATTGTTCTGCCTCCAATACTGACAGTTCCTTCGTGATCTTTCACAGCGTCTGTCATGATTCTTTCCAGGAAAATTTTGAAAAGAGTAGGTGAGAGCAAGCAGCCTTGTCTGACTCCGACTGTAGTCGTAAACCAGTTTCCTATTTTGCCGTTGAAGCAGACTGCGCTAGTGGCCTTGTTGTAAAGGTTTGCTATGACTTTGATCAGGTTGGCATTGATGTTGTATAGCTTCATGGTGGACCAAAGGGCTGCATGCCACACCCTGTCAAACGCTTTCTTAAAATCCACAAAGACATGATAGAGGTCTTGCTGGTGCTGGAGGTACCTCTCACCACATAGAACTCTCAGGTTGAAGATCTGCTCAGTTGGCCTGAAGCCTGCCTGTTCCTCAGCTATCATTTCCTCTGCCTGTAGCTTCAGCCTGTTCAGTAGGATCTTTAACATGACTTTGCTTGGGTGGCATATAAGACTGATCGTGCGATAATTCTGGCATTGATGTGAGTGGCCTTTTTTTGGGAGAGTTATTATAAGTGATTGGTCCATGGTGTGGGCCAGTCCCCTGACTGCCAGATCTTATCGCAGATTGTTAGTAAGGTATCAACTCTTCTCCCCCCTTCTTGGACTAGCTCTGCAGGGATGTTGTCTGCTCCTGCTGCCTTCCCTTTTCAGCGACTTCACTGCAGCCTCTACTTTTTTCTCGGAGGATGGGATGGTTGCCATTGTTGGTCACCGGTGGGTTGACAAGTATGCCTGGGTCCCCTGTAGCTCGGTGGTTGTACAAATCTGAGCAGTACTCTGTCCATCTCTTCAGTATGTCTTGGTCTTCCGTAAGACAGTTCCCTTCACTATCTTGAATGATCTAGGAGCGTCCTTGTTTTACACTGGTCAGGTCTTTCACCAGTTGGTATGCTGTTTTGCTATTATTTTTGTTCAGATTTTCTTCTACGTGTTTACACTGATCTTCAATCCACTTATTCTTTGCCTTTTTCATGCTTTTCGTGATATCCTGATTAATTTCCCTGTATTGTTTAGCTCCGTCTACCTCTGATTTCTTTTTCTTTAATTCTAGACGCTTGTCACTTAGAACAAAGATGTCGGCTGTAACCAAAGGTTTCTTTGCTTGTCAGTGTTTGCCAAGGATCTCACTGGCTGTTTGGATTACAGCAGTGTTACATGTGTCGATCAGTGTGTCCACATCTGCATCTTCTGCACCTAGAAGTAGAGTGGCGCGAATGTTCCTCCTATCTTTGCCTGGAAGGCTTCCGCTACCTCTGGGTCTTTCAGCTTCTCGAGGTCAAACTTGATTCTGGAGGGACCCTGCTTGTTGACCTTCTTTAGGCGGAGTCGGAAGGTCATCATCACTAAGTCATGGTCGCTTCCAATGTCTGCTCCTGGAAAACTTCTTGTCTTGGCAATGTTCACACTGGTTTGGAAGCGTCTCTTCACCATGATATAGTCAATTTGGTTATGGTGCTCTCCGTTCGGGCTGTGCCATGTCCATCTTCTGGATGCTTTGTGTGGGCCAAACGTGTTCATCAGCTTTAGATCATTTGAGCTGGCAAATTCCAGGAGCCTTAAGCCTCTGTCGTTGGTCTCTGCATTGCAGTAACGTCCGCATGTGCCTTTCCAGTTCCTAGCAGCATCCTCTCCTATTTTGGCATTCCAGTCTCCCTGCACCACAAGAATGTCTTTCTTAGGGGTCTGGTCCAAGACTTCTTGCAGTTGGTCATATAAGTCTTTTATTTCCTCATCGCCATAGTTCTTGGGGCGTAAACTTGTACATCATCATCATCATCAGTCCCTTGCCCGAACTGGGCGTTGGGGGGACTGAAAGGCAGCAGCAACAGACAGTGCTCTCCACTGAGTTCTATTTTGGGCGGTGGCAAGCAAGTCTGACATCTCGAGTTCGGTCCATTCTTTTATGTTTGCGACCCAACTCTTTCTCTGACGACCTCGCCGACGACTTCCTTCGAGAGTGCCTTGGAGGATAGTCTTGGACAAGGTGTTGTGTCGGGTCACGTGGCCAAACCAAGCAAGCTTGCGCCGTTTCACGGTTGCCAGAAGGGGTTCATGTGGGCCCACCAGGGAAGTGACGATGCTCCGTACATATTCGTTGGTCTTGTGCTCGCGGTACGAGATGCGGAGCAACTTCCTCAGGCACTTGTTCTCAAAGGCCTTGATTT
>BTPG01000001.1:225747160-225784660 GCA_036245525.1 Semisulcospira habei | reverse complement strand
GGGGGGGGAGTGGTGGTTCCGGAACCCCTGAATCCTCCCCTCCTCCTCCCCGCCCCCCCCCCCCCCCCCCCCCCCGCCACTGCGTTACTGTACCTTCGAGAAATTTCTGCCGCGAAGGACACAGTTTCAGTTCGGGAATTCCCGGAAATGCAAGCTGACGTTATAATCAAGCGATGTTATGGTCTATTTTTAGTTAGGGACTTTCATCGTCGCTAGTTTCGATTGCTCAACGGTACATCTGCAAAAGACATAGATTCTCATGAGCCCACGTAATGCATGGGCTCATGAGAATCTATGCCTCTAGGTGGATGAAACTAAGCTGTGTTCATCGTCAGACGCCGGAGCAGGTTTTCAGTTTAAATCTATATATAGCTACACGTCAGTAGGAGGCTATAATTATAAGGCCGTGGCGCGCTCGTCGCGCTCGACGAAAAAATCTAACGAGGGTACTTAACAACACACCCATCCTCTTTTCAGGCAAAAGGAGAGATCAGTCACGGCTAACAAGAGTCCGATTGGGGGGCGAAAGATACCTAGTCCCGGCTCCCAACCCAAATAATGTGCACATGCGGACTCATTCTTACCACAGAACACATACTGCTAGACTGCCGGCCAAACATAGAAGAAAGCAGAACCACAATAGCAGATAAACTCAACACACCCCTCACCCTAGAAGGCCTCATAAACCCCGACGCAACAACATGGTGCACTACCACCAAACACACAATCTACTCAACGAACACCCCCTAGTTAAGTACATATAACCAAACATAGAACAGAAACACTTATAGGGGGGTTAGTAAAAACCAACCCGCTCAAACAAAGAGGGCAACAGCTGGCAGGGAAAAAAAAAACAAAAAACATGATGAGAGGTTGAACGAAAAAGCGATGCGCGGACGTCAGCGACAAACAGTCAAAATATAGACCCCCGACCCCCCTATCCCCGCCCCGCCCCCCTCTGGACAAAGTCAGCGAGAGCTGGAAGTCCCTATCCATTTAAAATAGCATAGCAGCGTCGTGTTTCAATCGACAACTGATGTATAGAGCAAGCATGGATACGCATGTATTTGTGATATTCCTAAACAGCGGCCTCCACGGCGCTATATGGCCTAATGAAGTGTATACTTTCACTGTATGTGAAATAAACGGCAGTCTAATGAGCATACACGTAAAAAATACCTATCACGGGCCACACGCGGAGGAAAATATGCTTACTTTTCTACGCGAAAAAAATACGCCTTAAGTCGCTCCGTTCACGAGAAATAACAATTTTTGTGAACTATTCGCCTTGTTCTAATTGCTGTGACTTAATAATACGATTTCTCAACGATATGAAAGCTTATGGCGTTTCTCTAAACTTGGAAATTGCCTTTCCGGCATGAGGAGGCCATCGAGTGCAAGAGGAAACCACTCGCACAATCTGCCGGTGTCGAACGTCCACACGAAGAACCTAGAAGGTAAGCCCAAGTCTATTTCACTTACTTGTGTGCGTGTTATTGATTAAGCGTTTGCGGAATTTGAACGACAGACTGGAGAATGGTTGGTTTATTCAATGGTCTTCAATGTCCGACCGACCGACCGACCCGGCGACAGCTGTGACTTAGCCTTGTACGTAGTTGGCAACTGAGTTAATTCAGTTGATTGATTGATTGATTGATTGATTGATTGATTGATTGCCCAGTGCGCAATGGCAAATGCGGCCGACGTCGGCCCGATGGTCTTTTGCGCATTGATTGATTGCCGGATTGATTGATTGATTGTACTGCCTTTACTGATCAACAGGCCTCAAGAAACTTCAAGCTCACGGCGTCACAGTTCGTCCCATGAAGCACGAAGACTGGGATTTACTGGCCGCTAATTTGGGTGTGCATTTTTTCTACAAGGGCAGCGCCAGAGAGCAGGAAGACTTTACCTTCCGAGGTGACTTTGATGAAGTGATGGACACGCCACAGGGTAAGTGTAGTGTACAACTGACCAAATAAATGAACTCACATTCAGTAATGTAAATAAATCCACCAGTCAGTCACCCAATGCGCAAAAGGCCATCGGGTCGATGTCGACAGCCGTTGGGCCACGCGTCCGATGGCCTTTTGCGCATTGGGCAGTCACTGAAAGCTTTCAGGGTAAAACAAATGATCAGAACGCCCCATTGTACAAAATATGTTGCTTTCATCTCTACGTCACACGACCAATCTCTTTAGCACGAATCGTACCATGACAGTGACTGAGCTACAAAAACCCCTGTAGAGACAAATGGCGGACTTCTTGTAGCCCTCTTTGTGACGCATCTTGGATGCGAATTTTGTTCTACAAATGATCACCAAAACGTTCTAAAGTAAAAAGTTAGTGTTGTTCGAAACAACAAGGACAGAGAAAGATTTTAAATTACTTCATACGTCTATTATGTATAAATATATACTGACTTCCATTAAAAAGAGGATTTTTCACCTTAGCGCTTTTTTTCTCTCGTAAATATGCTTTAATTCGGGTTATTTTGACGTCATTTATTACAAATTGTTATGAAGAGTGTTTTATGTCGTGTGCAAATAGAATGTTTAGTCTTAAAAATCGCACATCGATGACTTATGACGTCATCAGTGACACTACCATCACAGGACATTGAAAGTGATATGGGGAGCATCTGCAGAGGACACAGATGAAAGCTAACCAATGTGCAGTGTCACTAGGGACCGTGTGCCTGAAATTCCGACCTGTTTGGTCTTGACCTACTTTTCGTTTGTCAAAGGCACCTAAATAATCAACATGGCCTACAAACATGAAAATAAAAAAGTTCATTTTTTTTAGGTAAGCGACCGTATTTGCCTGATCAAATGGATATGGGTGTGTTCTCTATCTCTGTGTCAGTCACTGGAGCATAAATAATGGGTTGAAAGTAATTCACATTAAATCAAATAAGATTTATTAAGAAAATTATGTAGACCGGAAGTTCTGGTTCTCTAATGAATTTTTCGAGTCAAATTTCATTTGAGGCAGTTAATAACATCATAAGAAAGCCACACAACTTGTGTGTTAAAACATAGCACAGGAAACTTGCTTCACAGTGTGTGTCCAGTTTTGCTCATTTTCACCACTAATAAAACCCTGTGTCCTCCAAGGTAGCCATGGGCGATAACTATTCCAATTTGTGTGTGAGAGTAGGCTGAACAGTAGGCTGAACATCTGAAGTAAGCAACAAATAAATGTTTCTAGTTTTGCTGTCAGGGTGGCTCTTTGTTTGCGGGTACACTTACAGATACTTTTTGCGTTTTTAATGGAAGTCGGTATATATTCGTTTACGTCAGGCATGTATGGCGCGATCCAGAACGGAAGATTTCGTCTTGGTTTCTTTTACGAAAATAGTGGAGGAATGAAAACAAATACGTTATTGGTAGCAGGGGCTTGCTGCACGGACACTTGTAGGTCTTCGGAAGGTCAAAGGAACCATTGAACCCCTCAGGCCTTCGGGGTACAATGGTTTCTTTGACCTCCCTCAGGCCTACAAGGGTCCGTGTAGCAAATCCCTGCGACCAATAACTTATATTGTTCTGTTCATTTGTTTCACCCTCAGTCACAACATTGACTGTTGGCTGGCTGATTGGCTGATTTAATGACTGATTGATTGATTGATTGATTGATTGATCGACTGACTGATTGATTAAATGAATCAAACACACACACACACACACACACACACACACACACACACACACACACACACACACACACACACACACACGCACACACACAATCTCATGCCCATGCTTGTTGTTACAGATGGCGGTGTGAGCTGTCTTGCCTCTATGCTCGGACATCTCCATCTACGCGCTTCCCACCAAGCACGGATGACGACGTCTGTGACCGGGACGTGCACGTGTCCGGAACTTCTAACAGACACAACAGGCTTCTCTAGAAGGTAAGAGTTGATGCGATCCGATCTAGTTTGCTTTGGTGAGGTCTGAAGCCCTCGGAAGGCAAAAACGGCGAGTACATTTTGTAAAAAGCGAGATTGTTATTGTATTAGTACGATGAAAATCTTGTTTTTCACAAAATGGACCTTTCGTCTTTTGCCTTCCTAGGGCAGGTTAAGTGGCGTTTTAAAAATCGTATTATTTGGTGGTTGGCTGGAGTTGCTCCGTATGTGTGGTGTGTGCGTGTCATTTTGTGTGTGCGTGTGTGTGTGCGCGCGCGCGTGTGTATGTGTGCGTTTCTTGGTGTGCTTTTTTGCTGTGCTTTTATTGTATTGTATTGTATCTTATCGTAACATAACGTAACACATGATGGCGAAGACGATGTTGTCGATGTGAGAAATATAAAACGTTACTTTTCTTTTCAGGCACTCTGCGGTCCTCTTTCGTCCGAGTGACGCCCTGTAAAAAGAGTGTACAAGTTCCTCGACACATGCTGAACGTCAGTATTCTCTACACACACTGAGACAGTTTCGCTGGCCAGTACCTTTCGTGGAGACATTTTCTTACGTACAAACAGTTAAAAAATTGAAAATGTTGTCCATCCAGTTTGGTTGTGCACAAAGCAGATTGTTTTGATTTCGTGTGTATTGAACGACCGTATCGAAAATACAAATTGCAAACGCTTCGATTGTGTTCCAGTGGATTTACTGTCAATAGACGTTGTTCGGAAATCAGTAGTATTTCAAAATAGCAGTCGGTGTTTCGACGAAAACAGTGGATTAAAAACCCGGACAAACATGCGATATCGCATGTTTGTCCGGGCTTTTAATTCGACGTTTTCGTCGAAACACTGCAATTGTTTGTGTGTGCATGTGTGTGTGAGTGTGTGTGTGTGTGTGTGTGTGTGTGTGTGTGTGTGTGTGTGTGTGTGCGTGAGTGAGTGAGTGTGTGTGCATGCAGTCATATCGGTTTGTATGTGTGTGTTGGAGTGAGCCATTTATAAACGAAGTCGCTGCACGTTACTTTAACATTTGACAAAAATATTTATCTTGCCCTTTATTTTATGGCCACTAAAAGAAATTTCCTTGATAAGCTAGCCGTCAAAGTATACACACCAAACTTCAAAATAAAATTTGACACAACTGTTTCACCTACCACTCGAGCATTCAACGCTCAAAAACTACAGTAAGATTTGAATCGACCATGAAAGTTCAAGGGTTGCGCCAGATTAGCTTGGCGCCTGGTAGGGGCCAAGCTAATCTGGCACAACCCTTGAACTATCAAAGTTGATTTATGTTCCGCTACTCCCAGTCAGGACTGAAAACGTTTGAGCAATCAGTTCAGGACCGGTTCAGTTGAGGTGATGGAATGCTGTCCAAGTTTAACCCTTTGGCTGTCGGTAGCCCTTTTTGTCGCGATGATTCCTGCAGAAATCACCGGCAGCAAACCGGGTTAACAGTTATGCGTAAAAAGGAAAATGTCATGAACACAACGCAAACTGCAAGAATTCGTCCTCAGTATATGAACGCCATACTGACGCAGCGATAGCAGTAGCAAGAAAAGGTACTTAACAAAATTATTACACAAAGCGAAGAACCTCCTACGAGTTATGTCCCCTTGACAGCAATTGCTAGGATTGCGATTGGTGGAGCGGCGTCAGTGGTGTATACGGAGATGTCCGAACATTGAAGCAGGACCGCTCGGAACACCAACAGCCAAAACAACTCAGCACACTCAAAAATTCAGCTCAACAAAAACAACAACAACAACAACAAAAAAAAAAAAAAAAAAAAAAACAACTGCCCCCCCTCTCTCCCCCCCCCCCCCCCCCCCCCCCCGCTAAAAAACCAACAACAACAACAAAAATAACAACCAAAAAAAAAAAAAAAAAAAAAAAAACCCAACAAAAAGAACACCACCACCCACAACGAAACAAACAAATTTTCCAAATTCTTTGCTAACTCGACAAACACATGTGAAACCTCGGGCGGTGATAATCAATGAGCCGAAACTTACTTTTGACATACACGTTCCGGCTCAGAGGCTCTGCCGACCCGGATCCACAATTGTGGGTTAAAAGTAAGTCGGTGCTCGAAAACACCACCTCCCATTGTTTAACGCATTTCTCTTTTTAAAGACTACATGCCCGTCAAGACTGGAGAGAAACTGAACATGAAAGTTCAAGGTTGGTGGCCTAGAGACGCCAACCTGTCCAGATTAAGCTCCCGCCCCCCCCCCCCTTTTGAAGTGCCATGTTCTATCCACATATTGTAGTATTTTATGAAGAATAAATTACTAAGCTGAACTTTCTTTACAATAAAATCCATGCACACAAAATTAGGTATGGCTAGACTACATAACCAAAGACTGACAACTAGGAAGCGTGGTGACCCGTGTCGTTTGCGGCAATGCTCCCCAGACAGATCCACACAGACAGATCCAGACTCGGGAGTACACCACAAGTACACTTCTATTCAAATGAGATGCTCTGAGAATTTCATCCCAAAGTCTACCGTATTGTTTGGAGCTCACATGCGTTTTCTTTTAGGAACATTCAGAGTTGTTCATATTTTTAAGCTTTTCCTTCTGATCCATTTCCATCCTCTATAAGCCAATCTCTGATCAACACACAAGCCGGCGCACACAAATAAAGACGGACACACGGCGCTTCCCGCCGTACGCTCTGTGGGTTCGTGTAGCGACAGGAATTCTGAAGAGTGAGAGCACGAGCAGCAAAATGACGTCACAAAATGACGTCATGGCATTGCTAGTCTCACGACGCTGTGTACACAGTGACACATTTGATGTTTCACGTCACTCATCCGAAAGGCACGCAGCCCCAGGGCTGACTGTTTTCTTCCAAACAACCTCTGCCAGGGCTGACTGGTAGGAGTATATACTGGATCCAAAACTTGCAAAATGATTTATTTATTATTCAAAAAGTTGAAGAGGTTGTATTACGAACTCATCCAATGTCTATTTCAAAGCTAGCTATCCAAAATTCCAAGTGAATAAAACGAAAATTACGGACTCCGATGTCGGTCAACATACTCGCTATAAGCTAAATCAAACTGTCAGAGAGAGAGAGAGAGAGAGAGAGAGAGAGAGAGAGAGAGAGAGAGAGAGAGAGAGAGAGAGAGAGAGAGAGAGAGAGAGAGAGAGAGAGAGAGAGAGAGAGAGAGTGAGAGACAGAGACACAGAGAGAGAGAGAGAGAGAGAGAGAGAGAGAGAGAGAGAGAGAGAGAGAGAGAGAGAGAGAGAGAGAGAGAGAGAGAGAGAGAGAAAGAGAAAGAGAGAGAGCTTTTCTTTGTGTCAGTTTATGTATTTATGTATAACAATGACGTGTCTGGTGCTATGCGTCAGTTCAGCAACAGTGTATAACAACAGCAACAATGCATAATGTGGCTAGTGCTTTTACGTCACCGTCACTGTCTGAAGTCGAGAATTCTTCGTGTCGACATTTCTTTTTGCGATGTATTGGATTAAAAAAAAAAACAACATTGAATAGATACAAAGCTGGTTAACGAACTCATTCAATTTCTTTATCGAAGCTAGCTGTATTTAAAATTTCAAATGAATATAACACAAATTACGGACTCAAATGCGATTCAACCGACTTTGTATAAACGGCAATTTTTCTTTTTATTGAGTAATCCAATCTAAAAATGCTGAAAAGTACTCCGAGATACACCATGAAGGAAGCATTTCCCAAATTTTCAGACCTTTACGTTCACAGACACAGGAGAAACTCGTGTCTACACACACACACACACACACACACACACACACACACACACACACACACACACACACACACACACACACACACACACACACACGTGCGCGCGCGCGCGCTCGCGTTTCCCGCCAAATGTACGTTCAACCGGACAGCGCGGTTCGGCGTAGCTAGGCATGACGTAATTTTTATCGTGTTACTTCACTGTCAGAGTCTGATGTGTGCCCGCCTATGTTCCTCATTCGTATTTGTTATCAATACGGTAGACAAAAACTGGTAACACGAACAGCGCGACGCACGGCTCGTAGCCGTTGTCAGGGGACGTAACTTGTGTCGGCCTCTGAGGCTTGTGGAGACGTACATGCACGTCTGACCATACCTGAGGAGCCTGCTGATGTCAGTGATCGAAGCGTGACATCGGGAATGCCCAATGTCTGTTTCCGCCGCAAGCAAGTTACCCGTTCGAATTCAGTATAACTGATGTATTCTAAGCTCTGAGATCATCAGTTGTTCGAGAACAGTCTGCTTCGCTAGTCACTCACACACACACTGGCCTCGTTATCAACTCGATGGCACTGCGTCATCCAGTTTCGGTTGGGTGGCACCCTCGATTTATATTTAGCCACACAGCTTTTTTTCTGGCGGGGATTTTGACAGTGCGCCGGCAAGTCATAATAAGAAAAGTCTCTCTCACGCCACATAAAAGATGGGTTTGATTGCCCTAAGCTCACAATTTATCAACATGGAGACAAGCAGTTGTCGATCCGTTATACCAACCTTTGTTAACAGCGGCCTACATGGACCTGAGAGATTTGTTTCTCATAAAGTTTTTGCTCTGGTATTTTATCAAGTGAATGGTGAAGATGTGCTTATCTATCAGAAAAATAATAAACGACATGCTGAATGTAATATGATCTCTCGCCTGAAGACTCTAATTGAGAACGAGGCACTTGTTTCGCAAAAGTTACTATTGTTCGTAAACTATTCACCGTGTAGTAACTGCAGCGACGCGATCGTGAATTTCCTACAATGGTCCAGTGGCCGCTTAAACCTGACCATGGATATCGCCTTCCCTACGTTCTACAAAATCAGAAGGCCCTCGTGTGTAGAAGGCAGACACGCCCACACGCTGGCAGACGACGAGGACCACGACAAGCACTTGAAAGGACTCCGTAAGCTGGAGAAGTTTGGAGTAACCCTTCGACCTATGGACTGTTATGACTGGGACAAGATAGCGGGCGCACTGAACGTGAGGTTTACCTATCAAGGTAGCAACAGACATAAAGAAGATATTACCTTCCACAAAGACTTTGAGCGAATCATGAGGACTGCAGAAAGAGTCCCTGAGACGCCAATGACCACCAAGCACGAATTTGTCAACATTATGACCAATGTACGTCTGCGCGGAGCGGTCACACCGGACGCGGAAGACGATATTTGTGACGTAGACGTGAACCCGCCTTCCTGGAAAACAAACTGAAAATGTGCATGTTAATTCACTACATACATGCTTATTCGTGTCATCATTTCTACATGTATATTGCTATGTTATATTACTTTGATGTGCATGCGTTTAATTCATACATTATTATATACGCTATTTGTACGTTGGCTTTATGTATACTTACATGCATGTGTGTATGCTTATCTACTTGAAGTAGTACCTTGAATTTGGCCAGATAGGATCATTTTCTTTGGACCGATTTGTAATTCAGCTGCATTTACGCCGTGTAAAATTTGTTAAAGAATAACTATGATTTGAACGCATTCCGTTTTGATGTACGTATTATACTACGTCAGCGTTTAAACGTGTTGCCGTTGTATCATCGCTATTGTCAATACTTTTTATGTATTTTTAAAATAAATAGCCTTTTTTCAATAATAACAGAAAACATCCGTTTCATTATTATTGAACTGATACGCAGTCATTAACTTATTCAAATCGCCCCGCATCAATAGCTGCAAAAGTGTCGCATAGCGTTGCCGGCGGCAACGCTATGGGATACTTTCACAGCTATTGACGCGGAGTACCTTGAATGAGTTAATACTGGTATTAATGTTTCAGTGATGCTCCTGCTACCTCAGTAGTTCGCTAAAACAACAAGAGAACACACACATACACACACGCGCGCGTACGCACACACACACACACACACACACACACACACACACACACACACACATAAATCTTTTAAGTGAACAACTCCCAAATTCAGTAATTTCTATCCGCGGGACGCAAGTGCTAAACCTGTTACTGTCTTTGGCAGTCGGTCAAGAAATCAGCGGGACTAAAACCATTACGGATCCATCCAAAGATTAATAATACCTATAATATCCACTACTGTGGAACATTTTTCATTTTCTAGGGTGCAATGAAAAATATGTGACATAAAACTTGTAAATCTGTACTTAATATATATTTCGCCTTGAGGGATAAAGAGAAAATGAAAATTTCAACAGTGAGCACAATGTACATGTATTATGAATTACTATAAAATGTATTCACATCGTAACATGACAATCACCATTTACTAGTCTGTAAATGTCAAACAACGAAATTTAAGGACTTCAAATTTATTCAAGAACTGAGTAGATAAATAATGGTTTTCAGAGCCCCGTGGATGTAATCTAGTTAAGTGTACAACTGATCACAATGCCAGTCATTAGTCAAACAGTCATTTATTATGCTTTGGTGTTAAGACAAAGACATTCTTCAAACTTCTTCCAAAGTGACTAGGCAAAGAGTACCAGCATCCTTAATGTTAAGTTTGCAGCGTGTGGTTTAATAGTTGTGTGGGGTTTTTTTTTTGTTTAAAGTACCGATGTCGTATTTCAGTATCGCATACTCTCAGAGGACTCTCACAGAGCTAGCCTTAAGGACAAGCGGCTCAGGAGAAAAAACAGAGATGCCGCAGCTCAGAACCCTGGCCATACCTTCCCCTGCAGCCACTGCGGTCGAACCTGCCTGTCTCGGATTGGCCTCCGCAGCCACGAACAAGCCTGCAGACGTCGTGGGCAACTCCTATAAAATCTTCGTTCACGAAGTCAAGCCAAGATAACTCTCAGACGCACGACAACCGGCACTGAATATAAGCTGGGCAGGTGGACTCACCAATGGTGGTCATTAGCTTCAGCTACTATACTTGATTTTCACACAAAACACAAAGACATATCGTAATCAGTCCGGATAAATGTAGTTCTAGTAGCATGTCAGGCAATAATTCTAGAAACTGTGGTTGCACCTTAGGGGTGGGCGTATGGGCCGGAAAATAGTATTTTACAATACAAGTGGTCAATGGCATCTCTTGACAGTCTCAAGAGGTGTCACTGACCACTTGTATTTGGCCGGTAAAATACTATTTTCAGGATTACACATGGTTCACTTGATAATTCAATAATAAATTTCTTATAGGACATACAGGTACACAGTGTGGCATCAATGGTATAACAGTCTTCTGTGAGAAAAATCTGCCTTGCCGCCGGATATGGGGATGGATTCGAAATCAGTCACTGATGTGTCAGCCGGCACTGAGAAAGCTGGGCAATGAAGGCGGCTATTATGATTAACTCATTCTGCCCGCGACACACCAAAACAAGATATGGCTCGACCATGATAGTTCAAGGGTGGTGGCAGAATAGCTTGGCGCCTATAGGCGCCAAGCTATTCTGCTACCACCCTTGAACTACCATGGTCGATCTGTCTCCTGAATTGTGATGCGTCATCAGAGGATAACTCCAAAATGTGGGTATTACGTACATCGGGCACAATGAGTTAATAAAGTGTAAAAACATGGAACATGCCTCCAAAAATCCCTATGAGAATGTGCCCGCCCCAGGTACAGTGGTACCTATATGTCAATTTTTGTTATAATATATATATATATATATATATATATATATATATATATATATATATATATATATATATATATATATATATATATATATTATTTAATTTTGTTTTGGGAGGGTGGGGGGGGGGGGGTTGTGGGCTTACAGCCTAGTTAACCCTCTCACTGCCACTGATCGTACATCAGTTGTACGTCTGAAATATCTGTAAATTCCACGATAAAGAGCCGCTCCAGCCGTCCCATCAACAATGGATGCCAAGTGGTTTCCGAGCAAGAGGAATACTAGATCATCAGTTACTATGATGAGCCCCCGCAATCGAGAGGCTCATGAGGATATATATCTTGCAGTAGCGTGGTGTCCATTTTTTTCTCTGCACCTGAAGGGGTTAAACCGTAACCCCCTCCCCACACCCTCCCTTGAGTCGGTTTGATACCTGTCCATCACTTTAACACATTGTACACCAATGACCGAAATCAACAAATAATGAAAGTTTCCCTCCGTGAAGGATCATTTGTATCATTTACAATTCCAGAGACAGATCGAACATGATAGTTCAATGGTCGTGCCAGAATAGCTTGGCGCCTATGGGCGCCAAGCTATTGTGGCACCACCCTTGAACTATCATGCTCGATTCGTGTCTTGTTGTGGTGTGTCGGGGCTGAATGAGTTAAAATGCATGCCGCCGGTATCCCTAGACTGCTATCAAGAGGCTACTTCAGTAATATGCGGCAAAATTTCCGTCAGTTTGGGAATTCCCGGCCTTGTGACGTCATGTTTATTTTAAGATGACGGACTGAGGCGGTTGGTCGTCTGTAGACTCTGTAGGGTATATAACGCAGCGGCAACACACAGTCAGTCAAAATCATGGAGCGACAGGACAAAGACAAACGCGTATTTGACATTTTTGTAAGGAGTGGACTTCACCAGGCCGTCTGGCCTACAGAAGTATATGCTTATACTAAGTGCTATATAAACAACGTTTACGAGCGTGTATACTTTAGAAATTCCGGTTATCATGGGCCGCATGCAGAGCAAAATGTGTTTGATACCCTATGTTTGAAAATATGTGATGGGATACTTCCTTCGCAAGAACTGACTCTACTTGTCAACTACTCGCCGTGTTTCAAGTGCAGTGACTTAATCATCAATTTTATTAGCGAAATGCGCGGTGAATATGGCGTGTATATCAAGCTGGAAATTGCCTTTCCTGTATTCTACAAAATGCGGAGGCCTTCGTGTGAAGAATCATGTTATACTCACAAATTGCCGACCCACCAAGATCACGAGAATAATCTCAAAGGTAAGTTCACGGCTTTTCAATTTGTTCTTCAGTCTTTACTTTAACACGTTCAGTGCCGAGAAAACTTGGTTGGTTGGTTAGTTCGGGGTTTAAGGGCCACGGCACCGAAGTAGTGATACTGGACGGCCCTGACCGGCGGGTTATGGGGGACAGGGAAATCTATTGCCTATGGAGTACGACCTAAACACTGATCAATGCAGCCGCACTGCAACCGGCTGTGCCACTTTGATTTACCAGGACCTTCCAACGGACATGCTATGGAAGAAAACTTGAACTGCAAAAGGTTAAAATCCTCATGAGCCCCCGCAGTTGCGGGGCCTCATGAGTACCGATGCTTCTTGCTGACGAATTCGAACCTACGTTCCTGGGACATCTATTGGTTTTCATTTGTATCTTGAATTAACTCATTCAACCCCACGCCCATATTTCCCAAATTTTGGAGGCGTCATTTAACGACTATGCACCAGTTGCAGGAGGTGGATCGACCATGATAATTCAAGGCTAGTGCCAGATTAGCTTGGCGCCTGTCGGGGGGGGGGGGGGGGGAGCCTGCAAGCTAGATGTCTATGTCGGATTCAGTGTCTGGTCTCCCAATTGAAGGGCCGGGAGGGAGAAATCGGTAGCGGGCTCGGAAACGATTGTTCACCACGATTAAATGGCTGGGTCTGGTTTAAAGCACGGTGCGGAGGTCCCTCAAACAAAATCCTTAACCGAATTTCCCCTTCAAAATTCCAAATTCTCCTTGGGAATCCCGACAACCATCTAATTTCTGCGCACTCTCCGCGCTATACAAGTCGCGGGTTTTTCCGTTTCCAAAAATAACCTAGGCCGACCTCTACACAGTTACTCCCGTTGAGCAAGGGTCTGCAAACATCAGTTCACATTTCTTGACAAAAATCTGACAAAAATGAAAGAGACAACGACTATTAACCCATTCAGCCCTGACGCACTACAGCGGGAGATAGGTCGACCATGATAATTCAAGGGCTGTGCCAGATTAGCTTGGCGCCTGTCGCCCTTGAAGTAATCATGGTCGATCCATCTGCACCTTTTGCATAGTCATTAGATGACGCCTCTCAAATCTGGGAAATACGGCCGTCGGGCTGAATGAGTAAGAGAAAAAGGGGGAGGGGGGAGGGAGGAGTGGCGGAGGGTCACGTTAGTTCCTGGGTTTAAGACCCGCACAGCACACCCCCTCCTCCCCCCCCCCTTCCTTTAATCATCACTGGCGAAACAAAAATAAAAAAAGGGCAGATGTGCGGAAAAAAAGTATCAGGTTAGTCGCTCAGCCAGTCATATATATCGGATATTCCAAAGTCGGATCTGACATTTTTTTTTATCTGTCCCGACAGTAGTGTATAATTACTTCTCTTATAACAAACTTCGGTTATGACACGAGAAAATTGGGGCCCTGACGATTTGTTATATCCGAAGTTTACTCTGTATGACTGGCTGGCAAGACTGCCCTTTTCTCCCCCCCCCCCCCCCACACACACACCCGTCCCCCGCGCAAAATTTAGAAGAGACCGGAAAGTAACATGTTAGGCATGTCAAGCCCCCCCCCCCCCCCCAGTCCGAACCCCCTCCCACCCACCCCACCTCACCCTCTTTGTAGTTGTTTGTATTTTTTATAATATTTTTTTTCTGTCTGAATGCAATGTCTGCCGCTATTTTAGGAAGAGTTTTACCCGACTAGAAACTTTATTTATTTATGCTTTACGTTTTGACTAACTGTTTTATTGTCTTTCTGTTTATGATTCTTCCTCTGGCTTCTCACTTTGAATATGGACGAAATTGATGAGAGGAAGAAGGGATGAAAATGCACGCCTCAGAAATGATGAGTGTGGACGTCATAAAATTCTTGTGGGAAATCTGAAGGGATGAATCTGAGCGTCAAAGAACTGCGGACTTACAGCTTAAATTGATGAATGTGGACGTTAAGGAATATGGAGTGTTAAGGAGTGTGGACGTCGAGGAACTGCTTATTGTGTAGTTTGAGGATAGCTTAGTATGTATGTTGAGGAATGCATAGTGTGTACGTTGAGGAATTGCTTAGTGTGTACGTTGAGTAACTGCTTAGTGTGTAAGTATAGGAACTGCTTACTGTGGACGTTGAGGAACTGCTCATTGTGTACATTTTGTGGTGTTTAGTGTGTGTACGTTAAGACATTGCTTCATGTGGACGTGGTGACATTGCTTAATGTGGACGTCGAGATTGCTTCGTGCGAACGTTGAGACATTGCTTCGTGTGGACGTTGAGACATTGCTTCGTGCGAACGTTGAGACATTGCTTCGTATAGACGTTGAGTCATTGCTTCGTGTGGACGTTGAGACATTGCTTAGTATGGACGTTGAGACATTGCTTAGTGTGGAAGTTGAGAAATTGCTTAGTGTGCACGTTGAGACATTGCTTCGTGTGGACGTTGAGACATTGCTTCGTGCGAACGTTGAGACATTGCTTCGTATAGACGTTGAGTCATTGCTTCGTGTGGACGTTGAGACATTGCTTAGTATGGACGTTGAGACATTGCTTAGTGTGGAAGTTGAGAAATTGCTTAGTGTGGACGTTGAGACATTGCTTCGTGTGGACGTTGAGACATTGCTTCGTGTGGACGTTGATACATTGCTTAGTGTGGAAGTTGAGACATTGCTTCGTTTGGACGTTGAAACATTGCTTAATGTGGACGTTGAGACGTTCTGTTTCTTGTGGACGTGGAGAAATTGCTTCGTTTGGGCGTTGAGACATTGCTTCGTGTGGACGTTGAGACATTGCTTCGTTTGGACGTTGAAACATTGCTTAATGTGGACGTTGAGACATTCTGTTTCGTGTGGACGTTGAGTCATTGCTTCGTGTGGACGTTGAGACATTGCTTCGTTTGGACGTTGAAACATTGCTTAATGTGGACGTTGAGACGTTCTGTTTCGTGTGGACGTTGAGTCATTGCTTCGTGTGGACGTTGAGACATTGTTTAGTGTGGACGTGGAGACATTGTTTAGTGTGGACGTGGAGACATTGCTTCGTGTGGACATTGAGCCAGTGAGGGAAGAGAAAATGCGTGTGGACGAGACCGAATCGCTGAGTGTTGAATTACGGTGGGGAATCTTACAAGGACCAGTGTGGACGTCTCGCAATTGCCGAAAGAAATCTTAATGAGAGAAGTGTGTACATCACGGAATTTCTTTGAAATGAATGTGCGCGTACGTTCTTGCCAGGAATACGAGGAACTACTTGTGGTTTCGGTATGAGAGGATGGACTATATGGGACTGCTTGAACTTGATATGTATACAAAGCTGTGCACGTCTGATTGCTCCGTCGTCAGGACTGAAGAAACTCCAAGCTAACGGCGTTACCCTTCGTCCCATGAAGAAGGAGGACTGGGAGATGTTGGCTTGCGACCTGGGCGTGCATGACTTCGTCTACCAAGGCAGTCCTAGAGAGCGGGAGGATGCCATCTTCAGTAAAGACTTTAACCGAGTTATGAATGCGCCGGAAGGTATGTTTACTAAAGCCAAAATATGTGTACACACTACAGCTGAAGTCACAGTGTTCACTGTCGTATGTATATTTTTTAAGACCCTGTATGTGACACAGCTGTAGTATAAGACACTGTATTTCACATATAGTGTTGTTACGTGGTAGAGTCGTAATCGTAGTATGATAAACACACCAGACGCACGCACGTAAGGTTCTTTTAAATAAACTTCATTCAGCTGCAACCCGTCACACGTGGCTTAAGGATGTAGGCTACACTGGAGTAACAGTTCCAACAATATTTTAATTCAGCGATGCGATCTCCACACAATGCATTCCCAAAATGCACCAACACTGATACAATGTCTCTTCTGCAAATGTCAACACTGGCGACACAAAGTTCCTCACACAACGTACACCACCGTTACGCTGCGTCTCTCACAATGTACACCCTATACGGGCCACGTACCTACGATAAACTGTGTGTCCCTACAACTGACAATGCATGACAATGTACCCACGTGCTTCCCAGCACCATCCCTTATATAAAAACAACTTTCAAGAATAATCTAAGGAATTTACCCAACGCAACCAATCAGAACGGAACACGTAACTGAAATCATAAATATTAATAAAAGAACTTTCTAGAATAAACTATAATAGTCAACAAAAATTCGGCTGCTCATTACAACCCCAAATCCCAGTGTTTAATGATATCACACAAAAATATGGCAAACCGTTTACGACTTTTCATAATACGCAAAGAACGGCTGCTAATTTCACGCGCACAGTAAGCAACTATGACTAGCTGCTTTGCTACTGTGTTTCAAAAATGTTGCTTACTCTTTTGACGTCACATATACGAGGTCACTAGACAGCGCGACCCTGCTCGAACGTTCTGGTTCATTCTCAGCTAATCTACGCAAAACAAAAATCGACCGCTTTTCTCTGTGCGACTTTTCTAGAAGCTACCGGACTAAAATTAGCGTATCATAACAAAGCGAAATTCCACTCTAAGCGCGAACGAAAGAAAATCCGCCTGAAAAGGTACGTGATTCGTAATCGTGATAGCTCAAATAAATATCGGATCGTTTCCTACGATTAACACATGCATGCTCTCACAGGACAACACAACCACAATCGTAAAATGTGTCTTGTGTTACACTGTTTGGCTTTCAAATCTCGCTGGGTAGGCCATTTGACCAGATGCTGATTACAGTAGCGTAGGAACCAATATTTTTGGAGAAAATAAATTCTGGATGAAAAATATTTTTGTGAGAAAAGCACACTTTTAAAAAAAAGTTTAATTTAAAATTAATATTAAAATTAAAATTTAATAAAGATTTTAATAACATCAAAATGTTCGTAATACTTTGATTAATATGCTGGTTGAACTGTCGATTAATCCTTACCCCCCACCCCTACCCCCCACCCCACCCCCCGTCGTCGACCCGAAATTTTTTCTACTGGTGGAAGGGGCAGCGTCGTTTTAGGGACTGTACGAAAAAGAAAGCAACAACCAAAAAAGAATATCAACAATAAATAAATAAATAAATAAATAAACTAAACAATAAATAAATAAAATAATAATAAAAAACAACTAAAAAACATAAAACATACAATTAGTCGCTATCGTTTTTATAACTCCTTTTTTTTTTTGTTTTACAGAAAATCACGTCAACGTTGCTACGATGGCGGGTGCTGTGCGTCTTCGCGGTTCACTGGAACTCCAGGGAGATGTAGGACCTGGCAACATCAACGGCGTCCAGACATTCTGACAGAAGACCGAAGGTAAGATATTTTATGAATATCGTGTCCTCTCTAGTCTTGTACTGTCCTGGTCTGTCCGGTAAAAATGAAACGAAAGAGGGGGAGGGGAGAGGACGTACACGGCGGATCTGAACTCACAGACTGCGGCACAGAAATACCTTTAGCTCGATGTGTAGCGGTTTACAAAGTTATCATAGAGCATAACCCAACGTAGAAAGAAGCACGCTTAGAAAAGACAGTTACAGCACAATTTATTAAGCCTTATCATTCGGAATACACCACTGTGTGAGATAAGTTTGACTAAAATAGTTCAAGGGTAGTGCCAGAATAGCTTGGCGCCTCTAGGCGCCAGCTATTCTGGCACCACCCTTGAACTAATGCTATTGGTCTATATCCGTATCTGTAAGTACTATAATGTAGCTTGCATATGGCAGTGTACAAATTTGAAGCTTTTAGCCTCAGAATGATATGGGTTAAATATTGTCTTTTTCAAAAGAGAGAAAAAAGAAGAATTCACTACTTATCTTATCGGAGCGTGTAGATAATCACTTACATTCAGCAAGTCATATTGTGTTTTTTTCTTTCCTATATGAGATAGGTTATTCTGCGTGCTCGACTTCAAAGCACAATATTTTTTTTTAAATATAATTTTGTCAACAGGTATTTCCATTTACCAGCCCCACTCACTCCGGTCCCTTTATTTTATTGTAACACAAGGTGTACACGCCGAAAAACTGGTTTCTGTCTCTTTATGCATTTTCAGGAGATGCCAAAGCAAACAGCTGTGTCACAGAAGAGACGCTTCCAAGTTTTCGTAGAAAAGCGAAGAAGCCCCGAAAAATCAGATGAACAACAACAGTAATCACAGATGGACACAAAACAGTGCATAATTAACACAATATGTCACAATAATGTCCATCCTTATGACCGTCACAGCACTTAACTATTGCTGCTGTACCATGTAACTTGAAACTGTGTTCTTGGAAGGTTGTACATTGTTTGGAAGTATTCATTGTCGAGAATATTGAACATAACCCGACTGCAAGAGGCATAGATTCTCATGAACCCCCCGCTGACGCGGGGGCTCATGAGGATCTATTCCTCTTGCTGAGATCAATGCATATCCTTGTTCCTTGGAAGGTTGTGGCTTTGGATCGTTGACAGAACAAAGATTTCAGAAACAAAATGTACGTACAGAAGCAGGGAAGGGGCTGACGATTTTCGCTATACTAGTAGCTAAGACAGATCGGATATGTGAACCACCCGTCTCGCGTTGATGGTAGCCCTTAAAGCCTAGTCTGCGCTCTGAAAGTCCACAATAATTAGCCGGACGCACCAACTTTGAAGTCTTCCAAGGCTCGTGTGTCGGTGGTGAGGGGGGCCATTTTAGGCTCCCAAGTACGAAAGAAGAGAAACAGGAAGACGGAAACCGGGGGAGAGGACGGTCAGAACTCTGTCACTCGCATGGTCTGTATTTCAGCTTGCCAGTCTTGAGGGTTGTGACGTGGAGGTAAACTCCCCTATCCCGACTGTCTAAGAGTGTACAAAAGGGCTCTGGCGCGGAGGTAAACTGCCATCAACAATCCGGCGACCGTTTGTGTGTCTCAGGGCTCTGGCGCGGACGTAAAACTCCCGTAACCCGATTCTTTGTGTGTCTCAGGGCTCTGGCGCGGACGTAAAACTCCCGTAACCCGACTGTTTGTGTGTCTTAGGGCTCTGGCGCGGACGTAAAACTCCCGTAACCCGACTGTTTGTGTGTCTCAGGGCTCTGGCGCGGACGTAAAACTCCCGTAACCCGACTGTTTGTGTGTCTTAGGGCTCTGGCGCGGACGTAAAACTCCCGTAACCCGACTGTTTGTGTGTCTCAGGGCTCTGGCGCGGACGTAAAACTCCCCTAACCCGACTGTGTCAAAGCCGGATTATGATGCGCAGCTTAACCCATGGCGTTCGGGGTAACCTTACTGATTACGCAGAGAGAGCTCTGGCACGGAGGTAAACTCCAGTAACCCGACTGTTTGTATCTCTGAAGAAAAAAGACCAGAAGAAAAGAAAAAAAAAAAAAAAAACAGACGACGAGTAGAAGGCCTCCTCTTCTCGTCTGTGAATCCGGTGACTGAAACTGAAATTGAAAAACAAACAAAAACAAATCATTGCTGGTACTGAACGCCAGCGGCCCAGTCTAGCGGCTCCATGTCAGACACACGACATTGAAAGGCTTCGGCGATGGTGTGTAAAACGTGGGAAGTAGGCGAAAGGCTGAATGACGGCTTAGCATATACACGATGACGGGTTGGATCAAACTTAACTCATTCGCGGCCAGCCGCATCCGGATGCGGCTGGCCGCGAATGAGTTAATGTTTAAACCAGTGTTACATCCTCACTCAATCTGAGCAACAGCTGGGACCGATACTGCATCTCTCAAGAGTCGGTGCGCATGTTCTCAAGTGAACCCGGCTATGCATTTTGCAGATGGAAGAAGGTGTTTGAGGTGTTGGGTCGCACTGCTTGTCTCCCTCGATTCGCTGCTCTGATCAGCGCAGCGAATCGACGGAGACAACCAGTGTGGGGTATAGGACGTAGGGTTGGTTCAACACAAATGTCTCACTGATGAATATATACACACCGATGACAGAAACAGAAATGTAAATGAGGGAAATCCCTGCAAGCACAAGCTAGAGATTCTCATGAGCCACTAAATCAGGAGCTCATGAGGATCTATATCTTCTGCAGATCAAAGGGACCGACGATATGTAACGGATATGTTTCTTGATTGGGTACAGTCGGCATTAACTCATTCGAGACGTGCCGCCTCCGGATACGCGGCATATGCCGCGTATCCGGAGGCGGCACGTCTCGAATGAGATAATTTAAGAATACGAAAATTTTTAATCCGTATATATTTAATCTGTATAAAATTAATCTTTTCTTCCGCAAGTAGCATGCAGACTGGACGCTAACAATTCTTGGTCACCGGCCCGTAACATTTTGCATAATGGTCACGGTCTGTTTGAAAAACAAATTGATGAATTACATTTTGATGAGTTACATTTACATTTGTATAAAAGTATTTTTTTTTTACCCGGCAGCATGCAGGCTCAATTATAATTATGTTAGTGATGATGGTGATTATTACTGTAGATGAATTATGAAATGCTGGTTGTATGCTCTGTATTAACCGACTGTATATTTTAGTAATGTATCATTGAGTCAGTATGCTAATCCCCGAAGCTTACACCAATAATACTATTTGTTATCAATAATACGATTTGTTATTATTCATTATTGCAACTGAGCTTTAAAAAAAAAAAATATCTGATTTGAAAACTGTTTGGTTTGTTGTGTAAAATTGATACCAAAGTATGACTGTTCAGAGACAAACACACACACACACGCACATACACACACACACACACACACACACACACACACACACACACACACACACACACACACACACACACACACACACAAACACAGAGAGAGAGAGAGAGAGAGAGAGAGAGAGAGAGAGAGAGAGAGAGAGAGAGAGAGAGAGAGAGAGAGAGTGAGAGAGAGAGAGAGAGAGAGAGAGAGAGAGAGAGAGAGAGAGAGAGAGAGAGAGAGAGAGAGAGAGAGATATTCTCTAGTTCTTTTCTTATCAATTCGTAATACAGCAAGATGATTGTCCATACTTTTTATATAATGTACATATAGCTTTCAACACAGCAGGCGTAGTCTGACATTTCTCTGTACTGTATACGTGCTCAGTAAAAGAAGAAAAAGAAAAAAGAAACCGTAATGTTGTATTTATGTGACTGACATCCCTCTCTCTCCTACCTCTCTCTCTTTCTCTCTCTCTCTCTCTCTCTCTCTCTCTCTCTCTCTCTCTCTCTCTCTCTCTCTCTCTCTCTCTGTGTGTGTGTGTGTGTGTGTGTGTGTGTGTGTGTGTGTGTGTGTGTGCACGCGCGCGCGTTTCCATGAATGTTTCTTAATATTCAGTCCAGAACCCAAACGGTGATTGCCAGCATCGGAAATGTAAAGATCCCAGACAATCGGCCCGACGTCGGCCGCCGTTGACCCGCGCACGGCTGTGCCTGGGCCAACGGCGGCCATCGGGCCGACATCGGGAGCATCAAATAAAGAGAGAAGCGCCTTACGATAGACAATTAAAAGACTATTTATTAATATTTCGGGGTTTCCAACCCATACGCAATGGCTGTACTGTCCTCCCATCTTTTCCTCTGTCTTCCTCTCCTTCGTCCTCCTAGCACAGTGCCTTGCAGGATTGTTTTGGCAAACCCTGCTGGACGCGTGACATGCCCATACCGCTTCAGTTTGTGTTTTTTTTCATAATGGCTAATAGGTCTTCATAGGGCCCGATGGCTTGCCTGATTCTGCTTCCCACTTCCTCGTTCGTGATGTGATCTCTGTATGAAATGCCAAGTCGCCTTCGAAAACATCTCATTTCAGTGGCTTGTATCCTCCTTTTAAGGTCTGCTGTGAGGGTCCATGACTAGCAGGCTTCCAATCATGACGTCAGTGCCAATGCCACTGGTGTTATTTGTCATCAGTTTGGTCTTCTCTGCACTGATTTCCAACCCATACGCAATGGCTGTACTGTTCAGCTTTTCCACCCGCTGAGCTAGCTCCTTCTCTGTTCATGCAAGGCCATCAATGTCGTCCACAAAGCGCAAGTTCGTGATTGTTGTGCCTCCAATACTGACAGTTCCTTCATGATCTTTCAGAGCGTCTGTCATGATTCTTTCCAGGAAGATGTTGAAAAGAGTAGGTGAGAGCAAGCAGCCTTGTCTGACTCCCACTGTAGTCCTAAACCAGTTTCCTATTTTGCCCGTTGAAGCAGACTGCGCTAGTGGCCTTGTTGTAAAGGTTTGCTATGACTTTGATCAGGTTGGCATTGATGTTGTATAGCTTCATGGTGGACCAAAGGGCCGCATGCCACACTCTGTCAAACGCTTTCTTAAAATCCACAAAGACATGAAAGAGGTCTTGCTGGTGCTGGAAGTACCTCTCACATAGAACTCTCAGGTTGAAGATCTGCTCAGTTGTGCTGCGCCCTGGTCTGAAGCCTCCCTGTTCCTCAACTATGATTTCCTCTGCCTGAGGCTTCAGCCTTTTCAGTAGGATCTTTAAAATGAATTTGCTTGGGTGGCATATAAGACTGATCGTGCGATAATTCTGGCATTGATGTAAGTTGCCTTTTTTGGGGAGAGTTATTATGAGTGATTGGATCCATGGTGTGGGCCAATCCTCTGACTGCCACAAATCTCCTGACTTCGCAACAAATAATGTTATATGAAAACTATTCACCTTGTAGCAACTGTAGCGACAAGATCGTGAACTTCTTACAATGGTCCAGCGTGCACCTAAACCTGACTTTGGATATCGCCTTTCCCACGTTCTACAAAATCAGAAGGCCTTCGTGTGTAGAAGGCAGACACTTTCACAAACTGGCCAGCTATGAGGACCACGACAAGAATCTCAAAGGACTCAGGAAGCTGGAGAAGTTTGGAGTAAGTCTCCGACCTATGGGTTTCCTGACTGGGACAGGATAGCGGGCGCACTGAACGTGATGTTCAACTGTCAGGATAGCAACAGACAGAGAGAAGACAGTACCTCCCATAAAGACTTTGAGCGAGTCATGAGGACGGAAGAGAAAGGTACTCCTACACCGATTAGCGGACATAACCTTGTCAATAAGATGTCCAATGTGCGGCTGCGTGGAGCAGTGTTAACCGAGACGGGAGAGGGCATTTGTGAACTAGATGTCTTACTGGAAAACGAACTGAAAGTACATAAAGTGTTACGCACCATCGGTTTAATCGTTTCAATCACATTAAATGTATGAATACATGTTTAAATTATGCATTGAGAATTAATATATTTAAATGCATATAATCCATACATAAATGTATCTCTTTGTTTGTATGTACGTGATCTGTAAGAAATGAAAATGTAAACGGACTGGATGATTTGTGTGAAACACTAGTTTTTGAGAAAGAGTAGCATTTTGAGAAATGATAGTATTTTGATAAACAGTAGGTTTTGTCCAACAGTAGTTTGTGAGCAACTGTAATTTATGTGAAAATGAAGTTTTTGAGAAACAGAAGTTTGTGTGAAGTAGTAGTTTATTGAGGAGCAGTTGTGCAGGTGAATTAGTCCCGGCGAAGTGTATTCAAAACAAGAAACGATCAACATTATGTGGTTAAGGTGCACTTGTAATAACTGTGATAAACAACTTATTTGT
This sequence comes from Semisulcospira habei, assembly GCA_036245525.1. Lineage (NCBI taxonomy): Eukaryota > Metazoa > Mollusca > Gastropoda > Semisulcospiridae > Semisulcospira > Semisulcospira habei. Next base: position 225,760,377 of record BTPG01000001.1, on the reverse strand, counting down.
CACGGTAGATCTGCAAACATATTTTCTTATATGTATGTATGTGTGTACTTCAGTACTAAATCCAGACACAAATGTGACTGAAAACCGTGTAAAATGCAAAGAAAATTATAACAAAGAAAGAAACACGTTATAACAAGACAATTACAACACAATTTATTGTACTGTATTTGCCCCTTTTAAGCGTATTTTGTTTGTTTGTTGCCATTCGTTATGATTTTCTTTACTTCAATGCTAAGATCTACGCAGTCGTTGCTTGCTTGGTCAAAACAGTACTAATAATCAGCAGTATTATACCATTCATAACGATCACTTAGACGATATATTCACAGTTATAATTCTGTTCGTCTGCACACGATTTGAAGTGGTGTTTGGAGTTTAAAGAATAGTAATTATGTTGCCCTAAACTGGTTTAGGACTACAGTGGGAGTCAGACAAGGCTGCTTGCTCTCACCTACTCTGTTCAACATCTTCCTGGAAAGAATCATGACAGACGCTCTGAAAGATCATGAAGGAACTGTCAGTATTGGAGGCAGAACAATCAAAAACGTTCGCTTTGCGGACGACATTGATGACCTTGCAGGAACAGAGAAGGAGCTAGCTCAGCTGGTGGAAAAGCTGGACAGTACAGCCATTGCGTTTGGGATGGAAATCAGTGCAGAGAAGAGCAAACTGATGACAAATAACACAAGTGGCATTGGCACTGACGTCATGATTGGAAGCCAAAAACTGGAAACAGTTAATAAATTCAAATACTTAGGAGCCATTGTGACAGATGAGGGATCAAAACCAGAAATACTGTCCAGGATTGTGCAGACAACAACAGCACTGACAAGATTGAAGATCATATGGAAGGACAGAAACATCACGCTCTGCTCCAAGATCAGACTGATGTGCTCTTTGGTCATCTCAGTGTTCTTGTATGCCTGCGAGTCATGGGCCCTCACAACAAGCCACTGAAGTGAGATGTTTTCGAAGGCTGCTTGGCATTTAATACATAGATCACATCACGATCGAGGAAGTGGGAAGCAGAATCAGGCAAGCCATCGGGCCCTATGAAGACCTATTAGCCATTATGAAAAAAACGCAAACTGAAGTGGTATGGGCATGTCACGCGTTCAGCAGGGCTTGCTAAAACAATCCTGCAAGGCACTGTGCAAGGAGGACGAAGGAGAGGAAAACAGAGGAAAAGATGGGAGGACAATATCTCAGAGTGGACAGGACTGAGGCTGGGCGATACGCTAAGAATGGCAGAGAACACAGAGAACAGAGAGGAATGGAGGGAGCTGGTTGTCAAGTCATCAGTGGTGCCCCAACGGGATATAGATAGATAGATAGATAGATAGATAGATAGATAGATAGATAGATAGATAGATAGATAGATAGATAGATAGATAGATAGATAGATAGATAGATAGATAGATAGATAGATAGATAGATAGATAGATAGATAGATAGATAGGTAATTATGTTGTTGACATTTCATGGGAATCACTTTGTACACTAATTTTGTATTGATAAAATAAACAGCATAAAAAGATGATAACCTTCCGGGTCTCTCTCTTTCTCTCTCTCTCTTTTTATCTCTATGTGTGTTTGTGTGTGTGTGTGTGTGTGTGTGTGTGTGTGTGTGTGTGTGTGTGCGTGCGTGCGTGCGTGCGTGCGTGTGTGTGTGTGTGTGTGTGTGTGTGTGTGTGTGTGTGTGTGTGTGTGTGTGTGTGTGCGCGCGTGTGAACTCCATTACTGCCAGCGGACGCACAGTGTGTGAAATCATCGCAAATTCAACATCAAAGAATAATCCTCAGCAGTCAAAGATACATGTTTGCAAGAGGCATAAATCCTCTTGAGCCCCCACAACTGCGGGGGCTCATGAGGATCTATGCCTCTTTCTGTTAATTTTTTTTCTCGGCGGTGAAGGGGATTGTAATTAGGTTATGACACTCTCACCGTTAAAATGTTGTCTATGTTCCAAACATATTTCAGATTCTCAACCAAATGAACACGCACGTATGTTAGCATATCTCATGGCTTCACACACACACACACACACACACACACACACACACACACACACACACACACACACACACACACACACACACACACACACACACACACACTCACGCACACACTCACACACACACACACACACACACACACACACACACACACACACACACACACACACACACACATGGAGACAAAATCCTCAGAGTGGGTTACCTACCATTTTATGTCAAAATGGGTTCCCATATTTCTATTTACTCTAGGGCTCAGGAGTTGATGCGAATGTTTAGAACTCATCTTATAACTAAGCTCTACAACTTAAAATAAAATCGACATTTTCTGGAAACAGAGCCACTGGATGGAGAAAAAAATGGGTTTTTACATAAACCAAAAACTGGCATTACAGTGAAAAATGGGTGTCTTCTTTAAATCATTCATTTTACCATGGTCTGTCTTAAGAAAAGTAACCGTCTGTAATAAGGTAAAGTTCAGGGAATATTTGATGCTTCTTTTTCACATTCATTTGATTGTTGTCATTCTTTTTTCAACTTAATGTGTATTCCTTTTTTCAACTTAATGTGTATTCCTTCTATTTCCTGCATTAAAAATGTCAAGCACAACGACAAAACGCACAATGAACAAATACCTAACTAAACATACCTCTGGATGATTTTATTATGATTGTTGGGTGGAGTTGTGGTGGGGAGAGGGGGAGGGGGGGGGGCGGCGGGAGGGTGTTTGTGTTTGGTTTTATAGAGTTGCAATTATCTCTTATGAATGAAAGATTTTCATTATCAGTGGAATCAGTAGGTCATTTTAGAGCCGCGCCCCGAGTTGCATTTCGAACCACTCACAAATACACATTTGGAGTGCACCAAATGGATCCAGTTGGACAAATACCCCATTCCACACCATAGGCTAGCTAAGAAAAACAATCGCGTCGTTTATGGCACGCAAAGGCCTCCCTCAGACGCGGTACAAGTTTTAAAACTGAGAAACTGTTGTTTTTAGAAGCGTGTCGGGCAAAAGTTTTATTAAAACTGTTTTAAAACCTCTCTTAACTCAACATTTGTTATTGTTAAAAGTGTTTTAATTTACAAGCGTGTAACTGTTGTGCATGATATAGGCCAACGTATCCCCTATAGTGCTGGCTATTTTTCCCATTGTCGCCTTCTCTCTTCGCTCAGCACTCAACTGACTTTCCAGTCCTTCCCTCAAACGGGCAGCAGGCACACAAGCAATACTTCACTATTACACCTTTTGGCAACATAAGGTTTCTTTTCTCTGACCTAGCATTACATCCGAAAATGGCGCATCCAAGCCTTCACTCTTTCTACTGCAGTAAACGGCCGACTGGAGCAGACGACGCACCTAACGACGCTGACTGTGTGACGTCATTTGCATTCAATCAATTTGTGCATACAATCTAAGAGGAGTTGCAGTCGAAACGAAAGCATTCATAACACCAACAAACCTACAAACAAAGCAACAGCCAAACTATCAAATAGGAAGAATAGGGGAGGGGTGGGGGGGGGGGGGAGGGGTCCAAACACCCGAAAAATGGACTTTGTTATAGCATTTTTAAGTTTTTTTTTTTTTTTTTTTTTTTGGGGGGGGGGGAGGGGGGGGGGCCGGAATTCATGGACAATTCCCCCTCCCGCGCCCCAGATCCGCCTCTGCGTTACTGTACCTTCGAGAATTTTCTGGCGCAAAGGACATAGTTTGGGCGTTTTTTAGTTGGGGACTCAGCTCCTCGTCGATAGTTTCGATTGCCCAACGGTACATCTGCAAGAGACATATATTCTCATGAGCCCATGCAATGCATGGGCTCATGAGAATCTATGCCTCTTGGTGGATGAAAATAGGCTATGTTCATTGTCAAACTGCGGACTAGTTTTGGCGGCAACAGTTTAAATCTGTATATAGCTACACGTCAGTAGGAGGTTTAAATAAGGCCGTGGCACGATCGTCATGTTTCAACCAACAATGAATTTAGCAATGTATAGAGCAAGCATGGATAAGTCTGTGTTTGAGATATTCCTAAACAGCGGCCTCCACGGTGTTAAATGGCCTAATGAAGTGTATGCTTTCACTCTATGTTTATTAAATGGCAGACTAATGCGTACACATGTTAAAAATACCTATCATGGGCCACACGCGGAGGAAAACATGATTACTTTTCTACGCGAAGAAATACGTCTTAAGTCGCTCCGTTCACGAAAAATAACTATTTTCGTGAACTATTCGCCTTGTCCTAATTGCAGCGACTTAATAATACGATTTCTCAACGATATGGAAGCTTCCGGCGTTTCTCTAAACTTGGAAATTGCCTTTCCCACATTTTATAAAATGAGGAGGCCATCGTGTGTGAGAGGATCCCACACAGCCTCACACAGTCTGCCGGAGTTGGACGTCCACAAGAGGAACTTAGAAGGTAGGCCCAAGTCTATTTCACTAACGTGCTTGCGTGTTATTGATTGATCGTTTGCATTTGAACGACCAACTGGCGAATGGTTGGAATATTTAATAATCTTCAATGTCGGACCAACCGACCGACCGACCGACAGCTGTGACTTAGCCTTGTATGTAGTTGGCAAGAATTCAATTAACTGAATGATTGATTGATTGATTGATCGATCGATTGACTGGCTGACTGACTGATTGACTGACTGATTGATTGATTGATTGATTGGTTGATTGATTCATTGATTCATTCATTAATTGACTGACTCTACTGTCTTTAACAACAGGCCTCAAGAAACTTCAAGCTCACGGCGTCATAGTTCGTCCAATGAAGCACGAAGACTGGGATTTGCTGGCCGCTAATTTAGGTGTGTGGTTTGTCTACCAGGGCAGTACCAGACAGTATGAAGATATTGTATTCCGGGGTGACTTTTATGAAGTGATGGACACGACACATGGTAAGTGTAGTGTAAAACTGACCAAAAAAATGAACTGGACAACCCATCACATTCAGTAATGTAAATAAATCCACACGTCAGTCACCCAATGCACAAAAGGCCATTGGGTCTTTTGCGCATATGGCAGTCATTGACAGCTTTCAGGGTGACACAAATGATCAGAACGCCCCATTGTACAAAATAGGCTGTTCTGTTCATTTGCTTCACACTGACAGCATTGACTGTTGGTTGGCTGCTTGACCGATTGATTGATTGATTGATTAAATAATTGGTTCATTCACACACACACACACACACACACACACACACACACACACACACACACACACACACACACACACACACACACACACACACACACACACACACACACATGGAGACAAAAGCCTCAGAGTGGGTTACCTACCATTGTATGTGAAAATGGGTTCCCATATTTCTATTTATTCTAGGGCTCTGGAATTGATGCGAATGTTCAGAACTCACCTATAACTAAGCTCTACAACTTAAAATAAAATAGACATTTTCTAGAAACAGAGCCACTGGATGGAGAAAAAATGGGTTTCTACCAATAAAGTGGGTGCCTCTCACACAAAAACTGGCATTACAGTGAAAATGGGTGTCGCTTCAAATCATTCATTTAAGAAAATTAGGCGTCTGTAATAAGGTAAAGTTCAGGGAATATTTGATGCTTCTTTTTCACATTCATTTGATTGTTGTCATTCTTTTTTCAACTTAATGTGTAGTCCTTCTTTTTCCTGCATTAAAAATGCCAAGCACAATGACACAACACACAATGAAAAAATACCTTACTAAACATACCTCTGGTTGATTTTATTATGATTGTTTGGGTGGGGATGGCGGGGGGGGGGGGGGGGGGGGGAGAGAAGGTCATTTCAGAGGTGCGCACAGAGTTTCACGTGGATCCACTCACAAATACACATTTGGAGTGCACTAGATGGGTCCAGTTGGCCAAGTCCCCCATTCCACACTATAGGCCAGCTAAGAGAAGCAATCGCGTTTATGGGGCGAGAAGGCCTCCCTCATACGCGGTAGAAGGTTTAAAACTGAGAAACTGTTGTTTTTAGAAGCGTGTCGGGCAACAGTTTTGATTAAAACTGTTTTTAAAAAACCTCCTTTAACTCAACATTTGTTAATGTTGCAAATTTTTTAATTTACAAGCGTGTAACTGTTGTGCATTTAGGCCAACGTATCCCCTATAGTGCTGGCTACTGATTTTTCCCATTGTCGCCTTCTCTCTTCGCTCACCCGCCGTGAGATGGCCTTAGTCGCCTGCTCGGCGTTAAACTCCAACAATTAATCAATCAATGTCTCTTCGCTCAGCAGCAAGGCAGCAAGCACACAAACAATACTTCACTATTACATCTTTTGGTAACATAAGGTTTCTTTTCTCTGACCTAGCATTACATCCGAAAATGGCGCATCCAAGCCTTCACTCTTTCTACTGCAGTAAACGGCCGACTGCAGCAGACGACGCGCGTAACGACGCTGACTGTGTGACGTCATTTGAATTCAATCAATTTGTGCATACAATCCATACAATTTGTGCATACAATCCAAGAGGAGTTGCAGTCGAAGCGAAAGCATTCATAACACCAACAAACCTACAAACAATGCAACAGGTTGAACCAAAAAGTCGGGCAGGACACAAGACAACCGCAGCTTCATCCGAAGTACTCTCTCACACTGCGTATTCACACAATCACTTCACTTCATAGCAAGTTGCTGGCGCACAAATACATTGCCCTAAAATTCGTCACAAGACACCCACGAATTTTAAATTCGTCACTGGACATGACCTCCCAACACATCACCATGGAACCCCAACACAACTTAACACTTTTTCACAAAACAACCACACCCTCAAATAACAAACCTCATTTTGCAGCAACATAAACAATTTACTCCCTCACACAACTACGATACACCCCCCCCCCCCCAGGCCCCCACCCCCTCCCCTTTCGTATCTCTCCGTCTCACTTCGGCTCACCCTCGCAGTTGACCAATCAGGTATTAAGTTATTTATAGCTGAGAAGGGTGATCACACACACACACACACACACACACACACACACACACACACACACACACACACACACACACACACACACACACACACACACACAAACACACATGCCCATGATTGTTGTTACAGATGGCGGTGTGAGCGGCCTTGCCTCTATGCTCGGAAATCTCCGTCTATGCGCTGTCCTACCAAGCACGGATGACGACACAGGCTTCGCTAGAAGGTATAAGAGTTGATGTGATCTGATCTAATTTGCTTTGGTGAAGTCTGAAGCCCTCGAAGGGCAAAAACGGCGAGTACATTTTGTGAGAAGCGAGACTTTCATTGTAATACGATGAAAGTCTTGTTTTTCACAAAATGGATTTTTCGTCTTTTGTCTTCCTAGAGCAGGTTGAGTGGTGTTGGGTTTTCTTTCGTATTATTATTGTTTGGTGGTTGGCTGGGGTTGCTCCGTATGTGGGTGCGTATGTGTGCACGCGTGATGTGTATGTGTGTGTGTGTGTGTGTGTGTGTGTGTGTGTGTGTGTGTGTGTGTGTGTGTGTGTGTGTGCGCGCGCGCACGTATGTGTGTATATATATGTGTGTGTTTCTTGGTGTGCTTTTCTTGCTGTGTTTTATCGTATCGTATTGTATCTTATTGTAACGTAACGTAACATATGATGGCGAAGACGATGCTGTCGATGTGAGAAATATAAAACGTTACTTTTCTTTTCAGGCACTCTGCTGTCCTCTTTCGATCGATTGACGCCCTGTAAAAAGAGTGTACAAGTTCATCGACACATGCTGAACGTTTTCTCTACACACACTGAGACAGTTTCGTTGGCGAATACCTTTCGTATTTTCTTACGTACAAACAGTTAAAGAATTGAAGATGTTGTCCATCCAGTTTGGCTGAGCACAAAGCAGATTGTTTTAATTTCATGTGTATTGAAAGACCGTGTTGAAAATACAAACAGCGAACGCTTCGATTGTGTTCCAGTGCATTTATTTTCAATAGAACTTGTTCGGAAATTACTTGTATTTCAAAATTGTAGTCGGTGTTTCGACGAAAACAGGAGATTAAAAACTCGGGCTTTAAATTCGCTGTTTTCAAGTCGTCGAAACACTGCAATTGTTTGTGTGTGTGTGTGTGTGCATATGTGTGTGTGTGTGTGTGTGTGTGTGTGTGTGTGTGTGTGTGTGTGTGTGTGTGTGTGTGTGCGTGCGCGCGCGCGTTTTCATGAATGTTCCTTAATATTCAGTCCAGACCCAAACGGTGATTGCCAGCAGCGGAAACGTAAAGAACCCAGTCCGCAAAAGCCATCGAGCCGCCGTTGACCCGCGCACGGCTGTGCATGGGCTAACGGCGGCCATCGGGGCGACATCGGGAGCATCCAAATAAAGAGAGAAGCGCCTTACGAAAGACAATTAAAAGACAATTTATTAATATTTCGGGGTTTCGCTAAGTATTTGGAGTATTTTATACTTATCGTGATCGAAAGTGCCATAACAAACACTGAAACAATTCCGATTAAAAAAAATAAAAAAGGCAGCAAGTGAGCACTAGTTTTTATATCTATTTTGAAACAAAGATTTTATCACGAAAATTAATAATGTGTGATGTCATTGTCTTTTCTGAGGGTGATTTTTCTTCGATGGATGTTCTTTACTCGATAATAATAGTAATTGTATATTGTACGTGAAGTGATAGTTTTAAAACCTTGAAATTCTTGTCAAATCTGCTGAACCTGCCTTTCACTGTCGACCCCGCGGCCCAGCACATGATTCCCCAGAAGCCGACACTGGATGACGTAGACCTTCCGCCTACCCTGGATGAGGTCAAAAAAGCGACCAACCAGACTAGCTCCGGCAAGGCTGCAGGCATGGACGGCATCCCTGGAGAGCTCTTCAAAGCAGCTGGACCTGAGACCCTTGATGCCTTCCTCAACGTTCTGACATGCATCTGGGCAGAGGAGAACATGCCACAGGAATTTAGAGATGCTACAATCGTATCCCTGTTGAAGAACAAGGGCAGCAAAGCAGACTGTGCCAATTACCGAGGGATCTCAATCTTGTCCATTGCTGGTAAGATCCTCACGAGAGTCATCCTCAACCGCCTGATCAGCTCTGTATCTGAGGAAGCACTCCCAGAGGCTCAGTGTGGCTTCAGACCCGGCCGCAGCGCAGTCGACATGGTCTTCTCTTTGAGACAGGTCCAGGAGAAATGCATTGAGCAGCACATGGACCTTTACGCTGTCTTCATAGATCTGACCAAAGCATTCGACACCGTGAACAGAGAAGCGCTTTGGGTCAACCTCGCAAAGCTCGGCTGCCCCAGGAAGTTCACCAACATCATCTGCCTCTTCCATGATGGAATGGTAGGAGTTGTCCAGTTAAACGGCGACATATCCGCACCCTTCGACATTTCCAACGGTGTGAAACAAGGTTGTGTTCTTGCCCCCGTGATGTTCAACCTGTTCTTCATGTGTGTCTTGACCAATGCAGTACGTGACCTTGAGAATCGAGTGTACCTGAAGTACAGACTAGACGCCTCTCTCTTCGATCTCCGTCGACTGAACGCCAGGACCAAGACCATCGAGAGACTGATCCTTGAGGCTCTTTTTGCCGATGACTGTGCGCTGATGGCGCACACGGAGTCTGACCATCAGACCATCGTCAACAGGTTCTCGGAAGTCTCTCGACTGTATGGCCTCACTATCAGTCTCAACAAGACCGAGGTCCTGCACCAACCAGCCCAAGGCACAAGAGCCCCCCCCCCCCCCCCACACACACACACACACACACCCTACCCCACCCAAAGTGTATATCGAAGGCACCGAGCTGAAGACTGTCGACCATTTCACGTACCTGGGGAGCATCATCTCTTCTGACGGTACTATCGACAAGGAAATAGCAGCTCGCATCATCAAAGCCAGCCGAGCCCTGTGTCGTCTGAGCACTCGTGTGTTGAATAACAACAACGTCAAGCTCCCCATCAAGATCAAAGTCTACAAGGAAGTAGTCCTCCCCAGCCTCCTCTACGGCTGTGAGTCATGGACGCTGTACAGAATGCATCTCAAACAGCTTGAACGTTTCCACATGAGATCCCTGCGCTCATTCATGGGCATCAAATGGCAAGACAAGGTGGCAAACATGGAAGTCCTGGATAATGCTGGCTTAGTGAGTGTTGAGGCCTTGATCTTAAAGACACAACTTCGCTGGACAGGTCATGTCATACGCATGGATGATTCTCGCATGCCACGCCAACTCCTGTATGGTGCACTCTCAAAAGGCCACAGGAAGCAAGGACGACCAAAGAAACGCTTCAAAGACTGCATAAAAGACAGCCTCAAGTACTGCGTCTTCCCGGTAAAGGAACTTGAAGCACAAGCGTAGGACAGATCTGGCTGGCGTGCCGCCACCAGGAAACGCTCTTTGAACACAATCGGCGCGAACGGATCACCAGTGCCAGAGCTCGCAAAAAGACAGCGTCGACTCTCCCCACAGCTATGTTCCAGTGCCCCCATTGCCCTCGCAGGTGTGGCTCCAGGATTGGCTTGGCCAGCCACACCCGCACCCACAAAAAAAAAAAATAATAGAAGTCATGCAGACGACATCATCGGTTTTCGATGGTCTACCCATTATATTGTACGTGAAGTGATAGTTTTAAAACCTTGAAATTACAATTCTGCCAAGAACGTATCCACGCCACAAACATAACATTAATTCGCGTGAATAAACACCCTTTAAAGCACCAAACTCTACCAAAGGCTGAGACAAATGCTTGAGTGAAAAGACAACAAAAAGCATGTGGGATCTTTCCAAAGTACTCAACAACACCAAAACATATACACATGCAAAAGGGCAGAAAGTTTTTTGCCCTTCTCTGCAATGTGTGTGTGTGTGTGTGTGTGTGTGTGTGTGTGTGTGTGCGCGCGCACACACACACACACACACACCGGGCGTACACAAACAAGAGAGACAGAGAGAGATAATGTTTGCCTCATGACAACACACCACAAACGAAGACCGTTGATCGAAGGGTTGTTTATCAAACATGACAACAGCACACCACTCACATACTGACTTAAACATCGGCTGTATCTTTGCACAACCTTTACGCCATTATAGTCACATGTCAAAGTTTCAAAGTGCGTGGTGCTCTGTAATTTTGTACGTTACAGCCTCTAGCCATAACGTACACAATCACAGACCACCATACAACTATTACTCACCCACTCGCATAAATAAACTTCGATAATTTCCTCAGTCTCAGAATGCACTTAAAATAAAATAGAATAAAATAAAATAAGTAAAATGAAATAAAATAAAATAGAAATTAATAATATAATGAATAATAAAATTAAATAACTTTTTTATATCGCAAATTTGAGGCATAAGAACCCCAGCAGTCTAACGTACACGCATACAATATAAGGCAAGCAAGAGGCGTAAATCATTATGATCCCCCGCGACAGCGTGGGTTTATGAGGTTCTATGTCTCTTGCAGCTGGGTGGTTCTGGCTGTGGCTCCGCAGTCAAGGGATTAAAGTAACATTGAGCAGTGTAGAGCCATCAACAGACTACTAATGCTCTACAGGATCACAAACAATCTAGTTGACATAAACCCTGCAGACTACATACAGTATGCAGATCCTACAACCCGTGGGGCGCAGAGGCTATACCAGGAGAGAACCTCCCATCCTGCACTGCACTACTAACTTCTTCCCCCGGACACTGAGCGATTGAAACTACCTGCCAGCAGCAACGTCATCAGCTCCCTTCCTCGACTCCTTCAGAACGGGCCTTGACTACAGTCTTCACCATCTGCAGTCAGCCCCCACCCCGTCGAGATCACACATCATACCCGTGTATGTAGTTTTATCTTTTAAATATAATACAGTACAATACAATACAATACAATATAATAATACTTTACTAATCCCTCATGGGGAAATTCACTGTCTGCCCGCACAACACATGGCATCATCATTCACTCATTGAATTAATTAAATAACTACATATAATTAATTAATTAATTAAACCAGTACCTTTTACCACTGCCTTTTATCTCCACCTTTTATCGCCATTGCCCGGTTGTACGTCAACGCAGAGTCAATAACGTTCGCGAGAACCCTACTCTTATTGGCCGAAAAAGAACAGTAATCCTTTTAGTCCCACTGGTGCTTTCCCCAAATTTTGGGAGTGTTACTGAACGACTATGTACCAGTTGCAGGAGGTGGATTGATCATGATAATTTAAGGGTAGTGGCAGATGAGCTTGGAGCCTGAAGGAGCCAAGCTCATCTAGCACTACCCTTGAATTATCATGATCAATCCATCTCCTGCTCCAGGGCGCTGGGGTTAAATGGGTTAACAAGAAACGTAAAAGGCGGCAAGTATAAACTGATATAAGCTGTCACAGTGAAGTGCGTTGCTGCAAGTCGGCTATGCTGCAAGTGGCGCACTGCCTCATGCTCAGTGCCTTTGTGGGTGCAGCTGCGCATGCCCATTCCATTCTCGGGACCAGCTGAGGTAATGTTTGCTCAACAGCCGTACGCCTCTGGTGCTATTATACAGTAAACTCCGGATATAAGAAATCTCCACGGGAAACATTTTTTTCTTGTTTTTATATCCGAAGTTTGTTATAAGCGAAGTAATTTACACAGAAAGAGTGCTGAAAGACGTGTTGTTAAATCCGACTTGTGTAATATCCCACCTTGTCATAAGCAAAGCAGAATGTATTTCAGATTAGCTTTTTCATTTGTTGGTGTGTTTGTTTGTCACCTGGGGTACAGCACGGAGGGGGAAGCTATCCGATGTAATCGAGCCGTGATCAGATCGGGTATACCCAGTGTCTCCGGTCTTGATACGAAAACTATGCTGTGTGACTGTCTTATGATTTTGTACCTAAAAGCTGTAGTCCCTGAGGTCCAAATTGTACAGATCAGCATACACTATGTACTGAAGTGTGAGATCGTCAGTTTGTTCGAGAACATTCGCGGTGACACACACTGAAACCATAACACTGCTGATATCGTCGCGGGAACCTAAATGAGTTAGGTCCCCTGACTGCTGTTCTTTTGAACCGCAGTCAGGGGGACCTAACTCATGTAGGTTTACTCATCCTGTAATACAGCGTCAGTGGGCAACATTGGTCGTCTATTTTCAGCCACTGACGCCTTTTATTTTGGCGGGGATTTTCACCAGGGTTCTGTCACACATAAATATACCACTTCCCTCGGTCGTATAAAAGAGAAGGTAGAATGG
>BTPG01000001.1:225704660-225742160 GCA_036245525.1 Semisulcospira habei | reverse complement strand
TATGAAAGCTTATGGCGTTTTTCTAAACTTGGAAATTGCCTTTCCGGCATTTTATAAAATGAGGAGGCCATCGTGTGCAAGAGGAAACCACTCGCACAATCTGCCGGTGTCGAACGTCCACACGAAGAACCTAGAAGGTAAGCCCAAGTCTATTTCACTTACTTGTGTGCGTGTTATTGATTAAGCGTTTGCGGAATTTGAACGACAGACTGGAGAATGGTTGGTTTATTCAATGATCTTCAATGTCCGACCGACCGACCGACCCGGCGACAGCTGTGACTTGGCAACTGAGTTAATTCAGTTGATTGATTGACTGATTGATTGCCCAGTGCGCAATGGCCATTGTGGTCGACGTCGGCCCGATGGTCTTTTGCGCATTGATTGATTGCCGGATTGATTGATTGATTGTACTGCCTTTACTGATCAACAGGCCTCAAGAAACTTCAAGCTCACGGCGTCACAGTTCGTCCCATGAAGCACGAAGACTGGGATTTACTGGCCGCTAATTTGGGTGTGCATTTTTTCTACAAGGGCAGCGCCAGAGAGCAGGAAGACTTTACCTTCCGAGGTGACTTTGATGAAGTGATGGACACGCCACAGGGTAAGTGTAATGTATAACTGACTAAATAAATGAACTCACATTCAGTAATGTAAATAAATCCACCAGTCAGTAACCCAATGCGCAAAAGGCCATCGGGCCGATGTCGACAGCCGTTGGCCTTTTGCGCATTGGGCAGTCACTGAAAGCTTTCAGGGTAAAACAAATGATCAGAACGCCTCATTGTACAAAATATGTTGCTTTCATCTCTACGTCACACGACCAATCTCTTCAGCACAAATCGTACCATGACAGTGACTGAGCTACAAAAACCCCTGTAGCGACAAATGGCGGACTTCTTGTAGCCCTCTTTGTGACGCATCTTGGATGCGAGTTTTGTTCTATAAAAGATCACCAAAACGTTCTAAAAAAAGTTAGTGTTGTTCGAAACAACAAGGACAGAGAAAGATTTTAAATTGCTTCATACGTCTATTATGTATAAATATATACTGACTTCCATTAAAAAGAGGATTTATCACCTTAGCGCTTTTTTTTTCTCGTAAATATGCTTTAATTCGGGTTATTTTGACGTCATTTATTACAAATTGTTATGAAGAGTGTGCAAATAGAATGTTTAGTCTTAAAAATCGCACATCGATGACTTATGACGTCATCAGTGACACTACCATCACAGGATATTGAAAGTGAAATGGGGAGCATCTGCAGAGGACACAGCTGAAAGCTAACCAATGTGCAGTGTCACTAAGGACCGTGTGCCTGAAATTCCGACCTGTTTGGTCTTGACCTACTTTTCGTTTGTCAAAGGCACCTAAATAATCAACATGACCTACAAACATGAAAATAAAAAAGTTCCTTTTTTTAGGTAAGCGACCGTATTTACCTGATCAAATGGATATGGGTGTGTTCTTTATCTCTGTGTCAGTCACTGGAGCATAAATAATGGGTTGAAAGTAATTCACATTAAATCAAATAAGATGTATTAAGAAAATTATGTACACCGGAAGTTCTCGTTCTCTAATGAATTTTTCGAGTCAAATTTCATTTGAGGCAGTTAATAACATCATAAGAAATCCACACAACTTATGTGTTAAAACATAGCAGAGGAAACGTGCTTCACAGAGTGTGTCCAGTTTTGCTCATTTTCAACACTAATAAAAGCCTGGGCGATAACTCATCCAATTTGTGTGTGAAGGGAGGCTGAACAGTAGGCTGAACATCTGAAGTAAGCAACAAATAAATGTTTCTTGTTTTGCTGTCAGGGTGGCTCTTTGTTTGCGGGTACACTTACAGATACTTTTTGCGTTTTTTAATGGAAGTCGGTATATATTCGTTTTACGTCAGGCATGTCTGGCGCGATCCAGAACGGAAGATTTCGTCTTGATTTCTTTTACGAAAATAGTGGAAGAATAAAACCAAATACGTTATTGGTAGCAGGGGCTTGCTGCACGGACACTTGTAGGTCTTCGGAAGGTCAAAGGAACCATTGAACCCCTCAGGCCTTCGGGGTACAATGGTTTCTTTGACCTCCCTCAGGCCTACAAGGGTCCGTGTAGAAAACCCTTGTGACCAATAACTTATATTGTTCTGTTCATTTGTTTCACCCTCAGTCACAACATTGACTGTTGGCTGGCTGATTGGTTGATTTAATGACTGACTGATTGATTGATTGATTGATTGATTGATTGATTGATTGATTGATTGATTGATTGAATGAATCAAACACACACACACAATCGATTGATTGACTGACTGATTGATTGAATGAATCAAACACACACACACTCACACACACACACACACACACACACACACACACACACACACACACACACACACACACACACACACAATCTCATGCCCATGCTTGTTGTTACAGATGGCGGTGTGAGCGGTCTTGCCTCTATGCTCGGACATCTCCGTCTACGCGCTGTCCTACCAAGCACGGATGACGACGTCTGTGACCGGGACGTGCACGTGACCGGAACTTCTAACAGACACAACAGGCTTCTCTAGAAGGTAAGAGTTGATGCGATCCGATCTAGTTTGCTTTGGTGAGGTCTGAAGCCCTCGGACGGCAAAAACGGTGAGTACATTTTGTAAAAAGCGAGATTTTCATTTAATACGATGAAAATCTTGTTTTTCACAAAATGGACCTTTCGTCTTTTGCCTTCCTAGGGCAGGTTAAGTGGCGTTTTTAAAATTTAAAATTTTTTAAAAATCGTTATTTGGTGGTTGGCTGGAGTTGCTCCGTATGTGTGGTGTGTGCGTGTCATTTTGTGTGTGCGTGTGTGTGTGTGCGCTCGCGCGTATGTATGTGTGCGTTTCTTGGTGTGCTTTTTTTGCTGTGTTTTTATTGTATTGTATTGTATCTTATCGTAACGTAACGTAACATATGATGGCGAAGACGATGTTGTCGATGTGAGAAATATAAAACGTTACTTTTCTTTTCAGGCACTCTGCGGTCCTCTTTCGTCCGAGTGACGCCCTGTAAAAAGAGTGTACAAGTTCCTCGACACATGCTGAACGTATTCTCTACACACACTGAGACAGTTTTGCTGGCCACTACTTTTTGTGGAGACATTTTCTTACGTACAAACAGTTAAAGAATTGAAAATGTTGTCCATCCAGTTTGGTGTGCACAAAGCAGATTGTTTCGATTTCGTGTGTATTGAACGACCGTGTCGAAAATACAAACTGCAAACGCTTCGATTGTGTTCCAGTGGATTTACTGTCAATAGACGTTGTTCGGAAATCAGTAGTATTTCAAAATAGCAGTCGGTGTTTCGACGAAAACAGTGGATTAAAAACCCGGACATACATGCCATATCGCATGTTTGTCCGGGCTTTTAATTCGACGTTTTCGTCAAAACACTGCAATTGTTTGTGTGTGCATGTGTGTGAGTGTGTGTGTGTGTGTATGCGTGTGTGTGTGTGTGTGTGTGTGTGTGTGTGTGTGTGTGTGTGTGCGTGCGTGAGTGAGTGAGTGTGTGTGCATGCAGTCATGTCGGTTTGTATGTGTGTGTTGGAGTGAGCCATTTATAAACGAAGTCGCTGCACGTTACTTTAACATTTGACAAAAATATTTATCTTGCCCTTTATTTTATGACCACTAAAAGAAATTTCCTTGATAATCTACCCGTCAAAGTATACACAGCAAACTTCAAAATAAAATTTGACACAAATGTTTCACCTACCACTCGAGCATTCAACGCTCAAAAACTACAGTAAGATTTGAATCGACCATGAAAGTTCAAGGGTTGCGCCAGATTAGCTTGGCGTCTGGTAGGCGCCAAGCTAATCTGGCACAACCCTTGAACTATCAAAGTCCGCAACTCCCAGTCAGGACTGAAAACGTTTAAGCAATCAGTTCAGGACCGGTTCAGTTGAGGTGATGGAATGCTGTCCAAGTTTAACCCTTTGGCCGTCGGTAGCCCTTTTTGTCGCGATGATTCCTGCAGAAATCACCGGCAGCAAACCGGGTTAACAGTTATGCGTAAAAAAGGAAAATGTCATGAACACAACGCAGACTGCAAGAATTCGTCCTCAGTATCTCAGTATGTGAACGCCATACGCAACGATAGCAGTAGCAAGAAAAGGTACTTAACAAAATTATTGCACAAAGCGAAGAACCTCTTACGAGTTATGTCCCCTTGACAGCAATTGCTAGGACTGTGATTGGTGGAGCGGCGTCAGTGGTGTATACGGAGATGTCCGAACATTGAAGCAGGACCGCTCGGAACACCAACAGCCAAAACAACTCACCACACTCAAAAACTCAGCTCAACAAAAACAACAACAACAACAACACAAAAAACCCCAAAACAACTGCCCCCCCTCTCCCCCCCCTCCCCCCCGCTAAAAAAACAACAACAAAAATAACAACCAAAAAAAAAAAAAAAAAAAAAACCCAACAAAAAGAACACCACCACCAACAACGAAACAAACAAATTTTCCAAATTCTTTGCTAACTCGACAAACACATGTGAAACCTTGGGCGGCGATAATCAATGAGCCGAAACTTACTTCTGACATACACGTTCTGGCTCAGAGCTTCTGCCGACCCGGATCCAGAATTGTGGGTCAAAAGTAAGTCGGTGCTCGAAAACACCACCTCCCATTGTTTAACGCATTTCTCTCTTTAAATACTACATACAGGTATGGCTAGACTACATAACCAAAGACTGACAACTAGGAAGCGTGGTGACCCGTGTCGTTTGCGGCAATACTCCCCAGACAGATTCACACAGACAGATCCAGACTCGGGGAGTACACCACAAGTACACTTCTATTCAAATGAGATGCTCTGAGAATTTCATCCCAAAGTCTACCGTATTGTTTGGAGCTCACATGCGTTTTCTTTTAGGAACATTCAGAGTTGTTCATATTTTTAAGCTTATCCTTCTGATCCATCTCCCTCCTCTCTAAGCCAATTTCTTATCAACACACATGCCGGCGCACACAAATAAAGACACGGCGCTTCCCGCCATTAGTACGCTCTGTGGGTTCGTGTAGCGACAGGAATTCTGAAGAGTGATAGCACGAGCAGCAAAATGACGTCACAAAATGACGTCATGGCATTGCTAGTCTCACGTCGCTGTGTACACAGTGACGCATTTGATGTTTCAGGTCACTCATCCGAAAGGCACGCAGCCAACGCAGCCTCTTCCAGGGCTGACTGTTTGATGGGAGTATATACTGGACTGATCCAAAACTTGTGGTAAGAAAGCAAGACCGGTCCCACCCAGGTATGCATCCTGTCACTCTGGTCCCGACGCCTGTTTATTCTCCGAGTTGTTGGTGGTCGCTGCTGTCGCATGCGTTGTGTTATGTGAAGCACTCGGGAGGCGTTTCGATCGGTATTCGTAGTCTGTGACTACAGGCTCCGATATACTCGTCAGGGAACCGGCCTATTGTTGTAGAGGGCTGTCGTTTAAGTGGGTGGGTGCGTTGTTGATGTCGTAGAGGGTTGTCGTTTAAGTTGGTGGGTGCGTTGTTAGTGTCGTGATGTTGGAGTTAACCTACGTGTTTCTCCTTATCCGTTCGTGGGATTCCGTCTCTTGAAGTCTGGTGGGGTGTGTAGAAGAGGAATCGCGGATTGGGCAGTGTAGTGGGCTGTGCTTAAGGGTTACGTAGTTTTCCTGGTCCGATGAGTTTAGGGTGACGGGCAGTTGTTGGTTGTGAAATGTGGCCGTTTTTTTCTTTGACGCGGTGGTAGATCCTTGTTAATCCTGCTTGATCGTCCCGTTGGAGTATGGTCGTGGGTTAAACCGCTTTCTTTTCCTCCGTCTCGTTGTCTTTAGGGCTGACGCGGGGAGAGGAGATAAGCTTTATCGTTGCTCGGGGCTGTCTGTGGGGAATTAGGCGTAATGTTGCTTGCTTTCTTCGTGGCAGCGGGTCTGATTCTCGTTGGGTCCATGGGGCAAACTGGATTACGTGGAGTACTGTATGCTTCTTACATCCTTTTCTTACCCTAGTTGGGGTGGGTGGCTGAGAGCTACGGGGTTTGAGCTTCATGCTGTGTGTGTGGTTGGTTTCCCTGTCGTTGAGCTGAGAGCGAGAGTGTGAAGGGGGATTAAACGTGATGAGCTTTGTCTTTGGATGGTGGATGGGGTGCTCTGTTTCGGGTCGATGGTTTCTAATCCTTGCTTGGAGGGCCGTTGTTGCCGTGGTGGTTAGTTGTTGTTTGCGGCGTCGTCTTCTTGTGTTTTGTTTATGTCCGTGGCTGACACGGCTGTGTCTCTCTTTGTGTTGAGTTTCGCTGATATAATCAAGTCCTTTATGTTTTTATGTCGCTTATAGGCGATCAGCGGTGGATTGGGGAAGAGTGTTTTACACTCTGGGTCTCTCGTCATGTGGTGCCAGTGTGTTTGAATTTTCCTTTGTAGGTGCTTGATACTGGGGTAGTATGGGGTGACCATGACCAGAGGTGTTTTTCCTGCTTTCTTCGGTCTTTCCGCTAGGAGTTGTTTTCTGTCTTTCGCGAGTACTGTGTCCGTTTCTTGCGTGAGTTCCGTCTGTTTGTATCCCCGGTCCGTCATTTTGTCGTGGAACAGATGGATCTGTTCGTGTAGGTCTGTTCTGTTGCTGTTAGTCCTCATATATCTTGTTGTTTCCCCCCGAATCAGAGCTTTGAAGACGTGTTGTGGGTGAGCTGAATCCCTTTGTAGGTATTGATAAGTTTCTGTCGGTTTTCTGTATGTTTTGATGTCCAGTATTCCTTCACGCTCAAAGCGCTCTCCCTTGTAAACTTG
Organism: Semisulcospira habei; assembly: GCA_036245525.1. Taxonomy (NCBI): domain Eukaryota; kingdom Metazoa; phylum Mollusca; class Gastropoda; family Semisulcospiridae; genus Semisulcospira; species Semisulcospira habei. Next base: position 225,735,350 of record BTPG01000001.1, on the reverse strand, counting down.
AGTGTCCAGGAAGGTAGCTGTATGGTCTTCGATTGTGTATGTGAATTTCAGGAGTGGGTGATAGGAGTTGGCGAGGTTAAAAAACCTGTTGATGGTGTCATTGTCCGCATTCCACATTTGGAAGCCGTCATCTCTGTATCTTCCGTTCCAAATGATTTTCTCTCTCTCCTCAAAAAGGTTGATGAAATTGTTCAGTATTATGCCCATATTGATGTCGCAGGCTTCCGGTGAAACTTTAGAGCCTATCGGGGCGCCGATAATTTGTCGGTAGAGCTGTCCATTGAAGGTGAAGACGTTGTTCGTGAGGATAATCTCCAGGAATCTGAGGAGGTGGTGTTTTTCAATCGGTGGCATAGGTGGTGTTTCAACTATGTCCGGGACTGTTTGGTTCACTGCCTCCAGCAATTCGTGGAGTTCCATGTTACTGTACATCGATGTGACGTCATAGCATACTAGCTTAGTTTCTCGGGGGATCCTTGTTTGTTCAATTTTATTAATGAACGCCGGTGTGTCTTTGATGTATGTAGGTTGTTTTTGTACGAACGGTAGTAGGTGGAGATCCACAAATTTCGCTATAGCTATAGTCGGGCTTGCTGACTGTGCCACGATTGGGCGACCCGCTATAATTCTCCCTTGCATTCCATTTTTCTCCATGTCATCCAACACCTCTGTTGGGTGTTTGTGGATTTTGGGAAGTAGGTAGAAGGAGGCTGTGTTTTTGTAGGTTTCCGTTTGTCGTAGGAACTTGTAGGTTTGTTTGTCTATCTTCTTAGTTCTGTATAGTGTCTCAGATGTGTTGAGGATTTCGGCTATGATGGCCTCTGTGTTTGCCGCATCTGTTTTCTCGTAGTGTATTCCGTCCTCCAGTTGTCTCCAACCCTCCCTGATGTAATCGTCTCTGTTGAGGAGTACGATTGTGCTGTTTTTGTCGGCTTTTTTTAAAACGATGTCCGTATTATTTTTGAGTGCCTTGAGTGCTTCACGTTCCTCTCTCGTGAAATTGCTTCGTGTGCTTGACATGCTGACGTGCGTTAATTCTTCCTTTGTGTTGCTGATGTATTGTTCAATTGGACCGTTTGCCCTTTGTGGGGTGTACCCTGAGCTAAACTGTAGTGGATGTGGAATCCGCTCAGATTTGTCCTGATTCTGAAAATGGTATTTGCATCGTATTTTACGGGTGAGTTCGTCAAATGCTGATATGATTTCGTTCTTGGCTCGTTTGTTGTTTGGGACTGGAATAAATTTCAGTCCTTTTCCCAGCGCTCGAATTTCCGGGTCCGTGAGTTTGTGTTTGGAGAAGTTCCGAATAAATTTTCTTGCTTCCTTTGTCTTCTCCTTGAGAGTTGCTGTGTTGGTGTGACCACCGTTTTGTCTGTATTTGTGTCGTTGCGCCTTCGCTTTCTTGTGCCTCCTGTTAACATGCCTCGCCATGAGTGCTCAATCCAATGGTCCTTAGCCGGGTAGTGAAAGTTGGTTAGCTTTTAAACCCTTTACTCGCCCAAGCTGAAAAATGTGTTTGGGGACAAGTTTCTCAATTCGGTGTGGTGAGAAATGGGGGTTCCGACTGCCCTTAAATGCGTGTGGGGAGTGGGTCTCAACCACCCTATTATAGGTGTGGGAGTCGGTCTCAACCACCCTATTATAGGTGTGGGAGTGGGTCTCAACCACCCTATTATAGGTGTGGGAGGGCGGGTCTCAACCACCCTATTATAGGTGTGGGAGAATAGTCGAAGAGCTCCTTCTTGCTTGTGGTTTTCCTGTTGATTTTGAGTCTTGGGCCTTGCTTGCTTGGTTGTTTCTTGTTTCATCCACCCTTTATCAGGTGTGGGTCTCAACCACCCTATTATAGGTGTGGGAGGGTGAGTCTCAACCACCCTATTATAGGTGTGGGAGAAAAGTCGACGAGTTCCTTCTTGTTTGTGGTCTTCCGTTGATTTGAAGTCCTGGGCTTCGGTTGCTCGGTTGTTTCTTGTCGAGTGGGGCTGGCAGCTGTAGTCGGCTTTGTGGTTCCGTTCTGTCTGTGGCTTTATAGGGTGCGGGTAGGCGGCTTGACGGCGCAGCGCGCGCGTCGGTGACGCGTGGTCGAATCCTAATGGTCGGTGTGGTGGTAAGAAAGCAAGACCGGTCCCACCCAGGTATGCATCCTGTCACTCTGGTCCCGACGCCTGTTTATTCTCCGAGTTGTTGGTGGTCGCTGCTGTCGCATGCGTTGTGTTATGTGAAGCACTCGGGAGGCGTTTCGATCGGTATTCGTAGTCTGTGACTACAGGCTCCGATATACTCGTCAGGGAACCGGCCTATTGTTGTAGAGGGCTGTCGTTTAAGTGGGTGGGTGCGTTGTTGATGTCGTAGAGGGTTGTCGTTTAAGTTGGTGGGTGCGTTGTTAGTGTCGTGATGTTGGAGTTAACCTACGTGTTTCTCCTTATCCGTTCGTGGGATTCCGTCTCTTGAAGTCTGGTGGGGTGTGTAGAAGAGGAATCGCGGATTGGGCAGTGTAGTGGGCTGTGCTTAAGGGTTACGTAGTTTTCCTGGTCCGATGAGTTTAGGGTGACGGGCAGTTGTTGGTTGTGAACTGTGGCCGTTTTTTCTTTGACGCGGTGGTAGATCCTTGTTAATCCTGCTTGATCGTCCCGTTGGAGTATGGTTGTGGGTTAAACCGCTTTCTTTTCCTCCGTCTCGTTGTCTTTAGGGCTGACGCGGGGAGAGGAGATAAGCTTGTATCGTTGCTCCGGGCTGTCTGTGGGGAATTAGGCGTAATGTTGCTTGCTTTCTTCGTGGCAGCGGGTCTGATTCTCGTTGGGTCCATGGGGCAAACTGGATTACGTGGAGTACTGTATGCTTCTTACATCCTTTTCTTACCCTAGTTGGGGTGGGTGGCTGAGAGTCCCCTACGGGGTTTGAGCTTCATGCTGTGTGTGTGGTTGGTTTCCCTGTCGTTGAGCTGAGAGCGAGAGTGTGAAGGGGGATTAAACGTGATGAGCTTTGTCTTTGGATGGTGGATGGGGTACTCTGTTTCGGGTCGATGGTTTCTAATCCTTGCTTGGAGGGCCGTTGTTGCCGTGGTGGTTAGTTGTTGTTTGCGGCGTCGTCTTCTAGTGTTTTGTTTATGTCCGTGGCTGACACGGCTGTGTCTCTCTTTGTGTTGAGTTTCGCTGATATAATCAAGTCCTATATGTTTTTATGTCGCTTATAGGCGATCAGCGGTGGATTGGGGAAGAGTGTTTTACACTCTGGGTCTCTCGTCATGTGGTGCCAGTGTGTTTGAATTTTCCTTTGTAGGTGCTTGATACTGGGGTAGTATGGGGTGACCATGACCAGAGGTGTTTTTCCTGCTTTCTTCGGTCTTTCCGCTAGGAGTTGTTTTCTGTCTTTCGCGAGTACTGTGTCCGTTTCTTGCGTGAGTTCCGTCTGTTTGTATCCCCGGTCCGTCATTTTGTCGTGGAACAGATGGATCTGTTCGTGTAGGTCTGTTCTGTTGCTGTTAGTCCTCATATATCTTGTTGTTTCCCCCCGAATCAGAGCTTTGAAGACGTGTTGAGGGTGAGCTGAATCCCTTTGTAGGTATTGATAAGTTTCTGTCGGTTTTCTGTATGTTTTGATGTCCAGTATTCCTTCACGCTCAAAACGCTCTCCCTTGTAAACTTGAGTGTCCAGGAAGGTAGCTGTATGGTCTTCGATTGTGTATGTGAATTTCAGGAGTGGGTGATAGGAGTTGGCGAGGTTAAAGAACCTGTTGATGGTGTCATTGTCCGCATTCCACATTTGGAAGCCGTCATCTCTGTATCTTCCGTTCCAAATGATTTTCTCTCTCTCCTCAAAAAGGTTGATGATATTGTTCAGTATTATGCCCATATTGATGTCGCAGGCTTCCGGTGAAACTTTAGAGCCCATCGGGGCGCCGATAATTATTTTTTTTTCCACACAACCTCTGCCAGGGCTGACTGTTTGATGGGAGTATATACTGGACTGATCCAAAACTTGCAAAATGATTTATTTATTATTCAAAAAGTTGAAGAGGTACTCAGAACGTTGTATTACGAACTCATCCAATGTCTATTTCAAAGCTAGCTATCCAAAATTCCAAGTAAATAAAACGAAAATTACGGACTCCGATGTCGGTCAACAGACTCGCTATACGCTAAATCAAACTGTCAGAGAGAGAGAGAGAGAGAGAGAGAGAGAGAGAGAGAGAGAGAGAGAGAGAGAGAGAGAGAGAGAGAGAGAGAGAGAGAGAGAGAGAGAGAGAGAGAGAGAGAGAGAGAGAGAGAGAGAGAGAGAGCTACATCTACTGATATAATAACAGGCAAAGCTACATTACACTCACAAACAACATCGAAAGTAATGCGAATTACAACACTACAAACAACAATGATTTAACAAAACACACAGGTATCCATACGAAGATGTTTGCACGTGTCATAATATCCGTTTGCGGTAGCCTTCCCCAGACACTCACACCCGGCGGGCACGCCACAAGGATACTTTCACTCGAATGACATGCTAAGCACAAGAGTAACTCTCATATGAGAGAGAGAGAGAGAGAGAGAGAGAGAGAGAGAGAGAGAGAGAGAGAGAGAGAGAGAGAGAGAGAGAGAGAGAGAGAGAGAGAGAGAGAGTTACTCTTGTTGCTTTAGTGACCAACGGTTTGAGACCAAACAAAGTAAGAGTGGTTTCCCAAGCAGGATTGGAAGAAAACAAATTGAGAGAGAGAAGGAGAGAGAGAAGGAGAGAGAGAGAGAGAGAGAGAGAGAGAGAGAGAGAGAGAGAGAGAGAGAGAGAGAGAGAGAGAGAGAGAGAGAGAGAGAGAGAGAGAGAGAGAGAGAGAGAGAGAGAGAGTTAGTGACCAACTGTTTGAGACCAAACAAAGTATGAGCAGTTTCCCATGCAGCATTGGGAAGAGAGAGAGAGAGAGAGAGAGGGAGAGAGAGAGAGAGAGAGAGAGAGAGCTAGTGACCAACTGTTGAGACCAACAAAGTATGAGCAGTTTCCCAAGCAGCATTGGAAGAAAACAAATTGAGAGTGAGAGAGAGAGAGAGAGAGAGAGAGAGAGAGAGAGAGAGAGAGAGAGAGAGAGAGAGAGAGAGAGAGAGAGAGAGAGAGAGAGAGAGAGAGAGAAATGAAATGTAATGAAATGAAACTTTATTTCTGAACGGAAGAAGCAGTTAGCACATGTGCCATTTTTCACGCTTGCCGTTGCTAAACAAAGGTACAAATCTGCTAAAGGTACAAAGCTACTAAGGTACAAAAGTACAAAGCTACTAACATGAAAGTGCACATAATATAACAAGTCGTTAAAAAAGAGATGGATAAGGCAAAGTGGAGGGCACCAATTATGATTACTAACAATGTGAAAGAAAAAAAAAAAAAAAAAAGAAAGAAAAAAAGATAGTCTTTAAAATTCCTTCTTTCACTGAAATCAAACACGCGTGCACGCTCGCGCCGCATGCTCACACACACACACACACGCACGCGCGCGCGCACACACACCCATATACACGCACGTGAGCGCGGAGGTTAATATCAAGGCTTTAGGCGATGGAGATACCCGAACCAGTGAATGAGAGAGAGAGAGAGAGAGAGAGAGAGAGAGAGAGAGAGAGAGAGAGAGAGAGAGAGAGAGAGAGCTTTTCTTTGTGTCAGTTTATGTATTTATGTATAACAATGACGTGTCTGGTGCTATGCGTCAGTTCAGCAACAATGTATAACAACAGCAACAATGCATAATGTGACTAGTGCTTTTACGTCACCGACACTGTCTGAAGTCGAGAATTCTTCATGTCGACATTTCTTTCTGCATGTATTGGATTAAAAAAAAAAAAAAAAAAAAAAAAAAAAAAAAAAAAAAAAAAAAAAAAAAACCATTGAATAGATACAAAGCTGGTTAACGAACTCATCCAATTTCTTTATCGAAGCTAGGCTGTAGCTGTATTCAAAATTTCAAATGAATATAACACAAATTACGGACTCAAATGCTATTCAACCGACTTTGTATAAACGGCAATTTTTCTTTTTATTGTGTAATCCAATCTAAAAATGCTGAAAAGTACTCCGAGATACATCTTGAAGGAAGCATTTCTCAAATTTTCAAACCTGTACGTACACAGACACAGGAGAAACTCGTGTCTACACACACACACACACACACACACACACACACACACACACACACACACATACATACACACACACACACACACACACACACACACACACACACACACACACACACACACACACACACACAGGGAGACAAAACCATCAGAGTGGGTTACCTACCATTTTATGTGAAAATGGGTTCCCATATTTCTATTTATTCTAGGGCTCTGGAGTTGATGCGAATGTTTAGAACTCACCTTGTAACTAAGCTCTACAACTTAAAATAAAAAAGACATTTTCTAGAAACAGAGCCACTGGATGGAGAAAAAATGGGTTTCTACCAATAAAGTGGGTGCCTCTCACACAAAAACTGGCATTACAGTAGAAATGGGTGTCATTGTCAAATCATTCATTTTAGCATGAACATCTCAAGAAAATTAGGTGTCTGTAATAAGGTAAAGTTCACGGAATAGTTGATGCTTCTTTTCCACATTTATTTGATTGTTGTCATTCTTTTTTCAACTTAATGTATATTTCTTCTTTTTCCTGCATTGAAAATGTAAAGCACAATGACACAACACACAGTGAACAAATACCTCACTAAAAATACCTCTGGTTGATTTTCTAATGATTGTTTGGGTGGGGTTGTGGGGGGAGGGGAGGGGTGGGGGTGGGGGTGAAGGTGGGGAGGAGGTGGGGGGTCATCACTTTGGGTTTTATAGAGCTGCTGAATGCTCTCTTATGAATGAAAGATTTTAATTATCCCTGGAATCAGGAGGTCATTTCAGAGGCGCGCAACGAGTTGCACATCAAACCACCCACAAATACACATTTGGAGTGCACCAGATGGATCCAGCTGGACAAGTCCCACATTCCACACTATTGGACAGCTAAGACTGAGAAGCAATCGCGGCGTTTATGGCACGGTGCAAGGTTTAAAACTAAGAACCTGTTGTTTTTAGAAGCGTGTCGGGCAACAGTTTTTATTAAAACTGTTTTAAAACCTCTCCTTATACTCAACTTTTGTTAATGTTAAAAGTGTTTTCATTTACAGGCGTGTCGTAACTGTTATGCATCTATTCCAACGTAATAGTGCTGGATATCATAGTTTTCCCATTGTCACCTTCTCTCTTCACTCAGCACTCGACTTTCCAGTCCTTCCCTCAAACACGCAGCATTCACACAAACAATACTTTACTATTACACCCTTTGGCAACATTAGTTTGTTTTTTTCCTCTGACCTAGCATTACATACTGCACTAAACGACCGACTGCAGCAGACGACGCACCTAACGACACTGACTGTGTGACGTCATTTGCATTCAATCAATTTGTGCATACAATCTGACAGGAGTTGCAGTCAAAACGAAAGCATAACACCAACAAACCCACAAACAAAGCAACAGGTTGAACCAAAAGACACAAGACAACAGCAGCCTCCCCCAAAGTCTATACGTCCTCTCTCACACTGCGCACTCATACAATCACTTCACTTCTTAGCAACGGGCGCACAAATATAATTATAGGCTAAGTCAAAGAAAAACAGAAGACAGTGGTGGCGAAAACCCTTTAAAATAGAAACAAAGAACGACGTTTCGGATCAAAGATCCTTCTTCATCTGACATGGAAACAAACGTAGAAAACGTATAGGCTAAGTCGCTGGTGAACGTATACATGAATCTCAAATTTGTTACTAGACATCACCTTCCTCCACATCACCCCGGACCTTCTTCCACATCACCCCGGAAGTACATCACAACTCAACACTTTTTAAACAAAACAACCACACCCTCAAATAACAAACCTAATTTTGTAGGAACATAAACAATTTACTCCCTCAAACAACAAAATATCCCCCCCCCCCTCCCACACCCTTCCTGACTGAATGAGGCACTTGTTTCACAAAAGTTACTATTGTTCGTAAACTATTCAGCTATGAAGTTATTTATAGCTGAGAAGGGTGATGTCACACACACAGACGCCCATTTTCGGGGTTCTGTGCGCACAACACACACACATTGCTGGGAGGGACAAGTTTTCAAACACACTACAGGTGTGTCTGTTAAACACAAAAGTGCATGTGTTAACGGCAAAACCAGAAAAAATGGGTGTCTGACTTGGGCACCCAGATTTTTACACACACCCATTTTCCATAAGGATGGTAAAGACAGTCACCCAGTTCAGATCTTTTGCCTACACACACACACACACACACACACACACACACACACACACACACACACACACACACACACACACACACACACACACACACACACACACACACACACACACACACACACACACACACACTGTCCGAGTCTGATGTGTGCCCGCCTATGTTCCTCATTTGTATTTTTTATCAATACGGTAGACAAAAACTGGTAACACGAACAGCGCGACGCACGGCTCGTAGCCGTTTTCAGGGGACGTAACTTGTGTCTGCCTCTGCGGCCTGTGGAAACGTACATGCACGTCTGACCATAACAGAGGAGCCTGCTGACGTCAGTGATTGAAGCGTGACATCGGGAATGCCCGAAGTCTGTTCATCCGCCGCAAGCAAGTTACTGTTCGAATTCAGTATAACTGATGTATTCTAAACTCTGAGATCATCAGTTGTTCGAGAACAGTCTGCTTCTCTGGTCACTCACACACACACTGGCCTCGTTATCAACTCGATGGCACTGCGTCATCCAGTTTCGGTTGGGTGCCACCCTCGATTTATATTTAGCCACACAGCTTTTTTTTTTTCTGGCGGGGTTTTTGACAGTGCGCCGGCAAGTCATAATAAGAACGTCTCTCTCACGCCACATAAAAGATGGGTTTGATTGCCCTAAGCTCACAATTTATCAACATGGAGACAAGCAGTTGTCGATCCGTTATACCAACCTTTGTTAACAGCGGCCTACATGGACCTGAGAGATTTGTTTCTCATAAAGTTTTTGCTCTGGTATTTTATCAAGTGAATGGTGAAGATGTGCTTATCTATCAGAAAAATAATAAACGACATGCTGAATGTAATATGATCTCTCGCCTGAAGACTCTAATTGAGAATGAGACACTTGTTTCGCAAAAGTTACTATTGTTCGTAAACTATTCACCGTGTAGTAACTGCACCGACGCGATCAGTCGTGAATTTCCTACAATGGTCCAGAGACCGCCTAAACCTGACCATGGACATCGCCTTCCCGACGTTCTACAAAATCAGAAGGCCCTCGTGTGTAGAAGGCACTGAGACACGCCCACACGCTAGCAGACGATGAGGACCATGACAAGCACTTGAAAGGACTCCGTAAGCTGGAGAAGTTTGGAGTAACCCTTCGACCTATGGACTGTCATGACTGGGACAAGATAGCGGGCGCACTGAACGTAAGGTTTACCTATCAAGGTAGCAGCAGACAGAGAGAAGATATTACCTTCCACAAAGACTTTGAGCGAATCATGAGAACTGCAGAAAGAGTCACTGAGACGCCAATGACCACCAAGCACGAATTTGTCAACATTATGACCAATGTACGCCTGCGCGGAGCGGTCACACCGGACGCGGAAGACGATATTTGTGACGTAGACGTGAACCCGCCTTCCTGGAAAACAAACTGAAAATGAGCATGTTAATTCACTACATACATGCTTATTCGTGTCATCATTTCTACATGTATATTGCTATGTTATATTACTTTGATGTGCATGCGTTTAATTCATACATTATTATATACGCTATTTGTACGTTGGCTTTATGTATACTTACATGCATGTGTGTATGCTTATCTACTTGAAGTAGTACCCTGAATTTGGCCAGATAGGATCATTTTCTTTGGACCAATTTGTAATTCAGCTGCATTTACGCCATGTAAAATTTGTTAAAGAATAACTATGATTTGAACGCATTCCGTGTTGATGTACATATTATACTATGTCAGCGTTTAAACGTGTTGCCGTTGTATCATCGCTATTGTCAATACTTCTTATGTATTTTTAAAATAAATAGCCTTTTTTTTTCAATAATAACAGAAAACATCAGTTTCATTATTATTGAACTGATACGCAGTCATTATGTCATTCAAGGCGCCCCGCATCAATAGCTGCGAAAGTGTCGCATAGCGTTGCCGGCGGCAACGCTATGTGACACTTCCACAGCTATTGACGCGGAGTACCTTGAATGAGTTAATACTGGTATTAATGTTTTAGTGATGCTCCTGCTACCTCAGTGGTTAGCTAAAAGAAGAGAACACACACATATACACACACGCGCGCACGCGCACGCACACACACACACACACACCCACACCCACACCCTCATCCATACACATGGAGACAAAAGCCTCACAGTGGGTTACCTACCATTTTATGTGAAAATGGGTTCCCATATTTCTATATATTCTAGGGCTCTGCAATTGATGCGAATGTTTAGAACTCGCCTTAAAACTAAGCTCTATAACTTAAAATAAAAAAAGACATTTTCTAGAAACAGAGTAACTGGATGGAGAAAAAAATGGGTTTCTAATAATAATAATAATTACGGTATTTATAATGCGCTTATCTTATAATAATTATAACTCTAAGCGCGCACTCACAACTCACGCACGGATGAGCACGCTTAGACAACGGCTCGCGTACCACAACAAGTGAAATACATTACGACAGTCGACTTGGGGTGGGGAGTGTGGTGATATAGTGCTAGAACTGTTGAAAGAGGTGAGTTATGATGGCGGACTGGAATGAGGAGAGAGATTGTTTCTGACAGAGAGAGTGGGAGAGTGTTCCAGGCGGATGGACCGTATACAGAGAAGGAGCGGGGGCCGAAAGTGCTGAGTTTGGTGCGGGGGATGTGGAGGCTGAGAGGGTCGGAGGCGGAGCGGAGGGAGCGGGGAGGAGTGTAGGGGTGAGGTAAGTTTAAGAGATAGGCAGGAGCGCAGTTGTTTGTGTAGCAGAGAGACAGAATCTTGTATTGGAAACGTTGGGGGATGGGAAGCCAGTGAAGGAGTTTGAGCAGGGGAGTGATGTGGTCGGATTTTTTTCTTTCTGAGGACAAGCAGGGCAGCATTGTTCTGAACACGCTGGAGGGTGAAAGTGGTGGCGTGAGGGAGGCCGGAAAGGAGAGAGTTGCAGTAGTCGATGCGAGATAGGATGAGAGAGACAGCAAGTTTGATGGCAGCTTCAGTAGTGAGGTAATTTATTTCACGTAATGTATTTCACTATTTATGGTACGTGAGTCGTTGTCTAAAGCATGCGCATGCGTGCGCGAGTTGTGAGTGCGCGCTTAGAGTTATTATTATTATAAGATAAGCGCGTTATAAATAACGTAATTATTATTATTATTATGAGGTATTTTCTGATCTGACTGATGCGGCGGAGGTGGAAATAGCATGTCTGTGCCGTGGCAGAGACAAAGCTGGTCATGGAAAGAGAGGAATCGAGGATAACGCCGAGTTTTTTGGCCGAGTCAGAGAGGGAGATGGGGGTGCTGTCGAGTTGAAGGTGGGGAGAGGAAGGGAGCTGGGAAAGTTTCTGGCGTGTGCCTACCAGCATGGCTTCCGTCTTGTCGTCGTTCATTTTAAGCTTGTTTGCTGTCATCCAGTTTTTCACGACATCGTAGCAGTCAGCCGTGCGAGTCAGTAGTGACTGAGTTTTGTCGAGTTTGTCTTTGTCTAGTAGTTGTGAGTCGTCAGCGTAGAGGTGGTGGTTTATGTGGTGAGACTGGATGGTATTGGACAAGGGAGAGCTGTAGACCGTGAAAAGGACCGGGCCCAGGACGGACCCCTGTAGAACTTTCTACCAATAAAGTGGGTGCCTCTCGCACAAAACTGGCATTACAGTGAAAATGGGTGTCATATCAAATCATTCATTTAAGCATGCACTATCTTAAGAACATTAGGCGTCTGTAATAAGGTAAAGTTTAGGGAATATTTGATGCTTCTTTTTCACATTCATTTGATCGTTGTCATTCTTTTCTTTCAACCTAGTGTGTATTCCTTCTTTTTCCTGCATTACTAGAAATGTCAAGCACAATGACACAACACACAATGAACAAATACCTCACTAAACCTACCTCTGGTTGAGTTTATTATGATTGTTTGGGTGGGTGGGGTTGGCGGGGAGGGGTTCGTCACTTTTGATTTATAGAGCTGCAATTCTCTCTTATTAATGAAAGATTTTCAGTGTCGGTTGAATCAGTAGGTCATTTCAGACGCGCGCACCGAGTTTCACGTCGATCCACTCACAAAATACACATTTGGAGTGCACCAGATGGGTCTGGTTGCCCACGTCTCCCATTCCACACTACAGGCCAGCTAAGAAAAGCAATCGCGTTTATGGATTGCCCGACGAAGAAGTCCCTCATGTGCGGTAGAAGGTTAAAACTGAGAAACTGTTGTTTTTAGAAGCGTGTCGGGCAACAGTTTTTATTAAAACTGTTTTAAAACCTTTTTTAACACAACATTTGTTAATGTTAAAAGTCTTTTAATTTACAAGCGTGTAACTTTAACTGTTGTGGCCAACGTGTCCCCTATGGTGCTGGGCTATTTTCCCCATCGTCGCCTTCTCACTACGCTCAGCACTCGACTTTCTAGTCCTTCCCTCAAACGGGCAGCAGGACCACAAACACTACTTCATTATTACACCTTTTGGCAACATTAGGTTTCTTTCTCTGACCTAACGTTACATCCGAAAATGGCGCATCCAAAGCCTTTGCACTCTTTTTGTTACTGCACTAAACGGCCGACTGCAGCAGACGACGTGCGTAACGACCCTGGCAGTGTGACGTCATTTGCATTCAATCAATTGATTGATTGATTGTACATTGCTTAACGTCCCGACAGCAACAAGGCTTTCTCAGGACGTGCCTGCACTGCTTGTGAAAAAACAAACAAACAGAATATTGAATGTATGTCGCCAGCCGGTCCAATACGTTAAATAAACCTATGCCATGGGGCCTAAATAAAGCTGAGACCATTTAGCAACACACATCCAATATCAAGAGCTACAGACAGTGCAGACAGTTGGGAGAGCTTTAAAAAGGCAAATACAGGTGAATGGTCCAAGGGTACACAGAAACACCTGCCCCATAATAGAGGGAAAACCCCACCCTGTGGGGCTGACCAGGGTGACCCTGGGAACTAAAAAGTAGTTAACCCCACCCAAGTCCGCCAGGGCAGACCCAGGTGGGTGGCATTCAATCAATTTCTGCATTCAATCCGAGAGGAGTTGCAGTCGAAACGAAAGCGTAACACTAACAAACCCACAAACAAAGCAATAGGTTGAACCAAAAGGTCGGGCAGTACACAAGACAACAGCAGCCTCACCCAAAGTCTATACGTCCTCTCTCACACTGCGCACTCATACAATCACTTCACTTTATAGCAAGTTGCTCGCCTACAAATACATTGCCCAAGTCCCTGGCGCACAGATATATTGCTCTCAAATTTGCCACTAGACATCACCTCCCACCACATCACCCCGGAACCACAACACAACTCAACACTTGATGTCGCACACACACACACACCCATTTTAGGGGTTTTGTGCACACACACACTGCTGGGACAAGTTCAAACACACCAGCGGAGTGTCTTTTAAACACGAAAGTTCATGTAAAAACCCCAGAATGAGAAAAACTTTTTATTTTTATTTTTTATGACTTTATACCGCAAGACAATGCAGAAACAACTCTCAGAAAAAAATGGGTGTCTGACTTGGGCACCCAGAATTTTACACACACCCATTTTCCATAAGGATGGTAAAGACAGTCACCCATTTTAGGGCATTTGTGCACACACACACACACACACACACACACACACACACACACACACACACACACACACACACACACACACACATACACACTCACACACATACACACACACACACACACACACACACACACACACACACACACACACACACACACACACACACATGATGAACCGGCAGAAAAAAATTGTCTTTGCGTATGTAACGCACGCAGACTTTCCCCCATTCGCACGTACAGACTCTCGCACAACGGACGCATACACCGCCACTGACTCAGACGGGCGCATTCACGCGGTAAAACTCAACACACGGGCTTCCTTTCTAACAAAGACGTTTATAACCAAATAATATTCTAGGTTTCAGAGTCTTGGAATACGGGCTAAGGTATCTCACACACGTCTGCGCTCACTGACAGTAAAGCCCCGTACTAACGTTCCTACAGCTCTGTTCGCCTAAACTCACTAAAAACTCCCCGTGCCAAACGTCTCTCTACGATTTCACGTGGGGCCTCGTGCCACACGGAATATCGTCACAACACAAACCGCTAACAAAAACTGTACCGTATTAAACCCACTGTGTAAACTCTATGCGTGAGCACAGAGTTTCATCACAACATATATGCAACAGAGAAAAGGTGTGTTTTAAGCTTGGATTTGAAAATGGAAAGAGATGATGAGTGACACACATCAGCTGGGAGGGCGTTCCATGTAATGGGACCAAAATACAAAAATGCACGATGACCTTGAGTGACCTTATTACGTCTAGGGATACGGAAAACACGAGTGTCTGAAGTAGAGCGTAGTGAGCGGGACGGTGTATACAACTGGACAAGATCAGATAAGTAAGGAGGGGCAGAACCAGAGATGATGTTGAAACAAATAACAGACTTAATACTGAATTCTGTATGAAACTGGCAGCCAGTGCAAATCAGCTAGTAGAGGCATAATGTGTTCACGTTTCGGTACACGAAAAAACAAACAAAGTTTCTTTTTGTTTCCCAGGCTCACCCTGGTCCTTGTTGTTTGTTATTTCGGCGAGAGTCGTACTCCTCTCTCTGTTGTCTGATTTTTTGGCAACTGGCAGTAAGGACTAGTCGGGAGGTCTTTTTGCATCAGGTCGAATGACCCAAACAAAATGTTGGAACATCCCCCCCCTCACCCCTCCAGTTAACTGATCCGCCTCTCACAAGAGGTGGTCAAGCCAGCGATTTACAAGAAAGCAGGCTTTCAAGGAATATCAAAACTGGGCGCAACAGACTGTACCACCAGAAGGAATATAAGCTGCAGGAGAAAGACGATTACAAAAAGAAAAGAAAAGAAAAAAGAAAAAAAGAAAAAGAAAGAAAGACATTAACACCGAAAGAAGGATGAACAGTAACGAATTTGTTTCTTTTAAAAAGCCCAAATCAGTTCCTAGTCGTATTATTGAGAAGTATATTGCTCTTCAAATATACAGTTCACCTCTGTGTGTGTGTGTGTGTGTGTGTGTGTGTGTGTGTGTGTGTGTGTGCGCGCGCGCGCGCGTGCGTGCGTGCGTTTCATCAACATATTCTTACAGCAACAAGTAAGTGCCTGATTTATTCGAATCAAAATATCCGAGTCGTAAGACGAGGACATTTGATCGGGTCACATCAGTCTGTTTATCGGCACTATACCAAGCAAAATGTTGCTCAATATAATGTATGTACCTAGTCCAAAACAAAACATTACCAGAGTCCTTCCGATTACCGCCATTGGTTTTGAAGTGGTCAATTTTCCTATATTTGGATATAAAACTTCCCAGCTTGACACTACTAACCGAAATGTATTCAGCGCATTTCCACACAGGCGTACATCTACCAAGCGCAAATGTGTTTCTCTGATTTTCCATTTATTTTAAGAACTAAATAAACTGGGGGTAAATCTTCACAGCTTGATTCCACCCAGCATAAATCGACAACGGCTTGAATTTACTCAAATAAAAAAAATCTCAATGGAATAGCGACAGCACACATTTACACTGGGTAGATTTTACGCCCAGGTTCATTGAAGCTGTGTAGACTTTCGCTGGATATTTTCACGTTTTTTGTTTAAGTTGCGCTAAAACATAGCGAACTTTACCCCTTCAGCGCCACTGATGATGGCACTGTGTGTACTACACGTTCCAGAAAAAAACCACGTCACCACAAAAGGTTTTAAAGTCACTATCTATGGCCCGCATAGTCTGGAGTTCACCTCAGACTTTTCTAAAATGTTGCAAAGGAGGTGACATGACGTACAGTTTACATGCACATAGGCTGAAGGGAACTTTACTGTCCAATACCAAATGTATGCTTCAAACATACAGAAACCAGCAAATCTTACACTGATGAACATGTTTCATCGCGCAAATTCCCTCTTGCACGCCTCCGAAGTTGGATCAAAACAGGCGGCGACCACAGACATTAATAACTATGTCTATTTATGAACGTGGGTGTGATACTTCCGATGTGTATTTGTACAAATGCTGACCTGTGTGCCACGTATTGGGCTGTCGCCGACTGACTCAGCGCAGAGATTTTGTTTCACTGTCTAGACATCAGTGCTTTCTATAATCGTGCGTGTTGTTGAGTAAAGTCTTCTTGTAATTAAAACATGGATAATGACGGAAAATACCAACAGGTTTGTTTGTTTATTTATTCATTTTCTAAGGTTGTCAATATCACTAGCGGACATTGGTGTCGTCAATCGTATGGCGATTCGATTCGTGTGTTCGCTGCTGTCTATTCTCCGTTTATGTGTGTGTATGGGAAAGAAATTTCGAGCGTACGTACACACTAAGAAGTATTTCATTACTAGTGAGCATAAGGAGCTTGCTAATGTGATAGTATGCGCATCTTTAGCGTTTTTGCATTGCGGATAGAGGCAAACATGAAGATTGAGTCTTTCTGGTCTGCAAGAGATTATGGGAAGGAAAGTATATCAAGCAAATTCATGATATTAATTTGCTTGTTATACAATATATCAGTAAATGTGTCAAAGAAGGGGAAATTTTATGGAGTGGGTACATAATATTAAGTTATTGGTCGCAGCGGTTGCTACACAGACCCTTGTAGGCCTGAGGAAGGTCAAAGAAACCATTGTACCCCGAAGGCCTGAGGGGTAGAATGTTCCTTTGACCTCCCGAAGAACTACAAGGGTCCGTGTAGCAAGCCCCTGCTACCAATAACGTATTTGTTGTCATTCCTCCGCTATTTTCGTAAAAGAAATCAAGAAGAAATCTTTCGACCTGGATCGCGCCAGACATGACTGACGTAAAAGGAATATATATTTATACATAATAGATTTATGACGTAATTTAAAATCTTTCATGACGTTGCCGTCTCCAGTAGTGTGCCTGTTGTTTCGAACAACACTAAGTAACAGTGTACTTCAGAACGTCTGGTGATCTTTTATAGAACAAAACTGGCATCCAAGACGCGTCAGAAACAGGGCTACAAAAAGTCCGCCATTAGTCGCTACAAGGGTTTTTGTAGCTCCGTCATGTGGTACAGTTTGAGCTAAAGCGATTGGTCGTGTGACGTAAGGATGAAAACTGTATAATTTGTTTTCATCGCTACGTCACACGATCAGTACTTTAGTGCAAACCGTACCATGTGACCGTGATACAAAAGTCCTTGTAGCGACAAATGGCGGACTTCTTGTAGCCCTCTTTGTGACGCGTCTTGGATGCGAGTTTTATTCTATAAAAGATTACCAAAACGTTCTAAAGTAAAAAGTTACTTTAGTGTTGTTCGAAACAACAAGCACACTACTGGAGACGCCAATGCCACGAAATATTTTAAATTACGTCATAAGTCTATTATGTATAAATGTATATTCCTTTGACGTTAGTCATGTCTGGCGTGACCCAGGTCGGAAGATTTATTTTTGATTTTATTTTAACGAAAATAGTGGACAAATGAAAACAAATATGTTATTTGTAGCAGGGGCTTGCTGCACGGACCCTTGTAGGCCTTCGGGAGGTCAAAGGAACCATTATACCCCTCAGGCCTTCGGCCTTCAGGGAACAATGGTTTCTTTGACCTACCTCAGGCCTACAAGGGTCCGTGTAGCAAACCCCATGCAACCAATAACTTATAATATACCGTCAGTGCTGATGAGGCGTGTCTTGCTTGAGCAAGTATGTCGAAGGTTTTCATTTTACAACAGTCACGAGCTCAAAATTTTGGGGATTTCATTTCTGCTGAGGAGGGCTCTGATGAAAGGATAAGCAGTCCGTCAGTACATATACTGACGAGCAAAATAAATGCGACATCATTGGAGCCATCGGAAACACTCGAATAATGTCGCATTTCTTTTGACTGTCAGTGTTACACACACAACAAGATGCTCCATAGCTTTCTCACCCACAGGCATTACAGGCATGATATGATCGTTGCTTGGTTGGTCAGGTGACCAGTTATCAACGACCATCCCATGCATGTGCTTTCACAACTGTGTCGCTTGTAGACTTAATCGAGTGCTTTTAAGGGACAGGTAGGAACGTGTAACCGCTTTACTAAGAACGTCCCAACAAAGAAAGGAACGCGCTGAGTAAGGACAAGTAGAACACATTTATTTAACACATTCAGCCCGACGGCCGTATTTCCCAAATTTTGGAGGCGTCGTCTAACGACTATGCACCAGTTGCGGGAGATGGATCGACCATGATAATTCAAGGGTAGTGCTAGATTAGCTCGGCGCCTGTCGGCGCCAAGCTAATCTGGCACTACCCTTGAATTATCATGGTCGACCCATCTCCTGCTGTAGTGCGTCCGGGCTGAATGAGTTAAATAAATTGTATAGTTGTTGTCGTTTCTAAGCGTGGATCTTCATTACGGGTCCTTTCTTGCTAAAAAATAATAAAAACAACACAAATTTATTTTAACTCTTTCGAGACGTGCCGTCTACGGATACGCGGCGGTTCGCCGCGTATCTGTAGGCGGCCCGTCTCGAATGAGTTAACTTGCTAGGTGGCAGCTGACTCAGACTGAGTTTCGTACAGTTATGGTTAATTTAAGACCAAAGAAACAAACACCGGCTGTCCCATTGATTCAAAGTAGTATCAGCAAAAGGTGTAGATTCTCATTAGCCGCCGCAACTGCAGTTGCGTGGTGTTCATACTTCCCGGCACTGAACGGGTTAAAGAAATTGTGCTGTCCTTTGTAAGCGTGTTTCTTTCGATTTTGTTGTGATTTTTTTTTTTTTTTTTTTTTTTTTTTGGGGGGGGGGGGGGGGGCATTTTTTAGATGCTTTGCAGTCCCTTTTTTATATGGATTTTTAAAAAAAAAAACCTTCTGGTTGGGAGTGGCCATGAGGCGTTTTCTGAAATCATTGTTAATTTAACCCATTCAGCCCTGACGCATTGCAGCAGGAGATGGGTCGACCATGATAGTTGAAAGGTAGTGCCAGATCAGCTTGGCGCCTGTCGGCGCCAAGCTAATCTGGCACTGCCCTTGAATTATCATGGTCGATCCATCTCCTGCAACTGGTGCATAGTCATTAGATGATGCCTCCAAAATTTGGGAAATACCACCGTCGTACCGAATGAGTTAAGGTCAAAATACTTAAGGCGTCCGAGAACCATAGATATACAATTTGACACATCTTCTCGTCAACAGTCCATGCGGATCTTTGCTTCTTGCTGTTCTTTGGGTGGCGGCCATTCAGTTGTTCGTCAGTGTTATTGCACAGATCTAATTGCACAAGCGCACACAGACCAGGAGGAATAAGATAGGTAAAACTACACATAACAATCTTTATTGACATCGAGCGAGCGATATGTACATCAGATTCAAGCGCACACGTTAAACTGATCATCAAACATGGAACGAAATAATGTTATGCATAAAAAAACTAAAAACGATAATGGAGAGAGAGAGAGAGAGAGAGAGAGAGAGAGAGAGAGAGAGAGAGAGAGAGAGAGAGAGAGAGAGAGAGAGAGAGAGAGAGAGAGAGAGAGACTAAGAGAGAGAGATGAGAGAGAGAGAGAGAGAGAGAGAGAGAGACGAGAGAGAGAGAGAGAGAGAGAGAGAGAGAGGAGAGAGAGAGAGAGAGAGAGAGAGAGAGAGAGAGAGAGAGAGAGAGAGAGAGAGAGAGAGAGAGAGAGAGAGAGAGAGAGAGAGAGAGAGAGAGAGAGAGAGAGAATCATAAAACTTTATTTTATTTTACAACGGTTAAGGCATTGACATCGTCATCGACAAAGCCATCTTACAAACCTACCGTTTAATACCCAAATTAGATTAGAGAGAGAGAGAGAGAGAGAGAGAGAGAGAGAGAGAGAGAGAGAGAGAGAGAGAGAGAGAGAGAGAGAAAGTCATTATTTACATGCCATTATATAATTAACACTTTCGCTACCAGTGGAAGTAGACTGTGTTCTGAAATTTGTGTTAAATGCAACACCAAAGAGTCCTAGCCGTCAGACGCAAATGGATACAAAGTGTCGCCCATAGGAGGCATAGATCCTCATGACCCCTCTGTGACTGCAAGGGGTTCATGAGGAGCTGTGCCTCTTGCAACTGGATTGCGATCACTTTACCTCGGCAGCAAAGGGGTTAACTCATTCGCGGCCAGCCTCATCCGGATACGCGGCATAAGCCGCGCATCCGGATGCGGCTGCCCGCGAATGAGTTGATACATTGATAATTATTATGCAGACAGCTATCTAGCGCACTAATTCAGCTATATCATTGTAAATGACCATTCAACGAAAACAATTCAATTTACTTGTCTCGTGGTTCCTGGTTGAAAGACAGACCTCTACCTAGTAAGTAAAGGCAATCGGGCAGACGTCGGCGGCAGTCGCCCCTCGTAGTCAGCCCGTTGAGCCATTGCTTACTATTCCAAAAGTGTGTGTTCGGATTAATGGATTAAATACTTATTAACCCATTCAGCCCTGACGCACTACAGCAGGAGATGGGTCGACCATGGTAATTCAAGGGTAGTGCCTCTCGGCGCCAAGCTAATCTGGCACTGCCCTTGAATTATCATGGTCGATCCATCTCCTGCAACAGGTGCATAGTCGTTAGATGACGCCTCCAAAATCTGGGAAATACGTGCGCCGGGCTGAATGAGTTAAAGGCCTTTTGAACGTAAGTATCCATTTCAGCGAGACAGTTGAAGGCTTTCTTTCCAAAGTAGCTATGGCAATGTCTCGTTTTAAGCCTTTGGCTGGCCGGTAGCGCTTTTTGTCGAGATGATTCCTACAGGCAGCCAAAGGCTTAATTGTTTTTCATATTAATTTTAAAGGGTACAAATTCTTTTACAGCGCTTTAAATGAGCCTAACTATAGTGATCATGCGCTTTATCAAGATGATTTATTATTGCTATTGTTATTGTTATTATTATTATTATTATTATTATGATTATTATTATTATTATTATTATTATTATTATTATTATTATTATTATTATTATTATTATTATTATGATTATAATTATTATTATTGCCATTGTTACCATTATTATTGTTATTGTTAATAATTTTTTACATCAGTATCAGAACTGCAAGTGAAGGCATAAGGGGAAGAATGGCCCTAACAAAAAAAAAAAAAATAAATAAAAAAATAAAAATAAAGCTCACTTAGTCAGGACAAGTACAATGCAATATAAAATTGTGCTCTACTCATCCTTTCTACGCTTGTTTCTGTCTGTCGGGACGCTTATTGCGTTTTACACGCTTGGCAGTCAACAGTTTGGGTATGGTTTAAAGTAAAAGGGCACTTGGTAAAAAAACGAAACGACGTATCATAAACACCATTCACCATTTTGCGCATGCAGCTACCGGCACTGTAAACAGTAGCGGTGGCTCCACGAACGAGGGGGTTAACGATCAATGTAACAATAACACAGACGTATATATAACTACTACCGTCATCTGAACGGTCAATTTAACCCCTTCACTGCTGTCATATAAAGAAGCATATTGGTCTATAGGCCCCGCTACACGAGCCCGGTTTTGAGGCCGATTCCCGATCAGTTTTCGAATCGGTTGGTGATCGGGACGGACTAAAAAACGTGTGTACTGCCACACGACATTTCCCGACTTGTCATTTAGCCGATCGGTTTGAACCGAAGATCAAAGTCGTACCTGTTCTGCAAAATGACTGCTAGTTTTGACAGTGATGATGATGTGCTTGCATTATCAGCAGTTTTGCATCATATTCGGG
Organism: Semisulcospira habei; assembly: GCA_036245525.1. Lineage (NCBI taxonomy): Eukaryota > Metazoa > Mollusca > Gastropoda > Semisulcospiridae > Semisulcospira > Semisulcospira habei. The sequence goes on along the minus strand of BTPG01000001.1, from coordinate 225,713,335 downwards.
AAGAGGCGTGCGAAACATCAGCGGCAACGGCGGTGGTACTGATCACAACAGGCGTGTTCCGCGGCCATTTGCAAACTGTGAAACGACGTGCTTTGCGAGACGCGCTCTGATTGGTTGAAGCTTACAACCGGGGCCGAATCGGAACGGGAAAATAGAGCAGGTTCTAGACACCCGATTCCCAGCCGATTGGGACCGGATCGGATAATTGACGTCATCCGATCGCAATCGGATCGGAATCGGCTTCAAAATCGGGGCACAACCGGCTCGTGTGGCGGGGCCTTATGGGAGACAACTCCTGTAAAGTGGTTGTCTCTCTCCGGTGATTATTTCCCTTAGGGGACTGCGCAAGCTCAGGGAATAAATAAAGTAACGTGTTTGCCGCCAAGTTATGCAATAGCTTCCATGTATTTTGTGAGTGGATGTTTGGTTTGAATTTAAGTCCATCCAGCCCACATAGAAGTAGAAACACGACAAGTGCCAGTGGACGCGAGTTTTCTAAATCCCGGCGTCAAAAGATCCGCATGAGTGCAACTGAAGTGGTCCAAGTTCAACAAGAGGCATAGATCCTCATAAGCCCGCGCAACTGCGCGGGCTCATAAGGATCCATACCTCTTGTAGCTGGGTGACGTTTAGTTGTTTTTTATCGTGCAGTGAAGGGGTTAATCACAGTATACAGTATAACCAACGACAAAAACGAGTAACAGCAGAAGACAACAGGCAGCAATAATAGCGGGACCAAACATTTTCTCGTTTAGAAACTCATCTGTCCCCATGACGGACACGGCGGCCGAGAGGCAAAAATTCTCTTGAGCCTTTCTATTGAGAGGGGGGGGGGGGGCGGGGCGGGGTCATATTTACATCTATGTCTCTAGTTAGATCTGTGTCTCTTGCAGTAGTCTGGTGTTCGCAGGGTGAAAGCTTAATTGTACTGGCCCTTAGCCCCCTTCCCTGTCTGCGCGCGTTATCACGCGTTTCATGTCTGACACGGCTGCACGCTGGTCAATCATCGCTGTAAAAAACACAGATGTAAGTGGGACAAAAATGGTCATGAAGAACATATCACTATCAAGAGACTGCGGGGGCTCATGAGGATTTATGTCTCTTGCAGGTGGATATCGTTCAGGTGCACCTTCCCCGGAAGTTATCGGGTTAACTGGGAAAGACATACGTGAAATGACAAGGAAGGACTCTCCACTCTAAAACAAGACGTTCCTTAAAAGGACCTGGTAAACGAAAGTGGCATAGCTGCAGTGCGACTGAAATGATCAGTATTCCGGTCGTACTCCATGGGCAATTTACTGTTCTTGTCCTCCCAGAGGCCGCCCGTTATGGCCGTCCGTTATCACTATGGTGCCGTGGACGTTAAACTAGCCAACCGTTAATAATCCATGATAACTGAAGTAGAATGGCGAGAGAGAGAGAGAGAGAGAGAGAGAGAGAGAGAGAGAGAGAGAGAGAGAGAGAGAGAGAGAGAGAGAGAGAGAGAGAGAGAGAGAGAGAGAGAGAGAGAGCGAGAGAGAGAGAGAGAGAGAGAGAGAGAGACAGAGACAGAGACAGAGACAGAGACAGAGAGAGACACAGAGAGAGAGAGAGAGAGAGAGAGAGAGAGAGAGAGAGAGAGAGAGAGAGAGAGAGAGAGAGAGAGAGAGAGAGAGAGAGAGAGAAAGCTACAAAGGGAAAAGACTGTGCATTATAGACCAATGATCATAGATCTAGATGACCTCAGTTCAAACACACACACACACACACACACACACACACACACACACACACACACACACACACACACACACACACACACACACAATTGCTCTGAGGCCAACTAGATCTGTGACCAATGGACTATAATGCAACTGCAGTATTCTCCGAAATCAGCATTTTTCCCTACCTAGTTTTATCTTATGTCTGTTCATAAAAGCATGTCTCTGTTGATGCATTTTTTTGCGAATTGTTTTCGATTTTGTAATGTCTCGCCCAGGATGGATAACAAATTCTAAATCAGGGGCTGCAAGAGGTGTAGACCAGAATATGTACATGCGGGCTCAACGTTATGTGTGTCATTTGCTAACTCTACGCGTTTTATCCTGATACACCTTTGCTTGAAATAAATTTAACTACGATAGTTCAAGAATGGTGCCAGAATAGCTTGGCGCCTCAGGCGCCAAGCTATTCTGGCACTACCTTTGAACTAAAATTGTGGATCTATATCTGCTAATCTGCAATAGAGTCCTCATAGGACAATAGACAAAATTTAAAAAAATTGAACCTCATGATGTAATAGACTAAAGGAGTTTGTTATCATCCCTGCGTCACACAACCAATCTCTTTAGCGCAATCTGTGCCACACGACCAACCTACAAAAACCCTTGTAGCGACAAATGGCGGACTGTTTGTAGCCTTCTCTCTGACGCGTCTTGGACATCAGTTTTGTTCTATAAAAGACCACCAAACGTTCTAAAGTGCAATGTTACTTAGTGTTGTTCGAAACAACACGCACACTACTGGAGACGGCAACGTCATGAAAGATTTTAAATTAAGTCCTATGTCTATTATGTACAATTATGTATTCCTTTTACGTCAGTCATGTCTGGCGCGATCCTGGTCGGAAGATTTCTTCTTGATTTCTTTTACGAAAATAGCGAAGGAATGACAACAAATACGTTATTGGTAGCAGGGGTTTACTGCAGGGACCCTTGTAGGCCTGAGGGAGGTCAAAGGAACCATTGTACCCCGAAGGCCTTCGGCCTTCGGTGTATAATGGTTTCTTCGACCTCCCTCAGGCTTAAAAGGGTCCGTGTAGCAAAACCCTGCGACCAATAACTTATATTATCCTTCGCCATGTTACATGCCCTACCATTCGAAATAAGGAAAGAAAATTCCATTGATAACGAAGAGACTATACAATCTCTGACAATTTAGATGCAGTCCACTTTTGTATGATATATCAAATCGTTCACCCTTGTCTGCTATTGACGATACCGCTCGGCAGAAAATACGCAATAGTTACTCGTCTTTTCCGCCGAATGGTATCGACAGTAACAGCCAAAGGGTTAGTGCGTCGAATACTGGCCATTTTAAATGAAACATTCGTATGTACATATACAGATAAATATGACGACACATACAGGAATACACAGAGATTCACAAAGGCCAACAGCACAAACACCGCCGCTGGTACAAAAGGTACGAAAAGTATGAAAATATAAAACATACCTAATCTTTTTACTTTCATCGTAAGTACCACCTCCGGCTGGCTTATGAACCGTAATCAAGTGACGCCAACAACGTTCGAGAACTTAACCCTTTCACGGCTAGCACAGGCAAACTACGGCATTGAAACCATAGAAAATTTAGCGCCATTAAATCAGACCTGCCTACCACCAATTTTTTTTATAGTATTTATAATCGCCAAAAATAGTATTCTTGGGGAAAAAATAGTATTTTCATAAAATTGTAGCAGACTATTATCAAAACGTACAAACAATTAGAAAAATCAATTTATACTGATAAACTATACCATTCCGTACAACAGGAAACATTTGCTTAAACATCCCGGACATGGAATCCACACAGGACAAAGGAAGATTTGAATCAACTATAAAACGAACCATGCAGATTTCCACACTAGTTGCTTGTTGACGCAAAATTTTAACTGCTTCATGGGACTGCTTAGAAAACACAGCCTGTAATTACAACTCGTTTCTGGGCATCTGCCAGTCTCTTATGAATATTAGTTGATAAATGCTTTTCAATGTCATTTCGACCATCATGAGCACATGAGAAGTCACAATGCATAGGTTGGTCCTTTCTTTGACATTCGCCAAAATGTCCAATATTTAGCATACTGTGGCAAAAAAATACTGGTGCTTAGCTTTCTTTGAGCTAGAAAAATCCACTCTCCTCCCTACTTTGCTCTGACATTTTGTATTTTGAGACTTTATTGACCGACACAACCCCCCCCCCCCCCCCCCAAAAAAAAAAAAAAAAAAAAAAAAAAAAAAAAAAAAAAAAAATTTTTTTTTTTTTAGTAAAATCGTAAATTTTAGGCATTAATCGTATTTTCGTATTTTGAAAAAAAAATCGTAAAAATACGCCCAAAAATCGTAGGGTAGGCAGGTCTGCATTAAATTAACCCTATCTACCAAAGGAACACGAGCAGACGGGGGCAGGAACTTCGCAAGACGGTTCAAGAAGTTCTTTGCTTTTTGCAAGTTGGTGGGTTTAGCATTTTTCCAGCAGTGAGGGATTGACCCCTTCAATGCGGGTGGACGCAGATTCTTTTTCTGAAAGCTATATTAATTCACACAAACCAAGAGGAATCACTCAGCGCCGGACAGACAACAGTTAGATCCCCTGCGGCAGACAACAGTTAGATCCCCTGCGGGGGCAGGGGATCTAACTGTTGTCTGTCCGGCGCTGAGTGATTCCTCTTGGTTTGTGTACAATTCTGCCAGCGCTAGCCTCACCTATCTGGGTTGTGAGTATATTAATTCAGCGTCAGAGAGCCCCAGCCGTTTGTGAAACGTAGACAGAAAGCTGAGTCAGCGAGAGGCATAGAGCGGGGGTTCATGAGGATCTATGTCTCATACAGTTGGATCATGTTCAATTTCTCCCGGCAGTGAAGGGGTTAAGAATGGCACCTGTGACAGCCCTTGTCATTAACTTCCTTTGAGCCAGTACCAGCGACACAGGAAACCCTATAGCCAATAATACAAACAACAAATAATAAGACAAATAAATCCATCCCCATCTTACCGGTCACATCTCTAATAGTCAAAGCCATTTTATAAGTCGTTCAACCTTCGGATCAAAGATTATTAAAAAAAAAAATCCGTACGTCAAAATCCAGTCACGTGACTGCATCAAGTGACCCCATTATTGCTTCAAAAATTAAGCATTAATTCCATACAGAAGGACGAATTTCAAAAATAATAACTGCACGATAGGCTTATTCTTTTTGGTTGAACCAAACGAACATTTTAAAACGAACTCATGAATATACACTGCGCGCCATAACCCCACCCCAAAAAAAACAAACAAACAAACAAACAAACAAACAAACAAACAAACAAACAAACCCCCCCCCCAAAAAAAAAAAAAAAAAAAAAAAAAAAAAAAAAGAAAAAACAAACCCACAAGACAAAGATGTGCCGGTCGATATTTTGCAAACGGCTTAATATTTTGAAATTCTGATTTTGTCACAGTAAAGTTTTTTAGTCCTCTTTACAGCACTCTCAGCTGCACCTTTGTCCATTGCGTAGTCTTTACGCTGTGACCCGGTAAAGCTACCTACCCCCAAAATAAAAAAAATCGCAAGACGGACATTTCTCTGTATGCTGCGTTGTTTTAGTATACATCTCATGTTTGGCCAGGCATTCTAAAAAGTGGGTAACACCATTTTAAAATGCGTTAATTTTTCTTGAAAACCTTAAGATGGGGAGTTATTTCAGCTGAATTTGTTTTGGTGTGGCCTTTTCCACACGTTCACCCTCGAAAACCGTGGCATCAGATATGTAAGAATCAGCCGCGAATGCCTCGCATCTAATGGCACTCAGCCTAATTTTCTCTGCACATTTAGCCAGAAAAATCATTTTCCATTTAGCTGCAACAAGAAAGGAGGATTTTGAATGAAAAATCAGGATGTCGTTGTCATAGGTAGGTGCCCACCCTCCAAACGTAAAATTGATTGCCTTGATTATTTGCGGTGGTTTGTTTACTTCAGTGTGTGTGTGTGCTTGCATGCGTATGTTTTTTTTTTCTGTTGTTTGCTTGTTTCTTTGTTTTGTCTGTATTCTCTTAATGTGACCATGTGAATGTGTGTGTGTTTGGGAGGGGTGGTGGTGGTGTTGGTGATGGTGTGGTGGTGGTGGTGGGGGGGGGGGAGGTGTTGGGAGGGGGAGTGGGCGGGGATGAGGGGGTGGGGTGGGGGGTGGGGGGTTGGACACACACATACTGTCGTAAACAGACCACCAGCAGACCACCTTAAAATACACATGTTTTGAACCATGAACCAACACACACACACGCACACACACACACACACACACACACACACACACACACACACACACACACACACACACACACATCACACCCACCCCCCTTACACACACATTCACATTATGAGAATACAGACAAAACAAAGTAAGAAGCAAACAACAGAAAACTAAGCAACACATACGCAATGCAAGCACACACGCACTGACATAAACAGACCACCAACAAGTAATTAAAGCAATCCATTTTACGTTTGGAACCCTCAACCTGTGACAACAACATCCCCATTTTCACTCAGAATCCACCTTTCCTGTTGCAGCTAAATGGAAAATGATTCTTCTGCCTACAAGTACAGAAGAAATTAGGCAGAGTGCCATCAGATGCGAGGTATTCGCGGCTGAATCTTAAACGTCCGATGTTTTTAAGGCTGAACGTGTGGAAAAGGCCACACAAAAAAAGTTTTCTGCTAAAATGACTCCCCATCTTCAGAGTTTCAAGAAAAAGTAAGCCATCTTAAAATGATGTTATCCGCTTTTAAGTGTGTCTGGCCAAACATGAGATGTGTGCTAAAACATCATAGCACACAGAGAAATGTCTGTTTTGCAATTTCTGATTTTGGGAATAGGTAGCTTTACTGGGTCAGAGCGCAAAAACTACACAATAAACAAAATGCATTTGCAAGCGCCGTAAAGAAGATTAAAATTACTTCACTGTGTCGAAAACAGACTTGCAAAAAAGTTAAGCCGTTAGCAAAATATCGAACGGCAAATCTTTGTCTTGCTTTTTTATGGCGCGCAGTGTTTTGAATCATGAACCAACACACACACACACACACACACACACACACACACACACACACACACACACACACACACACACACACACACACACACACGCATGCACGCACGCACGCACGCACACACATACACACACACACACGCACGCACGCACACATACACAAACACACCCCTGACCCCCCCCCCCTCTACCCCCCCCCCCCAAACCCCACCATCCACCCACACACTCACACACATTCACATTGTCACATAATGAGAATACAGACAAAACAAAGAAACAAACAAACATGAGAAAACAAATAAACACGTACGCATGCAAGCACACACGCACTGACGTAAACAGACCACCAGCATGTAATCAAGGCAATCCATTTTACGTTTGGTGGGTAGGCGCGTACCTGTGACAATGACATCCCCGATTTTCACTCAAAATCCTCCTTTCGTGTTGCAGCTGAATGGAAAATGATTCTTTTACCTATAAGAGCTGATAAAATTAGGCAGAGTGCCCTCAGATGTGAGGCATTCGCGGCTGAATCTTAAATGTCCGATTTTTTTTCAGTGTGAACGTATGGAAAACGCCACATTAAAAAACCAACACGTTTTTATCTGAAATGACTCACCATCTTCAGGTTTTCAAGAAACATTAACGCATTTTAAAATGGTGTTATCCGTTTTTTAGTGTGTCTGGCCAAACATGAGATGTGTGTTAAAACAACGCAGCACACAGAGAAATGTCCGTCTTGCTATTGTTTATTTTGGGGGTAGGTAGCTTTAGAGTAAAGACAACACAATGGATAAAAATGCAGCTTAAAGTGCTGTAAACAGAACTAAAAATACTTTACTGTAATTCAATCAGATTTTCAAAATGTTAAGCCGTTTTTGAAACATCGACAGGCAAATCTTTGTCTTGTTTTTTATGGCGCGCAGTGTATATAAAAACCGATTCTAGTGACAAACACAAACAATGACAACCTCTTGTTTGAAGTAAGCAATACTAGACATGTCATACGGTGAAATTTGATGGGAACTAGTAGAGTGATTTCAGACAAATACTATCAAACTTACCAATGGTGAACATATTTGAAGACCATAGTTGTTACTGATGTATGATAGATATTACGACAGTACTAGTGCAGAATACGTGATTGAGTCAGCTACTGGAACGGTACATACAACGTGAGACTGATCGCCCTGATAGCGTAAACGCCGGTGCCAATTGGTCTGGCGCACAAAGGCCAAAGCTGTTCTGACACAAACAAGGACTTACAGTGGTCGATCATTCTCACAAGGGTTGTCTCCCTCGATTAACTACAGCGAATCGAGGGAGACAACCCTTGTGATAATGACAACCAGTTTGAGTCGATTTTCTGTAATTTAAAACTTCGTTCTAAATGTGAACCTAAATAGATTTATTTCCCCTGGTAAATGTGGACCAAAATTATTTTCCCTGGCAATGTTCTGTACACACAGAACATAAAACTTACAAAAGACAGATCGTATTGACGAATATTATCCGAATAAATGCGACACACAATTTCATGATCCACAACAACACTGAAACATTTTATACATTATTTACACGAACAATATTATGGTCAGAAACTCCGGTACATATTAAAACCATGAAAAACCGGGCATAAAAAAATCTCAACAACTTTCCTTTTGTCTCTTTCTTGAACAGTGGCCATTGGCAGTATTTATCTCAAAGAACCACTATCGAGCTCTCTTTCAAAATGATCGATCTATATGATTAGCGTCCAGGACATGGTAGAGAGATCGGTTGTGATAGTTCGAGAGTAGTACTTCAAAAATATAATGCATTGTGCTCCCATGGCCATGTTCCGCAGTTAACGCTTACAGTGTAAAAGAAATATCAACAAC
>BTPG01000001.1:225687160-225702160 GCA_036245525.1 Semisulcospira habei | reverse complement strand
TTTGCCGTTGAAGCAGACTGCGCTAGTGGCCTTGTTGTAAAGGTTTGCTATGACTTTGATCAGGTTGGCATTGATGTTGTATAGCTTCATGGTGGACCAAAGGGCTGCATGCTACACCCTGTCAAACGCTTTCTTAAAAAATCCACAAAGACATGATAGAGGTCTTGCTGGTGCTGGAGGTACCTCTCACATAGAACTCTCAGGTTGAAGATCTGCCCAGTTGTGCTGCGCCCTAGTCTGAAGCCTGCCTGTTCCTCAGCTATGATTTCCTCTGCCTGTGGCTTCAGCCTGTCCAGTAGGATCTTTAACATGACTTTGCTTGGGTGGCATATAAGAATGATCGTGCGATAATTCTGGCATTGATGTAAGTGGCCTTTTCTGGGGAGAGTTATTATAAGTGATTGGGTCCATGGTGTGGGCCAATCCCCTGACTGCCAGATCTTATTGCAAATTGTTAGTAAGGCTCTTATCATGCCTTCTCCCCCTTCTTGGACCTCACGTCCTGAGAAAGTCGTGTTGCTGTCGGGACGTTAAGCAATGTACAATCAATAAAACCTTGGATTAGCTCTGCAGGGATGTTGTCTGCTCCTGCTGCCTTCCCTTTTTTTCAGCGACTTCACTGCAGCCTCTACTTCTTCTCGGAGGATGGGATAGTTGCCATTGGTGGTCACGGGTGGGTGAACAAGTATGCCTGGGTCCCCTGTAGCTCGGTGGTTGTACAAATCTGAGCAGTACTCTGTCCATCTCTTCAGTATGTCTTGGTCTTCCGTAAGACAGTTCCCTTCACTATCTTGAATGATCGAGGAGCGTCCTTGTTTTACACTGGTAAGGTTTTTGACCAGGTATTCTTTTTTGCTGTTACTTTTGTTCAGATTTTCTTCTACGTGTTTACACTGATCTTCAATCCACTTATTCTTAAGTTATGTCAATCTGTTTTAACTGCCTTTCAGGCACCAGCCCAGAATACTTGCCTCTTTGCTACATGTGTATACACCCTCTCTTGAGCTCCGCTCCTCTTCTGATAAACGGAAGTTGTGTGTACCCTCTGTCCAAACTAAAACATTTAGGTCAGCGCACTTTTGTTTATCAAGCCCCAGTGTTATGGAATACACTTCCTCTCGAGGTCAGAAACAGTGAGTCTGTCTCTGACTTCAAGAGGTCGTTGAAAACTCACCTCTTCAAACTTTACTTTGAATAACTGCCAGTGTTTGATGCCTTAGCTGTAGTTCTGCAATCCTCCTTGTTTAGACTGAATGTTAATTAGAATTATTATGTATGTATTGTTGTTTAGTTTATTGTAAAAGTGGCGTGTTCGGGCATTGTGCTTTGTTTGTTATGTGTATATGTCATTGCATTTTTAGTTTTGTGTACAGATTGTAAAGCGCTTAGAGCTTTTGAGTAAGATTAAGCGCTATATAAATACTCATTATTATTATTATTATTATTATTTGCCTTTTGCATGCTTTTCTTGATATCCTGGTTAATTTCCCTGTATTGTTTAGCTCCTTCTACCTCTGATTTCTTTTTTTTTTTTTAGTTCTCGACGCTTGTCACATAAAGCAAAGATGTCAGCTGTAACCCAAGGTTTCTTTGCTTGTCGGTGTTTGCCAAGGATCTCATTGGCTGTTGGGTTACAGCAGTGTTAAATGTGTCGATCAGTGTGTCCACATCCGTGTCTTCTGCACCTAGAAGTAGCAGTGGTGCGAATTTTCCGCATATCTTTGCCTGGAAGGTTTCCGCGACCTCTGGGTCTTTCAGCTTCTTGAGGTCAAACTTGATTCTTGTGGGACCTTCTTTAAGCGGAGTCGGAAGGTCATCATCACTAAGTCATGGTCGCTTCCAATGTCTGCTCCTGAAAAACTTCTTGTCTTGGCAATGTTCACACTGGTTTGGAAGCGTCTCTTCACCATGATGTAGTCAATTTGCTTATGGTGCTCTCCGTTCGGGCTGTGCCATGTCCACCTTCTGGATGCTTTGTGTGGGCCAAACGTGTTCATCAGCTTTAGATCATTTGAGCTGGCAAATTCCAGGAGCCTTAAGTCTCTGTCGTTGGTCTCTGCATTGCAGTAGCGTCCGCATGTACCTTTCCAGTTCCCAGCACCACAAGAATGTCTTTCTTGGGGGTCTAGTCCAAGACTTCTTGCAGTTGGTCATAGAAGTCTTCTATTTCCTCATCGCTATAGTCTGTTGTTGGGGCGTAAACTTGTACAATGGTGATATTAAATGGGGTTGCCCTCAAGCGTATGGTGATAAGCCTACTGGAGACTGGCCAACAACTCATGACAGTGTTCACGATGTCTTTGTGGACGAGAAATCGGACACCCTGATCGTGTTTGTCTTCTCTGCCACTGTAATACATTTTGTGGTTTTGCTGGGTTGATGTTTCCCCAAGGTTCTTCCATCGTACTTCGCACAGTCCTAGGATGGTCCAGTGGTATCTGTTCATTTCGTGCGTCAGTTCCTCTAGCTTTCCAGGCGTTCTTAATGTTTTGGCGTTCCAGATGCCAATGCTGATGTTGTTTGTGGCACAAAGCTTTTGGTGGTGTACCAGTAGCAGACTTAACACCTCTGCCCTGGCGCAAGACAGAAGGCGCGGTCCTTGTTCCGGGCGACGACCGATCCGGTATGGATTGAGGTAAGGTTGTCATTGCATGTGGTGTGTCTTGGGCAAAAGAACCTGGCGGAGCAAAGGAACAAGCGAACGAATGTTCGACTGACCAACCTAACAATCAGGAATCAAATAACTCGTTCAGTACAACTTTCTCTCTAGCAAAACTACTTTAATATTCCAAGATAAACACTGACCGATTAACCCCTAAACTGCCAGTGGACGCAGACTGCATTTTTGGGATCATCGTAACTTCAATGTCAGATTAAGATGCCATACGCCAAAGGAACGTGAATGCAAAGTGGTTTCAGCAAGAGGCATAGATCCCCATGAACCCCCGCAACTGCGGGGGCTCATGAGGATCTATGCCTTTTTCAACTGGGCGGTGTTCAGTTTGTAATTACCTGTGCGTAGTTGAGGAAGAAGAGTTGATCGTGATTCAGACGTATACCAGGTAACGGCGATTCCTCCCCGTGTTTTTCCACCCACTTACGGTAGGCCTGTCAGAAAGAGGTTCAACAAACATTAAATCACACCCACAGTGGGAGAAAACAGAAATGACTAGAGGCATCACTAGTTAATATCCTGGTTCGTGTCAATTAAGAGGCGTCAATGTATTTTTGATCAGGGGTATGTAACGAGCGCCTGGATTCTATCTTATGACATGGTCAGGTCCTTATTTTGTGCAGGAATGTCTTCATCCAGACTATAGGATTCTTGTGAAAGGCAAGCCGAAGATTTTCCATGCAAACATGCTCAAACGATATCTTCGTCGTGTTGATGCTGCTGTTGGTGTTGAGGAGTCTACTACACGGTTGTCAACTGGTGTTTTAGTCGACTGGTCTTCCATTTCTCCTTTTTTGCTTCCGGATGTCGAGGTTGTGGAACCTCAGTGTGATGTTCCTCATGTGAACGTTTCAGATTGGCATACTGTCCCATCAGTGGCTGTGGGTGTTGTCCAGGATGATGATGATGTTGGTGGTCTTCCCACTATTCCTCTCATGTTGTCGTCTGTCAATGACAAAGACATTTCCAATATCGATTTTAACACTGGTCTCTCTGATTCTGATGGTCAGTCACTGTATGCAGTATTTGCAGATTTTCCTACGGTGTTGACACCGAGACCCGGTGCGTGCGTTGGTCCTTGTCATTACAAGAGTTTAGATTCAATCTTGAACCATTTCCAGGTACACGGAATGTTTTCGCGGATCTGTTGTCAGGCGTTGATCGTGATCAATCGGTTCCATAGATCAAGGTTTCGTGGTCGTTGCTGTATTTTGACATTATCCTCAGACCTTGTAAAAAAGACCCTCGATCGGTTCTTTTTTTCGTTGAGAGGGGGGTAGTGTAACGAGCGCCTTTGGTGCATGTTTCGGTCGGATGACGGTATGACGTCATTAGCAGTTGGACCGAATGTTCACGTGCGGTAATGTAGAGGTTAGCGATGTTCACGTGTCACCTGTGGGAGTGACAGGGTTGTATCGGGAACTATTGCTAGCCAGAGATGTCATATCAGCCGAGTCGAGCGGACGTGTTCGTTGGTGCTCTGAGAAAGAATTCTGGCTAGAGAATTCTATAGCTGTATATAGAATACAGGTATTTATTCTTTTTATTATCGGTATTTATAATGACCTGTAAAGCTATTCATACGAAAAGGGAAAGTATTGTTTTTTATGAATTATTATGATTAGAGTGCAGAAGAGCCCATGTTGGAAGTGCGATGACTCGTGTCAATACTTGTTTGGTCATGTAATTATTATATGTGATATAGTTTATAACTAGGATGTTATGTTGTATTCATTTATATGTGGGACGGAAATAGGAATGTAATTCAGTATGTAATCAGGTACACCTAATGATGAATGAATGTGCAGTAATATGTTACGAATTGAAGGCGAGCTGTGATTGTAATATTTGGCTCATAATCCATTGTGTGTATGTACGCAAAATGTGTGCAGTGTTAAAGTGGCTATAGGAATTGTCATAAGAATTGTGACAATAGTGACTGTAGTAGTATGGTGGCATAGAGAAGACATTTTACAAAGGAAATGATCTAGAGCGCTCTGAAGTATAATGTGTCGAAGACACATTCAGACTCTTTAAGTATAAGAGCGAAAATTTACGAGTGTATAAATGTTGTGTACAGCGGGCCGGTACGGAGTGGAAACCCCTGGTATGTGGCTGATGAAGCTGTCCTAAAAGTATCGTTCTACGTGACCGGATACGGACATCATCAACGCCTTCATCTCTCCTTCGTCTACCATCACTGGTGCAGACGTGCAGCAACGGTGACGAAGTAAGCCTACAGATTTGAGCTACAGGACCACATGCAGTGTTCCTTCAGTGTAGCCTATGTCGCCTAGCGCCGTTGATAATTTCACGCCTAGGAATATTCTAATCTGTGAGTACTGTCATCGACTAGTACCATTCCGTTCGGGAAATCTCCGTCAAGTCAAGTCGTCGATGTGATATCTTTGACTGTGTCGACACTAGTGTAAAGAGTAAAGTCGAGTGACGTCTCGAGAGAGAGACAACGACCTCTACGGTAGCGAGTGAATGTGTGAGCGCTGAAGTTATGAATAGCCTATACGCCACTTAATTATTTGTGTGAAACACTTGTTTGTATGATGTGAATTGTGTGATTTAATGTATATGATATGAGTGTATGAGAAATAGTGAAACAGAGGGCAAAGAGATAACTGTGTGGCCTTTGTCCTTGTTTGTAAGCGTGTGTGGTGGTGGATGAAAGAGTCTAGTAAACAGAGATAGAACACCCACCTTTATACTGATTGTCAGAAAACCCACTCACACACTCATTCTATTAAAATAAACGTTTATACACGTAACAACTTAATTCAGTACACGAAAAAAAAAAAACCCTTCGTTACAGGGTACGAAACTTTGGCCTTGAAGGCCCACTACCGCCGTTACTGTTCAAAGATACACTTAAGTAACACATGGTTACGAAACGCTACACACAGGTCTAGTTTCGGATCATTTAGACACGCCGTGTTCATATCAAGTAATCTGACAATAACTCCACTCCGTTCTATATATACAAAGCTATCAGTACGAGAAACAGCTAAAAATATATTGAACCGCTAACGGCTGCACAGAATAAATAAGTGCGAATACGCGTGTGTTTTTGCTGCGTGTCAAAACTGCTGTTAAAGTTCATTAGGTGTGTCGACAAGGCATAACAAACACAAATGGTGCTGAAATATGTCATCAGATTTGTGCGTAATAGTACTTTAACTACTGATGTCTTTAACCCTTTGGGTGCTGGTGGCAATTTTGGTCGAGGTGACGCTGACCAAAATTGCTACCGACACCCAAAGGGTTAAAACGACTTAGTCCAGTCTGTTAAGGGTTAACAGTTTCACAGTATCTCCTTTAAAAATGTTCTTAGTATGTCTTACAATAAAGCTGGTCAGAAAAGGTTAACTCTTTTGAGACGTGCCGCATCCGGATTTGCGGCTTTACGCCGCAAATCCGGATGCGGGACGTCTCGAAAGAGTTAACTTAAATTGGGAAGTCTGAATGTCGCAAAAATGAAAGACTTTTCTGCTTTTTCTGTCCTTTGTACGCAGGAGATTCCCTTCCGTTGCACTCAAAAGGCCTTGGGAAACCTCTGGAGCCTAAGCCTACTGACACGGACTGTGAAAAGATGGGTAGAAATGTGATAGTTGAGGCAAGACAACATTGAAAACCCAATGTTTCGGCACATAAAGGGACCATAAGTCGGAAATTTTGAGTTTTGAGATATTTACACCATTACAATCTACTAGCAATACAAATTAATTTGATGCAAAATCTATTGTAGACCTGTTAAGCGAGAAACATGCATTTAAAGTTGATCACTCGAACTGACCCAAGATGACCCCCTGCACTCTTTTTGGCCTGTAGCTCTATTTGGCCAAAAGCGACTTAAGGTCCCTTTTGTGGGAACAAGTCACTTTTAGCAACTAAAGCCCGCCATGAAGCAGATCAGTTTAACCCATTTAGACTCACGGGTGCCTTTCCCAAATTTTGGAAGTGTTACTTGACGACTAGGTACTTGTTGCAAGAGATGAATGTTCCATGATAATTCAAGGGTAGTGCCAGATGAGCTTGGCGCCTTCAGGCGCCAAGCTCATCTGGCACTTTCCTTGAATTATCAAGGAAAATTCATCTCCTTCTGTACGGCGTTGGGGCTAAATAAGTTAAAAATGCCACCAACTGAAAGGTAAACAAGTTTAACGTGATATACTAGATTTCGCCAATACAATGGGTTCTCAATATTGTCTAAGACTTTTCTACCCTTCTTCATCACGTTATGCCAACTCTTTTGTCCCTCGGGCTGTTACCCTTTTCAACAGTAATAATATCAGTAGATAGTGTCTGTCAACATTATTTAGTACTATCAATTGTTCACTGCAACATTGCTGACACCAGAAGCACAGGGGGGGCATAAACCATAAGTGTTTTTGATGCCAAGAGTGTTAACAGTACGTCTGTTACAGTTCACCTCTTTAACTGAGAGTTATAGGTTATTTAATTAATTCAATGAGTGAGTGGTGATACCATGTGTTGTATGGGCAGACAGTAAATTTCCCCAAGAGGGATTAATAAAGTATTATTGTATTGTATTCTATTGCATTGTATTGTATGGTATGGTATTGTATGGTATTGTATTGTATTGTATTGTATTATATGGTATGGTATTGTATTGTATGGTATTGTTGGTATTGTATTGTGTTGAATTGTATTGTATTGTATTGTCAGTATTGTGTGCTGCTACTGCTCATTGTGCGCAACAGGGCAAGTGTAATACGTACAATGCAGTTAAAAAGCAAATAAACCTTTTCGTTTTAAGACATTCACACTTTATAACGACATAATTCACACCTTTAAAACAACAGTTAAGTTAACCCGTTTGTGCAACATTATTAACCCTTTCACTGTCGAGAAAAAAGTGAATGGGATCTACCTGCAAGAGGCATGGATCCTCATGAGCCCCCGCGAATGCGGGGGCTCATGAGGATCCATGCCTCTTGCCGATGCGACTCTGTGTCCGTGTTCTTCAGACAGTTGTAGCATTTCGTCGTTCGGTGAAGGCAGATTTCAGAAACAAACATATACGCACAGCGGCAGGGAAGGGGCTAAAAGATATACTAAGAACATGTACATCATGCACTACACAAAAATAGATATTGGCCATTAACTCTTTCGAGGTGCGCCGCATCCGGATTCTAGGCTTCTGAGGCCTAAAGCCGCGAATCCGGATGCGACGCGCCTCGAAAGTGTTAACCATTTGTTTTCATCAAGCAGGTCGGTAAAAAAAAAAAAAAAAAAAAAAAAAACCAAACAAACCCACAAACATTTGAAACTCATGCTGCAATCTGCACCTCAGTGAGCGAAAGATCCTCCGGCCGACGTCGTCCGCAGTGGGCCGGCGCACGGATTGCGCGGGCCCTCTGCTCAAGACGAAGGCCCGAGGGTCCTTTGCTTACTGGGATAGTTTGTTTTCAGGCGCAGTAAAATGCAATAAAAAAAATTAAGCACTTACCCTGTACGCTTGTTTCAGACCGCCATTGTCCGCTATGTTTTCTCCTTGCGTGTTTTTACCATCAACCTAGACACGATGAACACGTACAAAAATAATTTGAAGCTGATTTCTAAACTTAAAGACACACTACCAGATGCAACTGTTCAGATATTCACTTCTATAACAGCTGGTTACGAAACGCTACACACAGGTCTAGTGGTTCATTTAGACACAGGAGAATCCAGTTCAACACACGTCGCCTTTGTATCAAGTAAACTGACAATGACTCCACTCCGTTCTAAAAATATAACGTTATCAGTACGAGAAACAGCTAAACATAGATTGACACGCTAACGGCTGCGCAGAATAAATAAGTGTGAATACGCGTGTGTGTTTGCTGCACGTCCAAGCTGCCGTTAAAGTTCATTAGCTGTGTCGACAAGGCATAATGAACACACATGGTGCTGAAAAATGTGTCCTCAGATTTTACGCGTAATGGTACTTTAAAATCAACAGACAGACGTACTAAATTTTTGGCATGCGGCTACACAACTAACATTACGATGATAAATAACAGGAATAATAATAATAATAATAATAATAATAATAATAATAATAATAATAATAATAATAATAATAATAATAATAATAATAATAATAATAAAAACAGAAAGAGAGAGATATAACAAAAGACACAGATTCACATGTGTACTCACAAAAAGTCCTGTCTGTTCAAGCTTGAAGCCCGAATACTGGTCAATGATGCACTGGGTCCTCTCGCGGAAGGCTTCAATCGTCTGGTTGTCCCACCACTGTTGCATAATACCGTCCTTATCGTACTGGCGACCTGCAAAAAAACCCCAACACAATGACGTCATCATCGTCGAAGTCATCGTCATCACGACTTAAACGACTGCATAATCACGTCAAGTAGATTTTATTTTTCCGGCTCTGCGAGAAACATACCTTCAATCTCTTCCCTGGCGGTGTACGCGTATTGCATTTCGGAAATCTGCGTTCATTCAACGACCACAAAGACACAACCGTTCAAAGAACATGGATACAAATTTGTCTCAGTAAGAGACATAGATCCTCATGAGCCCCCGCAACTGCGGGGGCTCATGAGGATCTATGTCTCTTGCAGCTGGATCGTGTTCACATTTTTCTCGACAGACAAGGGGTTAATTAATCTCAGCACACTGGTTCCACCTCTGAGCGTATGAAGGGCTGTGTCCAAAGAGAAGTGAGTTGGGCCTAGAGAAATTGTTCAGAAATCCGGCCGAAATAGGTCCAAAACTGCACGTTTATCGACAAAAACAGTGGATTAAAAACCCTGACAAACATACGATAAGGAATGTTTGTTCGGGAGTTCAATTCACTGCTTCGTTGAAACAAGTGCATTTTTGACCTACTTCTGATTCGAGGAAATCGTCTATTGCTAATGGCCATATAAAATTCCTGGTTAGCCATCATTGGTACCGACCCTACTAGAATAAAGAAGCGCAACACAATCTACAGATGTGTACCAAAGTGCTGATTTACAGACACAAAGGGGACAATTTTTCTGTGTATCTTTTCACTAGATTCTAAGTTATGAAAACACCTGCCATCGTTGTGTGATGGGATGCCTATGCGACCACGTCACAATGATGATGATAATGATGATGATGATGATGACGACAATGATAATGATAAGTGATGATGATAATGATGACGACAGTGTAATACCCCCGCTAACGAAGGATTATGTTGATATAGTACACTCGATCTTAAAGTCCACATTAATAGTTGTTTGTTTCTTGTTGAAGTTCAGTCAGATTTTTCATCATCATAATTATCATCTCAGCTCATTCAATGAGCCTGCATCAATAACTGCAGAAGTGTCGTAAAGCGTTGCCGGCGGTAACGCTATACGACACTGTCGCAGTTACAGACATGCGACAGGCATCTTTGTTTCACTTACCTTTGTCATCAAAGCCATGTGTAATTTCATGTCCGATCACCACCCCTATTCCTCCGTAATTTAAAGATCTGTGAAAAACACAAAAAGCACAGGTTAATATGCCACGTGATATGTTTAAAGTAATGGTACTAGGTTCTGAAAAAGCAACACGTACAATGCCGGAATAAGCAGAGTCCACCAAACCGGCTGGAAGAGGAAGGACCCTCATGAACCCCCGCTTTTGCGGGGGTTCATGTGCGCCGCCACCTGTTGCTGGTCTCAAGTCATATCCATGTTTCCATATAGCTATCCGACAGTAAGCCACACGACAAAAAGGTAGATGAAGGAAAATCCTTTTGCGTGTTTCCATATAGCAGCGCATCAGTCGGCATCGCGCCTTTGTTTAAGTTGTTTAGAATTGTTCAGGCCCATTGAAGCAAGTTTCTCTCCCTTGCATGGGGAAACTGGATTTTGCATGGGTGATGCCGAGGAGTTCCATGAGATTTAATTAACCCATTTAACCCCATTGACGTTTTTCCCAAATGTTGGTGGTGTCATCTAATGACTATGTACCTGTTTCAAGAGATAAATCAACCATGATAATCATGTGTGGTGCCAGCACAGGCTACACGTGAATTATTATGGTCGATTCATCTGCTTCTGTAGAGCGCTGTGGCTAAATAGTTTGAGACATGGACTGTTCAGTAACTGTTGCTGAAAATCTTTTGTGAGTAGCTTGCTTTACAATCGTCTCACTTAAGATGATCAACATCTTTTCGACACACTGCAAAAATTCATGTTTAACTGATTCGAGACGTGCCGCATCCGCTGCCACTCCCCCCCCCCTCTACCCCCCCCCCTCCAACACACAAACACACACTCACTCATGAGGATCAATACCTCTTGCGGTGGAGGGGTTAACGTGTTTGTTTGTTTGTTTGTTTGCTTGCTTGTTTGTTTGCTTTGTCCGAAATTCTAATGCATGTTCATGATCATACTCACTTTGGAAAATGCTCGCTGTAAAAGAGGGGCTGTAGAATGCCAGCTGGAAACACTGGAAACAAAAAAGAAAGCCTAGATAAGGAAAAGATACTCAAGTCGACGCCGACAGTAGCAGTAGCGAGGTTATGTTTGCAACAAACGACTACCGACAAACGAACGATAGCGAAATCGCGGTTGACAAACAGCTTGTACAATAAGCGTATCAATACTCCTAACATCTCCAAGAGGCATAGACCCTCATGGGCCCTCCGGGCTCATGAAGATCTATGTCTCTTGGAGATGTTAAGACTGCGAGCTGTCTGCCTCGACTTCGCTGTCGTTCGTTGTGGGGAGTCGTTCGTTGTAAACGTAACCTCACTGGTAATAGTCTAAATAAACACGCAGATCCTGTCAGTTTACGTTCCTTTCGCGCAAACGAATCGCCAGCCCACAACCACAACGCATTAAGAGTTAAAAAATTAAAATAATGTAGTCCTACCAGGGAAACTTTGGACTGTTTACCCCGGGGGATGACGGCATTGCAGCGCCATCCATTATACCTAGACATTTTGATCTGATTCAGTATATATATATATATATATATATATATATATATATATATATATATATATATATATATATATATATATATATATATATATATATATATATATATATATATATATATATATATATATATATATATATATATATATATATATTCATTACTTATAACAAAGGCGTCGCCCAAACCAAAAAATGCACTCAATCAGAGTAGCTCCAAGGGACATAATTTTTCAATAAATTCTGAGAATGCTGTGCTAATGCCATGGAAATCCAGGCTGGTAAGCTTGCATTGTGTCATCAGGACATCAGCTGTCCTTTTGTGACTACATCGCTTATTAGATCTTTTGAGCCTTCCATCATCATCATCATCATCAGTCCCTTGCCCGAACTGGGCGTTGGGGGGACTGAAAGGCAGCAGCAACAGACAGTGCTCTCCACTGAGTTCTATTTTGGGCGGTGGCAAGCAAGTCTGGCATCTCGAGTTCGGTCCATTCTTTTATGTTTGCGACCCAACTCTTTCTCTGACGACCTCGCCGACGACTTCCTTCGAGAGTGCCTTGGAGGATAGTCTTGGACAAGGTGTTGTGTCGGGTCACGTGGCCAAACCAAGCAAGCTTGCGCCGTTTCACGGTTGCCAGAAGAGGTTCATGTGGGCCCACCAGGGAGCCTTCCACTGAACACCTACTACATAAGGTAATAGGGACTACCCCCAGGCGCCCCGCAACCCGCTGGAGAATATCCAGTCCTCCCCCCCGAGAGGGGAGGCTAGTGCATGAATATTCCCAAACAGATCTTGGACCTGCTGGATAGATTTAAGATTTTGCCGCCTACGACCGGTTTCGACCCAAGGTGGGTCTCATCAGGTAGGCATACGGCGTAACCTGAAATTGCAAACACAACGCATATACTAGAAGCCGCCTCCAGAATTTGACTGGTAGCAACCACTAGGCCAGCGTGGATTGCATCCCTAAAGCTTTATGGGGTGTTGCAGTGGAAGAAGACTGACTAATTTTGAAAAGGCAACACCTAGGCAATTTTGTGGTACAATTATTCATTACTTATAACAAAGGCGTCGCCCAAGCCAAAAAATGCACTCAATCAGAGTAGCTCCAAGGGACATAATTTTTCAATAAATTCTGAGAATGCTGCGCTAATGCCATGGAAATCCAGGCTGGTAAGCTTGCATTGTGTCATCAGGACATCAGCTGTCCTTTTGTGACTGCATCGCTTATTAGATCTTTTGAGCCTTCCACTGAACACCTACTACATAAAGTAATAGGGACTACCCCCAGCCTCCCCTCTCGGGGGGAGGACTGGATATTCTCCAGCGGGTTGCGGGGCGCCTGGGGGTAGTCCCTATTACCTTATGTAGTAGGTGTTCAGTGGAAGGCTCAAAAGATCTAATAAGCGATGTAGTCACAAAAGGACAGCTGATGTCCTGATGGCGTCCAAGGCACACGAAGAAGGTAAAAAAATCCCAAGTAGATCCACGCTGAATAGAGCACAACACAACCACAGCAGGGAAAAATTATGTCCCTTGGAGCTACTCTGATTGAGTGCATTTTTTGGTTTGGGCGACGCCTTTGTTATAAGTAATGAATAATTGTACCACAAAATTGCCTAGGTGTTGCCTTTTCAAAATTAGTCAGTCTTCTTCCACTGCAACACCCCATAAAGCTTTAGGGATGCAATCCACGCTGGCCTAGTGGTTGCTACCAGTCAAATTCTGGAGGCGGCTTCTAGTATATGCGTTGTGTTTGCAATTTCAGGTTACGCCGTATGCCTACCTGATGAGACCCACCTTGGGTCGAAACCGGTCGTAGGCGGCAAAATCTTAAATCTATCCAGCAGGTCCAAGATCTGTTTGGGAATATTCATGCACTAGCCTCCCCTCTCGGGGGGGAGGACTGGATATTCTCCAGCGGGTTGCGGGGCGCCTGGGGGTAGTCCCTATTACCTTATGTAGTAGGTGTTCAGTGGAAGGCTCAAAAGATCTAATAAGCGATGTAGTCACAAAAGGACAGCTGATGTCCTGATGACACAATGCAAGCTTACCAGCCTGGATTTCCATGGCATTAGCACAGCATTCTCAGAATTTATTGAAAAATTATGTCCCTTGGAGCTACTCTGATTGAGTGCATTTTTTGGTTTGGGCGACGCCTTTGTTATAAGTAATGAATAATTGTACCACAAAATTGCCTAGGTGTTGCCTTTTCAAAATTAGTCAGTCTTCTTCCACTGCAACACCCCATAAAGCTTTAGGGATGCAATCCACGCTGGCCTAGTGGTTGCTACCAGTCAAATTCTGGAGGCGGCTTCTAGTATATGCGTTGTGTTTGCAATTTCAGGTTACGCCGTATGCCTACCTGATGAGACCCACCTTGGGTCGAAACCGGTCGTAGGCGGCAAAATCTTAAATCTATCCAGCAGGTCCAAGATCTGTTTGGGAATATTCATGCACTAGCCTCCCCTCTCGGGGGGGAGGACTGGATATTCTCCAGCGGGTTACGGGGCGCCTGGGGGTAGTCCCTATTACCTTATGTAGTAGGTGTTCAGTGGAAGGCTCAAAAGATCTAATAAGCGATGTAGTCACAAAAGGACAGCTGATGTCCTGATGACACAATGCAAGCTTACCAGCCTGGATTTCCATGGCATTAGCACAGCATTCTCAGAATTTATTGAAAAATTATATATATATATATATATATATATATATATATATATATATATATATATATATATATATATATATATATATATATATATATATATATATATATATATATATATATATATATATATATAATTTATTTTATTTATTTATTTATTTATTTATTTATTTATTTATTTATTTATTTATTTTTTTTTTTTTTGGGGGGGGGGTTGTGTATTTGACAACATTTTGCTGATGGAAATCCAGAACCCCCCAAACCCCATCTCCATCTCTACCCCCCCCCCCCCAGTCCCCCCCACCCCTGTCCCTCCCCTCCCCCTCCCCCCTCACCCCCCCCCCCCGTCCCCACCCTCTCCGACGATAAGCGGGCAGAATACCAGGAATTTTATCACGGCGCAGAATAATGAATTTTGTGTATTTGACAACATTTTGCTGAGGATGGAAAACCAGAGCCCCCCAAACCCCATATCCTTCTCTACCCCCACGTTCCCCCTCTCCCCCTCCCAGCCTCCCCCTCCACCGCGCCCCCTTCACCCCCACCCCATTCATTATTCTGCGCCGTGATAAAATTCCTGGTATTCTGCCCGCTTATCGTCGTGATAAAGCCACGATGTGTGTGATACAGCTTTTCGCGCCCAAAGACAGCAAAGAAAGAGGTGTGAAAAGAAAGAATGTATATGCGCGGCGCGACAGCGCCTCGA
>BTPG01000001.1:225617160-225682160 GCA_036245525.1 Semisulcospira habei | reverse complement strand
ACAAAGACTTAGTAGTTTCGATTGGCAACAAATTCCATAGCTTGGCTCCTGAGTAAGACAAACTAGTTTTGAATATATCGAGGCGCGGCCTTGGTATGGATAGATTGTTCCTCGCCGTTTTATATGGCGTATGAGCGGGGCTAAATAGATCTGTTAGAATTAGCTACAAAACTGTTCGGGTTAAAGACGCTAGTGGCTGATCGGAATAGGTATTTCGGTCCATGGTGATAGCTCAAGGGGTCGTGCCTGTTTAGCTACAAAACTGTGTTTGGTTATCTGCTCTATAGCCGATAAGTCCCCCCATCTATAAGTCTTTCAGTATGTTATCACAGTTATCACAGTTGTCTCTGTCGGTTTCGTTGATCAAGAGGGAACCGTGCAACTAACGGGAAAGTACGCTCTTGAACTAAGAACTGACTGA
Source organism: Semisulcospira habei (assembly GCA_036245525.1). Classification (NCBI taxonomy): domain Eukaryota; kingdom Metazoa; phylum Mollusca; class Gastropoda; family Semisulcospiridae; genus Semisulcospira; species Semisulcospira habei. The sequence goes on along the minus strand of BTPG01000001.1, from coordinate 225,681,739 downwards.
AACTGACAATCTGCCCATCACTGACACCTGGCATTATTACGCCGTTTAACAGTGTGCTTACGAAAAACCCAGATTTACTCACCAACATGGCCGAAAATTGTATTTTACAATACAAAGAAATCACACAAGAGATCTGTCCCTTCTTGAATCACAATTTTACGAGCTAAAAATCACTGTTGAAACCGCGCTCATGAGGATCGAACAAGCTCATCGTCGGAGACGATCCAAGGCACGTTGTCGGCTACTTTGGCCTTGTTCCGACACCATCCGACAAGGGCATTCACTTTCAGATATTTTAGAAATGGTTGATAAAACATATTATAGTGGTTGCTTCCGTTAGACCGACAGCGCTGCTTCATGCGAATTTAAAAAAAAAAAACCGCAACCCTAGAATATTAGTGACTCGTCTATAGACGGCACGAGCATAACGCACCTCGATAAAAAAAAAAAAAAGAAGCGCCACAGGCAGCTAGTCATTACTAACTTTTATCACTTCAGTTTCGTCAAAAGGAGATGTATTGAAACAAACGTAAGATATACATAACAAGGACATTTATAACTTAGATCGTGAAGCAGATGTACGTCTGCAATCCAATGCGATCATATTCTGATCGCCCACGGCCAGTGACCGATAGTAGAAAATTAAAGGTGGACTAATTCTAAAACTGGAGATTTGCGATTGCCTTTGAAAGTTATTCCTGGTTTGGTTAACTTATCTAGACACGACCCACTACAGCAGGAGATGAATCGGCCATGCCGATAATTCAAAGGTAGTGCCAGATCAGTTTCAGTTAGTTCAGGAGCGTACTTTCCCGTTATAGTAGCACGGTTCCCTCTTGATTAATGAAACAGACAGCGCCAAGCTGATCTGGCACTACCCTTGAATTAGCACGGTCGATTCATCTCATTCGAGTATTATAGTTGTTAGGTGACAATTCTAAAATAAGGAAAATGCGGCCTGGGGGTTAAATGCCCAGCTTAACTGGTGGTCAGTCGTCAACTTCAAGCGACCTTCTTCAGACAATAAAGAGTCAATAAGTCTGAGGCATTGATCCTCATAATCCCTTGCACCAATGGATGTCTAATGAGGAACTGTCACAGTCGATGAGACACGTGTCCGTAACTTAAACCGTGAAAGTGACACCTGCCGTGCAACTGTCACTAGAAGGCAAAGGCACATCGCCTCTCTTCCATAGACAGACACAAATACACACTGCGAACGAGTCGCAGAATTTCTTTTTACTTCAAGCGCCAACTTGGAGGTCAAACCTGACAGCTCAAGAGGGGTGCATGATTGGCTTGGCGCCTGGATAGGCGCCAAGCCAATCAGGCACCGCCCTTAAACGGTCATGGTCTATTCCAGGCGCCAAACCTGTAATCTGACCACACACCAGTAACTTATGCAGAGGCAGCATGTCTAGGGCTTTGAGTCGGTCGTCGGTGCTTTCTTTACTATCCGGGTGGATTAATTTGACTGCCCTACAGTGAAGAGCATTAAGCCTTTTTATGCACGCATCGCTACATTGGTCCCAAACTGTGGCAGCATAGTCCATATGGGATTGAATATGTGCGTTATAAAATATTTTCCTTGTCGGTGTATCAGTAAAATAACGTAGTTTTGAAAGAAGATATAAATTCCTGGACACTGTTCGACATACGCTGCTGACATGCGTGTGCCATGTGAGTTGGTCGTCGATAATGACGCCTAACAAGCGTTGCTCTCTAACTTGTCTAATCGGCTCAGAGTTGAGAGAAAGGCAAAGCGGGGGTGGATGTAGTTGCTGCTTCTGTCGTGTAGTTATTAGCATGCAATCTGTTTTAGACGGATTATGTACCATATAGTTAGTGTGACACCATTTTGAAACATCATCTAAGCCCTGTTGAAGTGAGGAATTGATTGTGGAGATTTTCGCCGATACACGTCGAGAGTAGCACCATCAGCAAACAGGCTACAGCGTACGTTTAGATCTGAAATATGCAATGGCATATCATTGATGTAAATGGAAAATAAGAGGGGCCCTAATATTGAGCCCTGAGGCACTCCATACTTTATTATGCCTTCAGTGGAACGTTTTCCGTTAACAAACACATACTGACGTCTTCCGTGAATGTAGGATTTGAAAAAGTCCAAGGATGCTTTGTTTACGTGGTACGCCGATAGTTTTAGTATCAACAGTTCATGATTTCCTAGATCAAAGGCTTTAGAGAAATCTAGAAATACTGCACCAGTCATTTCAGCTTTGTTCATAGACGTTAGCCAAGTATTGGTCAGGTGAGCTAGAGCTGTGTGGCATGAGTGGCGAGGTCTACAACCTGACTGTAGTGGGTAAAGCAAGTTATGTTTTTCAAGAAAATAGCTCAGATGCCTGTGTACATGTTTTTCTATTGGTTTTGACAGAGCTGACAAGAGCGACATTGGTCTAAACGTATTAGGGTCTGATACGTCCTTATTTTTAGGTAGAGGAATAACTTTTGCTACTTTCCAGCTGTTTGAAAATGTACCATGTTGTAAAACTAGATTGTAAATAATGTCAAAGACTCGACCACATACGGGGCAGCAAGTTTTAAAAAGTATGTATTCATCCCGTCGTGACCAAGCGAGCGCTTATTTTTGAGTTGGCTAATAGATTTGCCAACGTCAAATACAGTAAGCGAAGGAATACTAAAGGATACGTTTGGCGCGAGTTTGTCCTCACAAAAATCTGTAAGTCTTTCGAATAAAGATGGCGTGTCAACGAGAGTTGTCGTACTGCTTAACAGCGAATCAGCAGCAGACAAGAAATGGTTGTTAAATGTGTCTGCAGATATAGATGTACATGGTGCTGTTTGTCGCGATTTACTGAACGCATTAAGGGCGCGCCAGACAGATAAAGTGTCTGTTTTGTTGTCCATCAATCACTTAAAATGTTTTTCCTGGGCCTGTAAGATCATTCTCACAAACCAGATAGGTGAGGCTGTAAGACCATGTATTTAACACGATTTCTCTGCTTGCGGAAAGCACCAAAATCTTTGTTGCACTTTAGTTCATTTCTGACAGCCATGGCCTCTTTAATGTCATTGCTTAATCATTCGGGTAAATGCACATGTTTCACCCTCTTTTCGCGCAACGCGCATGCTTGTCAAGAACCTGACGGAACAATCTATACCAATCGGCCAACGCATCTTCATGATTCGTATGATTGTAAACCGAAAGAAAAGTGGTTTCATTTAGTTCGGCTAGAAACATATCCCTATTAAACTGTTTAAACGATCTGTAATAGGTAGTGATATGCTGGTTTTTCCGATGTTGTTCGTCCACCCTCAAAGCCCAGCTGCAGCACACAGGGTAGTGGTTACTGATCGCCACTTGAAGGGCACAAGAACTAAGAACCCTTCAATAGTTGGAGGTGTAAACATGATCGATTAGAGTGGCAGACAACTCTGTAACTCTAGTTGCAGATGTGATAATCTGCTTGAGACCTACCATAGTGATTGTGGAATCCCAAGCAGGGTTCGAGACAAACATATTAATGTTAAAATCGCCGAGTAATAACACTTCAGTGGTGCTTTTGTTAACCTTATCCGCCATATTAAATCGTCGTCATACCACTCAAATGATGCAGACGGGTTTCTGTACACAAATCCAACAAGCAGAGGGCCGATATGTTTGTCTTCACCTCAACCCACACACTTTCAACAGCGTCTGATTTCTGCGTGTAAAGTGCGCAATAGAGTCATGTATATACACAGCTAATCCTGTTTGCTGAGGACGTACAGGATCGCGCCGGATTACTGAAAACTCCGGTATCAAAATAGATGCGTCACTTATGTCGGAACGTAAACGTGACTCTGTAATTCGGAAAATATGAAAGGGGGTGGGCTGATAGAGGAGAACACACAAATCGGGAATATTGTTCAACAAATGATAAATATTTAAATGACCCAAATGTAATTTGTGAAATGTTAAGCTATTCGACTCGTTGAAAGAAACAAAAAAATGCAAATACTGTACGCTTGAAACTATATTGAGCACAATGATCATGCGGTCAGGACTTCCAGTACCTTCGTGCCTCAAATTAATGTGTCCGTTAGGGTCACGGCCTAGATAGTGTCTGACGGTAATCGCAAACACATGTCACAGTCAGTCAGCAACAGCATACCCACAGTGCTTCACATCTACGTTTAGGCTGCCTTTCAGAACTGGTGTACTAAAAGACCACAAGATATGTGGTGGCAATACAATGTGTTAGTGAACGCGATTAAGGACGAAATATAAAGGAGAACTCTCAATTCAGCTGTCAAACAATTCCCTAATTTGTGAAACGTAAAATGCCAAAACGTGTAAACTGGAGTGTAATTGAGGCAAATATGTCGGTTTTAATCCGGCAGAGCTCGCAAGACTGTGAGGACTAAGGTGCTCTTGGGTGTACGATGGCACGGGATAGAAACAATCAGGTGGCACCCCAGAGTACGAATGATAATGCTGGGGCAGTCCAAACACTTGAGGATTATAGCCGTACACCGGCCCCTGACCTGATGCCCACGAGGGTGTTGCGTCACCACTGACCAGGACAGCCCTGACTGCTGCAACGAGGGGTATACTGGCATTGATGACGCAACACCGCCATCGGCGATAAACGTCGTCTGCTGCATCTGCTGCTCGGGTCGTTGCCAGGTAACGTGTCTGAGCGGCTCACTGTGTGCGGTTGCCTAATCCGAGCGGCCACTCTTGCTGCTGGGAGTGTGTAAAGCGTGGCGAGGCTGGTCGCCCGGCTGGTTGTCGGCTGGTAGCCACGTTCGTTTGATGTTGGCCGCAAGTCGTGTCAAGCCCTAATAGCTCGGGTGCATGAGGTCACGTCTGTCTTTACGGTACATGGCAAGGCATGGAAAACCCATGTGTGTGAAGGTGGCCGTGTTGTCGACGAAGACCATCCCCAGTTTGCGACAGGCGTGGCACACATTTGCGCTGGAAAGTTCGATTGGGAGTGTCATCTTACTCTGTGTCTTGGCAGGCAGAATGCTGGAGGCGTGAAGGGCGGCGTTGGGGAATACACGCCTGCACTGTCAGTAGCTGGTCCCAAAAGCGGCTGGTCACCGAAAGTCTTACAGTCATTCACCCCTACATGCACGAGAGAGAGAGAGAGAGAGAGAGAGAGAGAGAGAGAGAGAGAGAGAGAGAGAGAGAGAGAGAGAGAGAGAGAGAGAGAGAGAGAGAGAGAGAGAGAGAGAGAGAGAGAGAGAGAGAGAGAGAGAGAGATGATGATGATGAAACGTTTTATTAACAGGATAAAGGAGAGAGAGAGAGAGAGAGAGAGAGAGAGAGAGAGAGAGAGAGAGAGAGAGAGAGAGAGAGAGAGAGAGAGAGAGACAGACAGACAGACACACAGACAGACAGACAGACAGACACACAGACAGACAGACAGACAGAGTTACCGCTTCATATTTCGCGTCCAGTTTGTCAGGCTCTGTGATAAAGTCTGGGTATCCTATTCGGGCGTTCATCGCGTTTGCCTGAAGACAAAAATAAGTTATAATTGTGTTAAGCGACCTATTTAACTTTAAAGTAATGTATTATGTTCATTTACCATATTGACAATGCCAGTTAGGACTGATTAGGCCAATTTGGTGCTGAACACAAACATTGACAACCGTTCAACAAAGATACGTATATGAATAATTCAATATCTTGGCTAAAACGACCAAATGAGATCTGATGTGTGTACAGTCTAAAGGAACTTTAAACTGATATCACTTTGCGCGCACACACGCACGCATACACACACACACACACACACACACACACACACACACACACACACACACACACACACACACACACACACACACACACACACACAACTTAAAATTAATTGAGTTTAGGACATTGCACATACTGACACATGGTTAGAATGTATGACACGTGATAAGCCAGGGCATGCAATTAACCCTTTCATTGCTGCACAACTGCGCCGTGACGCCGTCTCACTGCAAGAGGCAAAGAACCCCACGAGCCCCCGCACATGCGGGGTCCCATGAAGTTCTTTCCCTTTTGCTGACCCTATTCATATCCGTGTTCATTGCACTGACATAATTATTCGGTGTTGAATTCGCCTTGGTCTAAAAGACTTAACCCTTTGAATGCTGGTAGTGAAGGAGTTAAAAATCACCAAACTTTATTGAAAAGCTTTGTTTAACGAATTTAACCCTAATTTTGAAAGCGTCACCTAACGCCGATGTACCAGCGGCAGCAGATAGACCACGATGTTTTAAGGGTAATGCCAGATTAGCTTGGTGCTAAGCTAACTAGGCACTTCCCTTGTATTTTTAATGGTCGATCCATCTTTTGCGTTGGGGCTAAATGGGTTAACTCATTCGCGGCCAGCCGCATCCGGATGCGGCTGGCCGCGAATGAGTTAACCTAAAACTGTTTAACGATTTTTGGGCAATGTTATCCAGTTGTTTGTGCAAGTGATAGGGTTACCGGACCTTTTCCTTGGCGACGGCTTTAATTTCTTCGTCCATCCACTCGTTCTCCTCCAGCAGGTCATTAAAGGCTTCACGGATGTCCGTAATCATATCCAGCGCCTAGACAAACATCGTTATCGTCGTCAGCATTTCCGTCATTCTGATCGTTGTATACGTAATAGTCATCATCATAATCATAATCATCATCATCACCATGATCATCATCATCATCATCATCATCATCAGCCTCATCATCATCATCATCATCAGCAGCAGCAGCAGTAGCAGCAGCAGCAGAGACAGCAGTATCGTCGTCATCATTATTATCGTCGTCAATGTCGGAATTGTCATCACTATCGTCCTCGTCGTCATCCATCCATCTAGCCACCCACGGCCCACCCCCGCCCATGGACGATTCTTAATGAGCTTGGGGTCAAAAGGTCGCGTGGGGCTGGACGCGCGACAGCAACATGGCGAGTGATAAATAGGCTAGCGGGTTAACACTATCTACAAGTGTTTGTCCTCTCTTAACCATTTCGCAGTTGGTAGCAATTTCAGAAGTCTTTTTCACAGGCATCGTTTCAACCAAATCGCTGCTTACAGCTAAAGGGTTAACATTGTCGAAGTCAGAAGACTGCAGCAGAATAAAATGTATGACATTCATCACTGTGTGTGTGTGTGTGTGTGTGTGTGTGTGTGTGTGTGTGTGTGTGTGTGTAAGTGTGTGTGTGTGTGTGTGTGTGTGTGTGTGTGTGTGTGTGTGTGTGTGTGTGTGTGTGTGTGAGTGTGGCAGCACTACTCAATCATCTAAAGGGATCAACTATGACATTTGAAGGGTAGTGTCATGGTATTTTCATATTATGTTAAGCTGATCAGACAATACCCTTAAGCATCACAGCTGATCCCCTGTTTTCTTGGAATCAAGATTGTAAGCCAAAACTGTAATACATTGACATTCTATAGCAAAACACGCACACATACACACGTGAGAACAGGCACCTAACTTAAATTTTACAACAAAAATAAATGTTAACACAGCAGAACCTGTTCTGCCAATCACCATTTTTACTAGAAGAAAGTGGCCTTAAACATCTCATGCTCTCTCAAGAGAGGTCTTGTAGGGCAAACAGTGTCACCCGGGCTGCAGCCACCTAAATGTTGGTCTGTAAAGACAGGTGATCTGCTGTAAGGATGGTCGCTCAAAACAGTTTCTGCTGTAGACCATAAAGTCTATACATGCAAGTTTCTCTCACACCCAACACACCGTCCGCACATGCACCCACACACGAGCAGATGAATTCGGATCAACCACAAGTCCTTCCTCCGTTGAGTTTCGGTTGCTTTTGGAAAAGTATGAAATAAAAGTTTCGCGTTTTCAATATTCTGTGCTCTATTTGATGTGCAGACAGGAACAACGCAATGGTGTTTTGATCTGTGCTTCGACTGCTCGGCCTTCTCTATCGCTATGAAAGTACTGTCTGCCCCTCCCACATGTTCCCCATTTAGCCTCGCTTTCGATGCGACCTTCACCTCATGAATATTCGTTGAGAATGGTCCATGCATCCATGCATCCATCTACCCACCCACTATTATTTATCATAATTTATGGCAGAAGATTAGAAGCCTTTCAAAGGAAACAAATCATTCTTTTGAAACAAGGACCATCACTCCTCTTGACGAAGGAGTGACGGACCCTTGTTTCGACAGGATGAGTTTACCGTGAGTTTGCTCTGTCGCCGGAAGTTGTCCCGGATAAACATGGCACCCACAGCAAGCCCCATATGCTCATTAGCGTACTCCACGCACTTCTTCCATCGGATCTTGGGCCGCTTCACTCCCTTGTAACAGACAACACATCATGGCTTACAACCCTTGAAATACTTCATAATGGAAAATGTGGCGTAGAAACACAGTAATACAGACAATCACGTCAGATGTGTAAAATACACCCCCGAAACCACCCCTCCCCCCAAAAAAACAAACAACCCACCCAAAAAAAACACAACAACAACAAAACAACCCCAAACAAACAAAAACTACAACAAATAAATAAATAAATACATAAATAATGAAATAATTTAAAAAATGAAATAAATGATAAATAAATAAGTAATAAATGAAATAAAAATATATAAATAAATAATGAAAAAATACAAGCAATAATTAATAGAATAAAAAGTAAATGAACTAATAATAAATAAATAAATAATAAAATAAATAATAAATAAATAATAAATAAATAGATGAAAGAAAGAAACAAACAAGAACACTTGGAAAGGTCAAGTACAACTCAGTTTATTTATTATACTGTTTTCTAAGCGTGTTTTTTATTGATAGGATTTTTGTTGTTGTGGGAAAACAAGCCAAGAAGCCCAGGTATAAGTCTGGCCATTTCGTGCACTAAAAATCTTCCTGCACCTCTTTACATTTTCTAGGTCAAAAGTACACAAATATTAAACCCTTTCGCTGGAAGCAGTCACAGATTGTGAAATCATTGTACACGTATCTTCATGCAACGCCCAAGAAGCCGCCCAGGCAACATGTATACAATGCAGTTTCAGCAAGAGGAATAGATCCTCATGAGCGCCCGCAACTGCGGGCGCTCATGAGGATCTATACCTCTTGCAGTTGGACGGTGTTCACCTTTCCTCGGCGGCGAAGCGGTTACAATTTCTTAATGATGCACCGCACTAATATTAAACTGCATTAATACTTGAAGCTCTGCTTAGTACCAGCTGACGCAGACCGTGTTTCTGCCATCTTCGTTAATTCAACACCAAGAAAAGAAAAAAAAAAAGAGCCCTAGCTGTCCCAGGGATATGGGTTCAAACTGGTGTCAGCAAGAGGCATAGATCCTCATGAGAAGGGTCTCATGAGGATCTATACCTCTTGCAGATGGGTTGTTTTCAAATTTTCTGAACAGGTTAAAGACGCTGAATAATGACTACAAAATGATTACCCCCCCACACCCCCCCTCCCGCCCCCCCATACCCAAAAAAAAAGAAAAGAAACACGCTTAGAAAGGGCGAGCACAACACGATTCATAACTGTGTATTAATATTTCCATTTCTAAGCATGATTCTTTTATTTTTTATTTTTTTTCGGTGGGGGAGGGGGGGATAGGGGGGCGGCGGGGGGTGGGGCGGGGGGGGGGGGGATGGGGCGGGGGGGGGGGGCGGGGAGGGGATGAGGCGGGGGGCGTGGGGGGATCATTTAGTAGTTATTATTTAGCGTCTTTAACCTGTTCAGAAAATTTGAAAACAACCCACCTGCAGGGTTTATTGGGAATTTCTTTAACCCGTTCAGTGCCGAGACAATTCGAACACCACCCAACCGCAAGAGGTATAGATTCTCATGAGCCCCCACTGTTGCAGGGGCTCATGAGGATCTATGCCTCTTGCTGACACCACTTTCAATCTATGATCCTGGGTACCTAGGTTTTTGTGTGTGTGTTCAATCATCAAAGTTTTCAGAAACACAGTCTGCCTGAGCTGGCACTGAACATGTTAAATAACGTGACAGGTCACCCAAGCAGATCAAGACCTGATTCACTCACATGCAGGACCATCTTGTACTTGTTGTGGACCTCCTGGTAAGCGTCGGTTAGTTCTGGTGCCAGCATCATCACCACTCGCCAGACCAAATAGTCGGCTACAGTCCTGCAAACAAGAGCACATTAGAGGCACTCATATGCTGCCAAAGAAGTTCTTAGCGTAAGGAAAAGTGCTTACTACTCATCAAATTTGAAGGGTCAGTGTCATAGGTGGAAGGTCATCGCCTCCGAACAGCATTTCGCTCAACGAAGTTTCGTTGATATCGAGTTTTGTAAGAAGTGTATTTCTGTGTGTATATCTATGGATGTTCCTGTGCATTATAACGGACATGGAATGGAATGGAAACACAGCGCATTGTGTATTTACTCCTTCAAAGGGGACCCCGTATCGACACTGAGCTGCAGAAGACACTTTCGCAGCTGTTGGTACAAGGGGTGCCTTGAACGAGTTTATCCCTTCACTGTCGGGGCACAGAAACGAACCCACAGACTGCATGAAGCGTACATCCCGATGGCCACCGCAGCTAAGAGGGCCCAGGAAGAAAACTGACTTTACTTATCTCATTTATAACCACGGGCTTATCCCCTCCGCTGCCAGAGATCGAAGATTTCGCGTTGAAACGACTGCACACTGACCGACATTTACACGAAGAAACGCTTATGTATGTGGAACAGAATTAGGCATTCAGAACTTATACGACAACAAGAGGGCTCATGAGTATTTACATCTCATGCAGCTGGGCAGCGTTTGCCTTTATATGGCAGTTAACGGGTGAGTTAATACGGTTGATCCGGGTTTGTTTCATTGGCACCTATACTTACTGGACAAGGGATAACAATATTATTATAAATAAACACAATTTTAAAAAAATCGACATAAGACTGAATTGGGATATATGTAATTTTGTTTCCTGTCAGGCAAGAAGTAAAATTGTTGAATTAAGTTGAATTATGTTAAAATAAGTAATATTGATATATTGTATATCAATGTTTATACTTTATGTCCAATTGCAACTTTGCGGCCTTTTAATTATTTATTCATTTATTCATTTATTTATTAGTGCACTTCCACTGGTCAAACAAAATAAAAAACCACAAACACAAACAACAACATACTGCCATCTATGTAAAAATACATATAGATGGTTGTAACCCTTTAAAAACTGTGTACCTTTTAATTGGCACAACCCGGTATACTTCAGTGAAAATCCATGTGCGTTCACGTGAACTCGACTCTTTAACTGAGACACTGACGAAAACAGATCTGTGGCTTATTTTCGATAGTAGTTCATTAAAATCCGGACCAAAACATTGACATCTCGGTAGCAATAACCAAAAAAGAAATAATCGTGCCTAATTTAAAACAACAACAACAAAAAACCAAAACAAATCACGTTTTGACCTAGTTATACAAAAGCGCACGTGTTTCTTTCCGGGTAGGTTCTTTCCCAGTCATTTAATTAACTCATTCTACCCCAGACACACCACAACAAGATATGGATCGACCATGATAGTTCAAGGGTGATGCCAGAATAGCTTGGCGCCTATGGGCGCCAAGCTATTCTGGCATCACCCTTGAACTATCATGGTCGATCTGTCCTGCACTGCAATGCAGTCTTCAGAGGACAACGGCAAAATTTGAGGATTTCGGTGTTAGAGTACAGTTAACCCCAGATAAAGCAGATCGTGTTTCTGCAATCTTTGTTTACTCAGCGTCAAAGAACCCCCAGCCGTCCAAGAATCCAAGATTCAAAGTGGTCTCAGCAAGAGGCATAGATTCTCATGAGCCCCCGCAACTGCGGGGGCTCATGAGGATCTATGTCTATTGCAGTGGATTGTGTTGCAGTTTTCTCCACAGTCAAAGGGCAAAAGAGGTACGATGCTGAAACAAGACACATTTTATTCCGATGACGGACAACTCACCTGCTGTCGGTCTGCTGCACAATGTCCATCATGTCTTGTAGATATTGTACAGCAAACACCACCACCTCATCCTCCGCCGTCACCAAGGGGCTCACGGCACGTTGCAGGTATCTCAGCCAATCAATCTGCACCAGATCAGATATTCAAATCAAGCGTGACGTGCAACTGGTTCTTAATATACAGACCAAAAGGTTAGTGGCAAGAGTGCAAAATGCAAAGAAAATCCCAAGAAAAGAAAGAAACACTCTATGAAAGGACAAGTATAACACACATTTTTTTGGGTACTTGTCCTTTCTTAGTGTGTTTCTTGCTTTGTTGTGTTTGCCCTTATCTATACGTAATGCTCAAATTCATGCTCGGGATAGTTAGTGGCCGACAATATTCATCAAATAAAGAAACCTACCAGCCATTCAGATACAGAGAGAAATGCAGAGGAGAGAGACTTTCTCCCTGTTTAACACCACAATATCTGCAGAAAAAATTCTAATTTTGTCCGAGTTCACATTAGTAAATCACAACAAAGACAATCATAAACATGCTTTATCAGAAGTTAACTAACAAACTAACTAACTAACTAACTAACTAACTAACTAACTAACTAACTAACTAACTAATTAACTAACTAACTAACTAATTAACTAACTAACTAACTAACTAACTAACTAACTAACTAACTAACCCGCTAAATTGGACATTTCACTAGACATTTCACGAGGGCGATAAGCAGTCAACACAACATGTGCAAAACAACCATTATTTTAACTATTCATTCTTTCGCCCAAAACACCCGCCAGCAAGACGCAGAGATCCTCATGGGGCCCCGCAGGCGCGGGGACTCATAGGGATCTTTGCTGCTTACTGACCACTCTTCCACCCTTGACACAGGAGGTTCTATACGCTACATCAGTGAGTGTGATGAATGAAGCGAAATTTTAAAAGATGACAGAGGGGAGAAAATGGGGAATGTCTGTAGCCAGAAACTGTGCACGCCATCAAAAGACGCTGTTACTGACAACAGCAGTATCGCGTTACGTCATTTTCATGACGCGTTGTCGGAGATTCAAAGCGAATGAAATGAAGTTTTCTCTTCGGCTATTGAGCCCTGAGGCCGAGGCCCTTCAAAACCCGGGTATTATTGGTCTCTGAACGCTACACTGACGAGCAAAAGAAACGCGATATCCTCGATTTTATGGGAGACTGATGGTTTTCGCCTTTCTTTTTGTTCGTCAGTATACCTTACGGCCCAGGAGACAGCGGATGGAAGTGCAACATAATTTATAAGTTAAAAGCTGGTGGCAAAGTTTCAGGATCGATCCTACAGCCTGAATTCGTTCACTGCCGAAACACAACGAGCAATGAACACCCAAATTCAAACGAAGTTGCAGGGGCTCATGAGGATCTATGCCTCATGCTGATTAATCTCTGTGTTCATGGTCCTTGGACGGATGGGGGTTCTGGTCGTTGAATAAACTTTCTTCCCCCAAAACACTACAATGGGACAATGGCAGGAATAATGTTCAGGCGGGAGTCAGAAAGGAAAACTTTATACAGTCTACTTTGTTTATAACAAGGTCGGATATAACAAAAGTCGGATATAACAAAACCGTTTCTGTGGTCCCGACAACACGTTTTTGCTTATAACAAACTTCGGATATAACTGAGAGAAAAATTGGGTCCCTGGCGATTTGTTATCTCTGAGAGTACGTAGGTTACGTTTGTGGTTGTGTTGTTCTTTGAAAGCATGTGTGTGTTAATCATATGAAAGATCCGATATTCATTTTGGTTATTTTGGATAAGATTTACGTACCTTTTTAATAGGATACATTTTTTTCCCACGGAGAATTGCGATCGATTTTTATTGTGACGCGTAGTTTCGCTACGATTAGACTGGAAGGTTCGAGCAGGGTCGCGATCTTTCTAGCATCAAAGTTGTCGGCAACATTTCGTAACATTGGATCAAAGGCGCTTAGACAGTAGTCGACATTTCTCGTCGGATCTAGAGAGTTCTTTTTTTTAATGAATATTAATGAATTTTGGATACATTTTTTTTCTGATTGGTTGTGAGAATTTGCTGGATTGTTCTGGAAATCTGTAACAGTATAAAGACAGTGTTAGGAAGTATGTGTGTACTTTGTATGAGAGAGGCAGTGTGTCAAAAGTGGTGATGCATTATAGAGGAGACAGTGTATTAGTTTTGGTGCATTAATTTTGTGGATGCATTGTGTTGAGATGACATCGCTGCAATAAAATATTGTTGGAACTGTTACTCCATTGAGGTCTACAACCTTATGCCACGTGTGAAGAGTTGCAGCGGAGTGAAATTTTTTTACAAGAACCCTACGTGCGTGCGTCTGGTGTGATTACATCATACTACGACTACGACTACCACGTAACATTTGGCACCTCTAACGGGATTTCTTCAGTTGGCTCAATGGAAAGGGTAGCCGGAGACAACAGCCAGCAGTGAAACGCAGAGATGGCGACATCGGAAATGGAGACATTCCTGAAGAGAAGGAGAGCCTGGACAGAGTCCGAAATAGCTCAGGCGGTTAAGCGTCGGAGCAGGAGAGCGAAGGGAATCGCCGGGTCGTGGGTTCGAATCCCGTCCCGGCCCCGGTAGCTGAACTCACAATCCAGGGGGAAAAACGGATTTGTTCAATATCATGTCCGTTGAAAGGTCCTGGTAAATCAAAGTGGCACAGTTGGAGTGCGCCTGAGTTGATCAGTGTTCAGGTCGTATTCCATAGGCAATAGATTTCCCCTGTCCCCCATAACCCGCCCGTCAGGGCCGTCCATGATCACCTCGGTGCTGTGGACGTTAAACCCGAACTAACTAACCAAGAGCCTGGGCAGAGAAAAGGAGATAGAGAAGGAGAGACTGGAGAGAGAAAAAGAAAAGAGTCTAGAAGAGCTGGAGAGAGAAGAAAAGAGATTTGAGAGAGAAGAAAGAACCAAAGAGCGTGAGATCAAGAAGCTCGAAATTCAGCGAGAAGAGGCAGAGAAACAGCGAGAAGAGGCAGAGAGAATGCGACAACACGAAATTCAGCTCAAGAGAATTGAATTAGAGGGCGCAGAGCCACAGAGCAACTGAAGCAGCAGCCTTAGCCAGCAGAGAGCAAACAGCCCGTGCGCCAAAACTACCGCCTTTTGTAGAAAATTCAGATAAAATGGACGCTAACCTGGAGCAGTTCGAGCGCTTCGTAAGCAGCAACAAGTGGAATCAAGAGACTTGGGCTATCAAACTGCGCGCACTTCTAACCGGCAAAACGCTTGAGTTCTACACCCGCCTGCCAAGAGAAGAAACCGCGGATTATGCGCAGTTGAGAGCCGCCCTGCTTAGACAGTACGATTTCACTGAAGAGGGTTACAGACGACGATTCTGCAATTGCAAGCCTGAGGAAGAAGAAACACCCGACCTACTCATTGAGAGAATCAGGACTAACCTGGAGAAATGGATAGAGCTGGCTGGTTTAAACAAGGAGTACCAGGGCCTGCGTGACCTCATCATCAAAAAACAAGTTCTCAGCGCATGCCCACCTCAGGGAGCAAAAGCACCAGTCCCTAAAGGCCCTGGCCGACTTCGCTCAAAGATACATTGACGCCCACAACAAAGCAGCAGCGTGTATCTACACCAGCAGAGGAAAGCCACGACGTCAGAGACACTCCAAAACACACGCCAATGGAGCGCCTGACATGTTTCCCTTGTGAAATGAAGGAACACAAGGCGATACGTGTCCTTCCAATGATGTTCCCCGAGGCGATAACACCAGGAGGCTCAACCAAGACCGCGGGATAGCAGGCAGAAGTGGTACCACGTCTCAATACAGAGCCGCCGCTCTTCTGGACAATCATGTGACGTCATCCAGTGTCTTTGAGTATGGAGAAAGAGGGCGGGCGACACCGGAGCAGATCCAAACTTTCAGAAGGAGAGGACGCATTCCAGTTGGCGATCGAGCTACATTCTTACCAGTTTCCAACATCGCGCTGCCTGAGAGTGAAGTGTCCAACATGTCGGTGGTGTCAGGAATCGTCGGCAACACATCAGTGAGAGTGCTGAGAGACACGGGTTGTGGCAGTGTCATCGTGAGAGAAGACCTAGAAGCTGAAGACCAGAAGCCACAGGAGTGGACAACCCTCATCCTGCCAGACGGAACTGTGAGGATTATTCCTCTTGCCAAGGTCAGTGTCAACACCCCGTACCTGACAGGAGAGGTGAAGGTGTTATGCGTTATACAACCTTATCATCGGAAACGTTGACTGTGCCAGAAACGCAGAGGATCCAGAGCCGGAGTGGAGACCTGAAACCTGTGCCTGCACCACAAGAAGTCAAGCAAAAAAGAGTCACCAGACCATCCCTCTAATTAAAGTAGCTGACAACACAGAAACAGCCGTGGTGAACAGGGACAAGCTGTTGGAACTGCAGAGAGCCGACCATACGCTTGACAAGTTCCGAGGTCAGACTGAGCCCGAACTTTTAGTCTATACAGCAAAAAAAAAAACACACACACACACACACACACACACACACACACACACACACACACACACACACACACACACATACATACATACACACACACACACACGCACGCACGCACGCACGCACGCACCCACACACACACACAAACCGACCGCAATGCTCCAAGCAAACCCCAAGCAAAAGAAAATGGATCCTACTAAAAAGGTATGCAATTCTTATCCAAAATAACTCAAATGAATATCGGATCTTTTCTATGATCAACACACGCATGCTCTCAAAAGAATAACACAACCACAAACGTAAGACACATGCTTCGTCAAACTGAGTTGTGAATATGGTTGGGTTGGTGATTGGGGCTGGGATTCTAACGAAGATAGTATCCTAGGCAAGTTGGCTATACATTCGGTTAATCTCACCGTGTTTCTTGTATGGAAATAGAGCTTAAACATAACACAGAGCATAAGGAATCGGTTTGTCCGTGCATTACATCGCGTTCACATAAGTTTACACACGTATGGATTTTGCCGTTTAATAGAGGACGTGCAAGACAACCCTGGCACTTGTGCTGCAGAAACCAGCGGTAACATAACTCGTCACGTCACAACGCACCGCGCGGGAAGTATATCGCGGTTAGGAACTATTCCTACAGCAGAATCATGTCAAAGACAGTAAGCTGGAGCCCTTGGACTCAACGCACCGTTTCGCGGGATCGTCCAGATCAATGTGTCATGCCTCCTCGCTAATACCGGATAAGGACCTCAAACTGTGCAGGTCAATGAAGCAACTGCTTGCCAGCAAGATGCGTCTATTCTCATGAGCCCGTCCGGATGCACGGGCTCATGAAAATAGACGCCTCTTGCAGATGGAGCAGGCTGGATTAGGACCTCAAGCTGTGGATGGCAATGAGGCAATTGCCTGCGAGGAAGAGGCATATATTCTCATGAGCCCGTAGATGGTGAGGGTTATTTGACGTGTACAAGAGTGTCTTACCTGCGGCACGAGCTGCTGTAGTCTGCCCACAGTCATCTTGTTGTACATTGCGCTAGTGTCGTGCCGCTCAGCCTGAGGCCTCGTCGCCTGCTCAAGACATAATGCCGGATCTGAGTAACACTCCACTCACACAATCACGCAACATATAACAGCTGAGTGAAACTGCTGCTTGGCTACTCACCCTTAAGAATTGAAATTGTGACATCTTCCTCCCCGGATTCCATTCTCTAACCCCCCCCCCCCCCCCAACACACACACACACACACCCTCCCACACCCAACCCTTCTGACCCCGCTCAAGACACGATGCCGGATCACTCACACAGTCACGCAAGATACAACAGGTGAATGGAACTGCTGCCTACCCACCCCAATAATTGAAACTGGGGCATCTTCTTTCCCGGATTCCAGCCTCTAACAACATCGGGTCCCACTCCCTTCTCCTCCACCTCCCACTACCCCCCAAGAACTAAAATTTGGAAATCTTCCTCCCCGGATTTCAGCCTCTATCTCTCCCCTTCGCAACCCCCCAAAAACAACAACAAACAAACAAACAACAACAACCCCCCCAAAAAAAATCAAACAAACAACAAAACAAAAAACAAACAAACAAAACACACACACACACAACAACAACAACAACATACAAACAACAACAACAACAACAACAAAAACAAAATCAAACAACAGACATTTTAAACCAAAGACAGATGGATGCCTAGTACTCAGTACGCTGGCCACAGCTAGCCCCCCCCCCCCCCCCTCCCTGTACCGGTTGGGGTGTGTCCTCGGCTGTGGCCACTACAGTAGCCGGACAGCCCAAGCGAGAGCCACGGCGAAAATTGTCCTCTCACGTGAACCTGTTCTAACCAATCCATCCCTTTCTTCCTCCCACCTAGTTGCATGAGTGAGCTTAACCCCTTGACTTCCAAGGATCGTACTTTGTACATTTGAAATCTGTGCAAATTCAACGCAAAAGAGCTCCAGTCGCCTCATGAACAATGGATACAAAGTGGTTCCAACAAGAGGCATATATCTCATGCGCCCTCGCAATTGCGGGGGCTCTTGAGGATCTATGCCTTGTGTTGAGACCACTTTGTGTCCATGTACTTTGGACAGTTGTGGCTCAGTGAACACAGATTTCAGAAACAGAACTGTACGTACGTTGCCAGGGAAGGGTTAAAGATCCACTTGCTAGTATGTATGAACTTGCGGGGGCTCAAGAGAATCTATACTTTTTGCAGTCGTGTGGTGTCCATTTTTTCTCGGCAGTGAAAAGGTTAAACCCAGCAAATGCCACTAAGTCCGCTCCTGGGGCCGTTGGCTCGAGATCCTGCGCCAGCCACTGAGCAAGGTGTTCCGCTAGTTTCTTTAGGGGAGCACCTTGCTCAGCGGCTGGCGCAGGATCTAAGCTCGCCTCGCGCCAACGGCCCTCGCAGCGGGCTTCACACTGCAAGTGCAATCTGTCTAGTGTCACTCACATTGGCCAGCTGCTTTTCAAACTCCAGCAGCTCCTGAAGCTGCTCCTCAAATTCCAGACCTGGGGGACCCAGCAGGGAGACAACCCCTCGCATGAAGTTCAGATACGCATTGACGTAGCCGGCCTCCGACTTGGAGTTGAGGTAGTAATCTGGATGTGGCATGCCTAAAAATGGCTGGTCCAACTGCAAAAAAAAAAAAAGGTAAGAAAACGTACGAAGAAGTTGCAGTGTGTGCTGGTCTGTGATTTTGGTGGGATCTTAACGGCTCGGAACCATGATGTAGGCTACAAAGTGACGGAGCATCAGACACGATGGCTTCCAAATGATTCTACCTCTCCAAGTTCCATTTCCGGGAGCATCTATGTTAGTTCTAAAGTAGCACCTTGAGTAACGTTCATCCCTGGCTCTGAACTAAACTAGTCACAAGAAATCAAGGAATAACTACAGTTTTGTATGAATCTTTCTAATCATTATTAGTTTAATTTCTAAGTGTGTCAATGTTACATTTGTGGTTGTGTTATTCTTTGAGATCATGTGTGTGTTAAGCATAGGAAAGATTCGATATTCATTTGAGTTATTTTGGATAAGAATTACGTACCTTTTTAGTAAGATTCATTTTCTTTTGCACGGAGAATTACGATCGATTTTTGTTGTGACGCGTAGTTTCGCTTCAATGTTGTAAAGCTTGACCTACATTAGGCTGGAATGTTCGAACAAGGTCGCGATCTTTCTAATGACCTCAGATATGACGTCAAAGTGTCGGCTACATTTCGTAACATTGTATCAAAGGCTCTTGGAGGGTAGTGGAAATTCGTAGTATCTTTTAGATAGTTCATTTTTAATGAATAGTAATGAATTTTGGTTACGTTTTCTTTTCTGATTGGTTGTGTTGGGAGAATTTGCTGGATTGTTCTGAAAATCAGAATAGTATTAAAGTCCGTGTTAGGAACTAAAAAATATGTGTGTACATTGCATGAGAGAGGCAGTGTGTCAAAAGTGTTGATGCATTGTAGAGGAGGAGGCGTATCAGAGTGGATGCATTTGTGGATGCATTGTGTGGAGATGGCAATAAAATATTGTTGGGACTATTATTCCAGTGTGGTCTACAACCTTATGCCTCGTGTGACGAGTTGCAGCTGAGTGAAGTTTCTTTACAAGAACCCTATGTGCGTGCGTCTGGTGTGATTGCATCATACTACCACAACGACTACTATACGATGGGCACAGAGATGGGCACAAAAACAAACAAGAGACGAACTGCGGGTCTCGTGAGGATTTACGTCTCTTGCAGATCAACGCCAGTTAAGGGGTTAACGTTGCCCCTGCCTCTGAATATGTGTCTGCTGTCAGTGAATAACGTTTTTTAGAAATCCGGAGTATGTCATAATTGCACGGGTTTCGGCGAAAACAGTGGATTAATAGAACGGACAAACATGCGACATCGCACTTTTGACTTTTTTTTTCTCTTCCAAATCCACTGTTGTCTTTGAAACATGGTCAGTCGTGACCCACTTCTGATTTACAAACAACGCCTAATTTGTGAAAGAATATTTCATGATGAGGTAAAACATACCATAATAATATTAGAATACGGGTCCTTGTCGTCAGGTCCGACGTAGCAGTTAATCAGGATAGCTAAGTTGTATTCCTCCCGTATCTGGGCCAAGATATCCTCAACAGCAAAAGAAGTGTTGTCCCACATGTGCATGATGATGGGCCATCCCCCCAGGTCTGCCATCACCTCTCGCAAGGGCTCGTCACCCAGCAAGCTTATCTGTGCTGTGCGGAGAAAAGGAACTTATCAGTACAAAAGACGTAGGTAAAAACTGAAATCCAGACCAAAAGGGTTAATGTTTAAGCACACTGCCATAGACGCACAAGATCGTTGGGCCGATCTTTTGTTTTATGTCACATCTGTCAGTTGCCATCTTGCTTCGTTTCACTCTCAAGATACGTAGCGACTGATTTGTATACTGGTTTGTTTGTGTATATTGAAATCCCGAAATATTAGAAGTGTTGTAATTTTATTTTCTAAGCGTGTTTTTTTCTCTGTTGGGTTCACCTCTGTAGGTCAGAATAGCACGTGTTTCGACACTGGCTTTAAAAAAGTCCGGACAAACAAGCGATACTGCATGTTTGTCCTGGATTTTAACACATTCTGCCCCATGTCCGAAATCCCCAAAGTTTGAAGTTGCCCTCTGAAGGATTGTATTACAGTTCTAGAGACAGATCGAGCATGACAGTTTAAGGGTGATGCCAGAATAGCTTGGCGCTTATGGACGCCAAGCTTTTCTGTCACCACCCTTGAACTATCATGCTCGATCCATGTTTTGCTTTGCTGTGTAGAAGCTGAATGAGTTAATATGTTGTTTCCGGATCGCATGTTTGACCGTGTTTTTAATCTACTGTTTTCGGAACACATGTTTTGTCCAGGCTTTTAATCTACTGTTTTCGTACTACATATTTATCCAGCCTTTTGATAATTGTTTCCTTATCGCATGTTTGTCCGTGCTTTTAATCTACTGTTTTCGTATCGCATGTTCGTCAGGCGTTTTGAATTGACTGTTTTCGGATCACATTTTTGTTCGTTTTTTTTATCCACTGTTTTCGATAAAACAAAACTGAAAAAATGGTTTTGATATAAAGCAATAAACTATGCTTAGGGTAAGAAACAGTGTGAGTACAGATGATAATACTTAGATACTGGAACGCCTTAGAACCTCTTGTGGCTTTAACTCTTTAATTCCCAGAACTAAATGACTTCCATTTTATAGAATGGAAGTAATCAATTTCTAGGAGTTTAAGAGTTAAAAGATTGCCTTTGAGCTTAATGTATTGAAAAAGACAGTAAATCGACAGGCAGAATGCAAGTTCAACTTTTAAGGTATGATGAAAACCTTATCTGAAACCCCCTCAGCTGCGGGAGGACCATGTTAATCTACTATTTTTACAGAAAAAAAAACTAACGAACAAACAAACAAATCAAATCATTATTCCCTCCCATCCCAACCCCCCCCCCCCCCCCCGAAAAAAAAAAAAGAAAAAAGAAAAAAAAATAGAAGTTGTTTGTGTCCCGCCAGTGAAAGGGTTAAATAAATGACGAAATGGCGACATAGCAAGATGATCAGTCACTCACTCATATTGACACACGACCTGTAGAGACTTTTGGCCTTAAGAGTGGCGTTGCTGTCATGCGGGCTGGCTTCCTCTTCTAACAATGCTAAACAAGCGCGAAAGAAACAGAGAGTCAAGCGTCTGGTTTAATCAGTAATCACTCTGCCCGAGAAGCAAAAGATCCTCGGGCCGACATGGGCCTCGCACAAATGTGTGAGGGCCGACTGCAGCCGACGTTGGCCCGATCATCTTTCGTTTACTGGGATATATAGCCTCTACTGCAGACAGATGAAGACTATTGGAGCGGTTTATCTGTTGCTCCAATAGTTTTCATTTATCTGCAGTAGAAGTAGAGGACAATCAAAAATATACCCTAAGCACATGACTCGTGACAACTTTAGTTGTACAGCTTTACAACGCTAAAATTAAGGGTTAAATCAGCCAGTTGTTTTCAAATGACTTTTATTGAATACAGTACATTTCGGATATAAGAAGCACCAAGGGACCCATTTTTATATTATAACTAAAGTTTGTTATAAGCGAAGTAATTTACATAGAAAACCTCCATCGGGACCTTTGAAAGAGTTTTGCTATATTCGACTTTAATTATACATAGTATATTTTGTCATATTCGAAGTTGACGGATCGATCCATCACAGTATTGCAGTACATTCAGTTCTTAACATTTGCAACACCACCACCACAACAACACAAACAACAATAAACAGACAATCGGACATCAGAGATAGATCAAACCGCCACGTATTTCGACCAAAATTCCCCAAAGCACCAGTGGGTTAAAAGCCAGGAAAAACATGCGATATCCCATGTTTTCCTGACTTTTAATCTACTGATTGCATCAAAATTTGCACAGATTGTTTTACCACTGCAAATTTAAGGAACCTCTAGTGCACCTCTCATTGTAACTTGAAGTTCGTCGAAAAGTTTCTCAAACGTGTTGTAGCTGTGTTTGTCCTCAGGGATGACGTACTTCTTGTTCCATGCTCCACACGCGAACTGGAAAAAGTCTTTACACGGGTCCGCCGTCCGATCCATTCCAGCTAATAGCTGAGCAGCTACACAAGACGTGATACAAAAACTGCCATTTACTCAACGCTGTCTGTGAAATGTGCTCAGGAGAAAACTGTCAATCAGTCAAAGAATGAATGAATGAATGAATGAATGAATGAATGAATGAATGAATGAATCAATCAATCAATTAATCAACCAATCAATCAACCAATCAATCATCGATAAATGAATGATGAATGAATCCATCCATCCGCGCATCCATCCAGGCCATCCATCCGACCACACAACCGTCCATCCATTATTTAATTAATCCATCAATAAATTAATCTAAATATAATTTTTTTTCATCAATAAGCAGGACAAAACTTGTGGTTAACTTTAGTGTAAGTGAACGATGCAGAGTTTTTCCTCCTCTCTGATAAATTATCAATAGATAAATATGATAGAAAAAAAAGACAATTATGTTGCTGCCAAAAATTTGATTCCCTGTACAGTCTCTACGCAATAGCTTGCAAGTGATGAGCGAATATAGGTCAGTGATCAGGAAGGACATGGACAATAAAAATTCTGACGGCGGCCACAGCTGTCTGGTTTACTTCCCTTTAGCAATAGGGGTGCTGCTACAGAAAATTTATATTTAATATGTAATTACCCACACTTCTGCAGGAAATAAAATAGAAACAGTAGCAGATAGCATATCAATACGAAACGCCATAACTGCTCATTTACCAAGAGTAAACAACAAAAGCAAATAGAAAATTAAAACAAAAACACATAGTATTTAAGAAATCTAAGGTGCAGTGTTCTGATCACTGCATCAGAAGACAAAGATAATTTGCTTTTATTCTTACGTCACAAGACCAATCACGTTAGTCTCCAGCTCGTCAACGAGAGGTATACGAACGTGACTATTCGTGCACTGTAAAAAAACAAAAAAAAAAACAAAAAAAAAAAAAAAAAAAAAAAAAAACTGTACAAATAGAACAAATACACGTTTTTGGTGAACTGCCGGAAGTTACCGAAGCAACGCGAGAATTTATTTCGATGACAAGGCTTATATACGACAACAAGAAACTACCTTCTTCTTCCTCGAACACTCTTATATCGACAGCCTGGTCTCCTCTAAGAAAGCTGCCGTGCGCCGCAGGTCCTCCAGGCCTCCATAGAGCTTGCCGGACACCTCTGTCTCCTCCGGCCAGTGTCTCCGTCTGAGGGTTGTGAACGTGGGGCAGGTCTGTAGCACTTGGTCTGTTGTCATGCTACCAGAGTTGCATGGGCACTGGTCCGACTGGCCAATTCTAAACTTGGTGTGGAGATGCCAGTTCAGTATGTTATGGCCGGTGCGTAGTCGGAATATAACAACCTGCTCCGGTCTGGTCAGTAGGTGATAGCCATCTGTTTTGTTATAGCTGGGGTGTTCTCGCAGCCACTTTGTTTTCTGCTTGTTTTTGATGATAGTTTTAGCTTCTGCATAGAACGTTGTTTTGTCTTCTTGGGTTGTTGAAGATCCCTCCTTTGCCAGCCTGTCTGCAGTTTCATTGCCTCTCACCTTGCAGTGTGCAGGTATCCACTGCAGCACGGCCGTATGTGTTGTACGTCCAAAACCAGGTCATTTAGGTCCTTGTCTTTGGGTGTTTTTAGGGCCTGTAGGATGGAGAGATCATCAATGAGAAACACAACGGAGTCAGATGTCTCCGGGCAGTTTTTCACTGTGGTTACACCAATTCTCAGGGCTTCTGCTTCTGAACTGTAGTTAGTGGCGAATTTGCCGGTAGCGAGAGAGATCTCTGCTTCTCTTTCTCTCTCTCGCTCTCTCTCTCTCTCTCTCTCTCTCTCTCTCTCTCTCTCTCTCTCTCTCTCTCTCTCTCTCTCTCTCTCTCTCTCTCTCTCTCTCTCTCTCTCTCTCTCTCTCTAGTCTCTCTCTTCCCCCCCCCCCCCCGGGTACTTGATGTAGATTCCGGCTCCTCCGTCTGTGACAGCGTCAGTTGCAGAGCCGTCCGTGTAGACATGGGTCCAGCCCTGTTGTGGGTAGTGGGTCTGGATGTACTTCATTGTGTAGGATTTGCGTTCTGTGTCACACTGGGTACCCTTCTTCTGGATCTGTGGTATGCTGTCGCGTATTTGGGGTTCAGCCGAGCGCTTCCATGGAGAATTCACAAAGTTTTGGGGATCTCCTTTGGCATGTGATCTATGAGCTCTGGATTTCTCCGCTTAAGGATCCTGGTCTGATGTATGAAGCTGGAGCGCTTGAGCCTACCCTTTGTTGGCTCTGACATTCTATGTCTCATCGGGTGGTTCTGCAGACGCTTGAATTTTGCTGCTTGTAAGAGGAGCTTGGTGTCTCTTCTCTCCTGTAGTGACTCCAGTCCAGATACGCGCGCTTTCCAATGCAGAGATGAGAGTAGAAAGCATGGCACCAGTGATGATTCTTGTTGCCTGGTTCTGGACGTTTCCTACTTTGTCAAAGTTTGACATTGCTGCCGTTCCCCAAGCTGCCATTTCATACTAGAAGACTAGTCGGACTCTCCCTGTGTACATTGCACAATTCTGTCCAATGACAGTGCTTTTTCGTACTTACTTGGTAGTTTCTTCTAAAGTACAATCACTGGGAGTCAACCCTTTGGTCTCGTTTATTAGATACAACAGAAAACATCGCACTCTGCTTCGGTAACTTCCGGAAGCCAATCAGAAACTTTCTGGAACTTCTGTAGTCAGGCGTGCATATTTAATGTCCGCTTCTGTTGATGTAGGGAGACAATCATAGGTCTGTTACGCATTTTTCACCTTTTCGTAAGAGTTTAATTTCAATGACTCGATCTTCACAAACAAAATTCGCAAAAAAAAAACGAATGAAGATAAATTGATCAGCTTTGGGAGATAAAAATGACAACAAAGCCCAAGGCACATAAAAAGGGGGTTGTTATACACAAAAATCAATCATGCAACTAATAACGTATCAGAGTGCTGGTCTGGGATTTTTTGCCTTACAGTGTAGTGCCGTAAGGTCCAACATCTCAGACTAGAAGACATAATTATAAGGTGCTAAAAAAGATTTACCTGTAGTAACGCAGGTATCTGTAAGGCAGTATTCTTCTGGGTGTGCTGAAATGTAAAAGACGACAGAATTAAATTTCATCACCAGCAGAAAGATAAAAACCCAAAACTCAAACAAAACAAACACACAAAACAGCAGAATTTAGACAAACATATAGATATCTAGAGAGATTACTTGAGAGAGAGAGAGAGAGAGAGAGAGAGAGAGAGAGAGAGAGAGAGAGAGAGAGAGAGAGAGAGAGAGAGAGAGAGAGAGAGAGAGAGAGAGAGAGAGAGAGAGAGAATCAATGAATCAATGAATCTTTATTTTACAACGGTTAAGATATTAACACTGTCAGTGACTATATCATTTTTCGTACCTGCCGTTGCTAAAACTATGACTAACTAAGTACAAAATAAACATAAAACAGGGACATCAAAGCACAGTAATACAAAATATGCAGTTCACTAAAAACAAACACACGCATGCACGCACACACGCGCGCGCTCGTGCACACATGCATACACACACACATACATACACGCGCGCATACACATGATAGTTAGAATATACACGTACATTCTTGTGTATACGTGTAACTAGATATGGTTATTTGAGTGATGTCAGGTATCTATAAAGACTTGTCTTGAAACGAGATAATGTCGGAGTGGCTTTAACGTGATGTGGGAGTGAGTTCCACAGTGTGGAACCCGCAAATGACAACGTGGATTTAAATAAATCTATTCGGGGTTTTGGAACAATATAAAGACCCCTCATATTCCCATATCAGGAATCTGATTTTTTAAACAGATCTAATTAGATATTCTGGAGCGCTATGGTTCCACACTTTAAACATCAGTACCCCTTTGTTAAATTTAAAGTGATTTTGAAGGGGTAGGAATCCAGCTTTATTGAGTATTACCTCGGTTGTCAAGCGCAGGTCGGGAAAAATTAATTTTGCCATTCTCTTATGTAAAGAATTTAGTCTTTTTAAGTGAACATCACTGCAACAATCCCACACCGTCGATGCGTACTTTATATGACATGTGTACATAACTGAACAATTTTCTGGTTTTACTATCTGTGTAATACTTTAATTTCGATAACATAAAGACATTTCTAGAGACCGTTTCACATACATTGGCAATGTGCATCTACCACCTCAGCTGATTGTGACCCCCAATAGACGATGTTCGGCTACCTGTTCTATGATGTCGTCGCCGAGTGATAGATTAAGCTATCTATCTAAGTGATAGGTTTCAATTGATGCTTTTGGCGTGTTGCAACAATGATAGATTTTGTTTCAGTAGGATGCAAAATCATAGAGTTGACTTTACACCATGCTGCTATATCATAGTGACTTTGTTGAAGGCAGTTTTCAACTACAATTATGTCTTTGTTAACTGTGTGGATTGAGGTATCACTCGGCGAACATATCACACTGTGTTGCTTCGTAGGTTAGACTTAGAGGTCGTTCATTAATGTAAATACAAAATAAAAGAGGACCTAAGATTGACCCCTGCAGAACTCCGAGTTTTACATCTTCAGTAGAAGAGTAGGCTCCATTTGCAAATACTTTCTGCTTCCTGTTTTCGAGATATGACGTAAACAACGAAATAGCCATGTCGTTTCGAAGATAATGCTTAAGTTTGGAAATCAATATTGCATGGTTCACTAAGTCGAAATCCTTTTTAAAGTCAAGATAAATTACACCTGTCAGCTGCGAATTATTCATATTTGAAAACCATGTGTCTGTTAATCTGCTCAGAGCCGTATGAAATGAGTCTATCTATCTATCTATCTATATCCCGTAGTCTTGCCGACCGTTGGGGCACCACTGATGACTTGGCAACCAGCTCCCTCCAAACCTCTCTGTTCTCTGCCATTCTCAGCGTATCGCCCAGCTTCAGTCCTGTCCACTCTGAGATATTGCCTCCCATCTTTTCCTCTGTCTTCCTCTCCTTCGTCCTCCTTGCACAGTGCATTGCAGGATTGTTTGGCAAGCCCTGCTGAACGCGTGACATGCCCATACCACTTCAGTTTGCGTTTTCTCACATTGGCTAATACGTCTTCATAGGGCCCGATGGCTTGCCTGATTCTGCTTCCCACTTCCTCGTTTGTGTTGTGATCTCTGTATGAGATGCCAAGCAGCCTTCGAAAACATCTCATTTCAATGGATTTTATCCTCCTTTCAAGGTCTGCTGTGAGGGTCCATGACTCGCAGGCATACAAGAACACTGAGATGACTAAGGAGCGCATCAGTCTGATATTGGAGCAGCGTGTGATGTTTCTGTCCTTCCATATGGTCTTCAATCTTGTCAGTGCTGTTGTTGTCTGCGCAATCCTGGACAGTGTTTCTGGTTTTGATCCCTCATCTGTCACAATGGCTCCTAAGTATTTGAATTTCTTAACTGTTTCCAGTTTTTGGCCTCCAACCATGATTTCAGTGCCAATGCCACTGGCGTTATTGGTCATCAGTTTGGTCTTCTCTGCACTGATTTCCATCCCATATGCAATGACTGTACTATCCAGCTTTTCTACCAGCTGAGCTAGCTCCTTCTCTGTTCCTGCAAGGCCATCACTGTCGTCCGCAAAGCGCAAGTTCGTGATTATTCTGCCTCCAATACTGACAGTTCCTTCATGATCTTTCAGAGCGTCCGTCGTGATTCTTTCCAGGAAGATGTTGAAAAGAGTAGGTGAGAGCAAGCAGCCTTGTCTGACTCCAACTGTAGTCCTAAACCAGTTTCCTATTTTGCCGTTGAAGCAGACTGCGCTAGTGGCCTTGTTGTAAAGGTTTGCTATGACTTTGATCAGGTTGGCATTGATGTTGTATAGCTTCATGGTGGACCAAAGGGCTGCATGCCACACCCTGTCAAACGCTTTATTAAAATCCACAAAGACATGATAGAGGTCCTGCTGGTGCTGGAGGTATCTCTCACATAAAACTCTCAGGTTGAAGATCTGCTCAGTTGTGTTGCGCCCTGGTCTGAAGCCTGCCTGTTCCTCAGCTATGATTTCTTCTGCCTGTGGCTTCAGCCTATTCAGTAGGATCTTTAACATGACTTAGTTTGGGTGGGATACAAGACTGATCGTGCGATAGTTCTGGCATTGATGTAAGTTGCCTTTTTTGGGGAGAGTTATTATAAGTGATTGGGTCCATGGTGTGGGCCAATCCCATGACTGCCAGATCTTATTGCATATTGTTAGTAAGGCGCTTATCGTGTCTTCTCCCCCTTCTTGGACTAGCTCTGCAGGGATGTTGTCTGCTCCTGCTGCCTTCCCTTTTTTCAGCGACTTTACTGCAGCCTCTACTTCTTCTCGGAGGATGGGAAAGTTGCCATTGTTGGTCACGGGTGGGTTGACAAGTATGCCTGGGTCCCCTGCAGCTCGGTGGTTGTACAAATTTGAGCAGTACTCTGTCCATCTCTTTAGTATGTCTTGGTCTTCCGTAAGACAGTTCCCTTCACTATCTTGAATGATCGATGAGCGTCCATGTTTTACACTGGTCAGGTCTTTCACCAGCTGGTATGCTTTTTTGCTATTATTTTTGTTTAGGTTTTCTTCTACGTGTTTACACTGGTCTTCCATCCACTTATTCTTTGCCTTTTTCATGCTTTTCTTGATATCCTGGTTAATCTCCCTGTATTGTTTAGCTCCTTCTACCTCTGATTTCTTTTTCTTTAATTTTCGACGCTTGTCACATAGAACAAAGATGTCAGATGTAACCCAAGGTTTCTTTGCTTTTCGGTGTTTGCCAAGGATCTCACTGGCTGTTTGGGTTACAACAGTGTTAAATGTGTCAACCAGTGTGTCCACGTCCGTGTCTTCTGCACCCAGAAGTAACAGTGGAGCGAATTTTCCTCCTATCTTTGCCTGAAAGGCTTCCGCTACCTCTGGGTCTTTCAGCTACTCGAGGTCAAACTTGATTCTGGTGGGACCCTGCTTGTTGACCTTCTTTAGGCGGAGTCGGAAGGTCATCATCACTAAGTCATGGTCGCTTCCAATGTCTGCTCCTGGAAAACTTCTTGTCTTGGCAATGTTCACACTGGTTTGGAAGCGTCTCTTCACCATGATGTAGTCAGTTTGGTTATGGTGCTCTCCATTCGGGCTGTGCCATGTCCACCTTCTGGATGCTTTGTGCTGGCCAAACGTGTTCATCAGCTTTAGATCATTTGAACTGGCAAATTCCAGGAGCCTTAAGCCTCTGTCGTTGGTCTCTGCATTGCAGTAGCGTCCGCATGTGCCTTTCCAGTTCCTAGCAGCATCTTCTCCTATTTTGGCATTCCAGTCTCCCTGCACCACAAAAATGTCTTTCTTGGGGGTCTGGTCCAGAACTTCTCGCAGTTGGTCATAGAAGTCTTCTATTTCCTCATCGCCATATTCTGTTGTTGGGGCATAAACTTGTACAATGGTGATATTAAATGGGGTTGCCCTCAAGCGTATGGTGATAAGCCTACTGGATACTGGCCGACAACTCATGACGGTGTTCACGATGTCTTTGTGGACGAGAAATCCGACACCCTGTTCGTGTTTGTCTTCTCTGCCACTGTAGTACAGTTTGTGGTTTTTCTGGGTTGATGTTTCCCCAAGGTACTTCCATCGTACTTAGTAAAGTCCTAGGATGGTCCAATGGTATCTGTTCATTTCATGTGTCAGTTCCTCTACCTTTCCAGGCGTTCTTAATGTTCTGACGTTCCAAGTGCCAATGCTGATGTTGTTTCTGGCACGGAGTTTTGATGGTGATGGTGCACCAGTAACACACTTAACACCTATGCCCTGGCGCAAGACAGAAGGCGCGGTCCTTGTTCCGGGCGACGACCGATCCGGTATGGATTGAGGTAAGTTATGTGGAGTTTCGGTTGTGGTTAACAGCCTGGAGAGGGATGGGCTCCGCCAGGTTCTTTTGCCCAAGACACACCACATGCAATGAAATGAGTGCCGAGGGCAAAATCCTGACAGAAATGAAATGAAATGAAATGAAACTTTCTTTTCCAAAGATAAAAGGATAGGTGCGCAGACCTTTTTTCATTCTTGTCCTTGCTAAAAACTACATGAAAACACACACGCACGCACACACACACACACACACACACACACACACACACACACACACACACACGCACGCCGGCACGCGCACGCGCTTGCACACACACACACACCCACACACGCGCGCAGTCCCGACCCACGTCTGGCTAATATGCATTACACACGGTACATTAAATACAACTACATAATAAACACATACATAATTATACAATACACACTGTTTAGACTACATTTGGTACATTGAAAACTGTAAGCATAAAATTCAAGATTATCTAGACGTTTTACTTCCTCCTGACTAACCAAACACACACATACATGCACGCAAGAACACACACACACACACACACACACACACACACACACACACACACACATACATACATACACAGACACACACACATGCACGCACACACCAGCATAAACAAATATGCACAAAACACACTGTTCCGCACACATGCACGCACACACATACACACGCGCCCACACACTTGCATGTTTGATAACAGTCATTATTCAGAACGCAGTAGTCGCGTGCACTTTGTTCGGCGGCTCAATTAAGTGCCGGAATAGTCTTTCATTAAAGGTGGACAATGAAGATGACTCGGTAATATTGGCCGGAAATGAGTTCCAAAGTTTGGTCCCTGAGTAAGACAGACTAGTTTTTGAATATATCAAGTCGTGGCCTAGGTACTGACAGTTTGCTCCTTGATGTCTTGTATGGTGTGTTAGCACACATAAACAAATCCTAGACGTACCACGGGGTTTTGGATATGCAGACTTTAAACATTAACACGCCCTTATTGAACAGAAAGAGGTTACGTAACGGAAGCATGTCAAGGGCCCTGAGTCGCTCGTCAGTGCTGTCTCTGCTATTAGGAAGGATTAGCTTGGCTGCCCTCCGGTGGAGGGAATTAAGCCTCTTTAAGCACGCATCACTACACCTGTCCCAGACTGTAGATGCGTTGTCAATGTGGGACTGGATGTGAGCGCTGAAGAAGAGTTTTCTAGTTGATGAATTCGTAAAATAAATAAGTTTTGAAAGGAGAAATAGATTTCTGGACACAATTTTGCACACACTGTTTACATGCGCATGTCATGTCAATTGATCGTCTATAATGACGCCTAAGAGCCGGCGCTCCTTAACTTGTTTAGTCGGCTCACAGTTAAGGGAAAGGCTAAGTGGCGGTGGGTTTAACTGGTGCTTTTGACGTGTAGTGATTACCATTCACTCTGTTTTAGATGGGTTAGGTATCATGCAGTTGTCTTGGCACCAATTTGAGACGTCTAATAGACTATGTTGCAAAGAAAAATTAATTGTAGATATTTTTGCCGACGAAACGTTGAGAGTAGCGTCGTCTGCAAACAAATTGCATCGCACATTTGATTGTGAGATACACAAAGGCAAGTCATTAATAAAAAATTAAAAGCAAGAAAGGGCCTAAAATAGACCCCTGGGGCAATCCATGCTTAATGACACCTTCTGAGGAACGCTTACCGTTGACAAAAACATACTGAGATCTATTGCTTGGATAAGATTTAAAGAATGCAGCGGAATCTGTGTCTATGTGGTATGCCAACAGTTTCTGTAGCAACAGTTCATGGTTGACTAAATCAAAAGCTTTAGAAAAATCTAAAAATACCGCACCGGTCATTTCAGCATTGTTTATTGAAGTTAGCTAATCCAGATGAGACAGAGCCGTGTGACAAGAGTGGCGGGGTCTGAAGCCTGACTGTAACGGATAAATCAAGTTATGTGTCTCCAGGAAGTGACTCAGATGCCTGTGGACATGTTTTTCTATCGGCTTTGACAAATCTGGTAAAAGTGAAATTGGCCTGCATTTGTTGGGGTCAGTGAGGTCTTTAGTTTTAGGCAGCGGAATGACTTTTGCTATTT
Organism: Semisulcospira habei; assembly: GCA_036245525.1. Lineage (NCBI taxonomy): Eukaryota > Metazoa > Mollusca > Gastropoda > Semisulcospiridae > Semisulcospira > Semisulcospira habei. The sequence continues at coordinate 225,648,749 of BTPG01000001.1, read as the reverse complement.
TCCAGCTTCTTGGGAAAGTACCTTGCTGGATTATAAGATTGTAGATAAATGTTAAAGATTCAACCACATAGGGGACAGACAGTTTTAAAAAGAAACTATCAATGCCGTCATGACCAAGGGAGTGTTTATTTTTCAGCTGACTAATAGACTTGCCTACGTCGAAAACAGTTAAGTACGGAATACTAAAAAAAGTCGTTTGGCGCCAGTCTCTCGTCGCAAAAATGTTTAAGTTTTACAGAAATAGTAGGCTTGTTTAGGTTATTAGTACTTTCATTCAAAAGTGAGTCGGCAGCAGACAGATACGCCAGACAGATACGGTATCAATTTTATTATCCATCAAGCGCTGGAAGTGTTTTTTCTGGGCCTCGAGCACCAGGTTGCGCTTTACGCGGTTACGCTGCTTGCGGAAGGCAGCATAATCTTTGTTCCGCTTCAGTTCATTTCGTAGAGCCATGGCGTCTTTAATGTCCTTACTTAACCACTGAGGTAACTGCGCGTGTTTGACTCTCTTCTCACGTAGTGGCGCATGCTTGTCAAGTACACCAAGGAACAATCTGTACCATTCGGCCAACGCTTCTTCAGGAATATCATAGTTATAAACCGTCTGAAAAGAGATTCCGCTCAGATCGGCGAGAAACGCGTCCCGATCGAAGTGTTTAAACGACCTGTAATGAATAGTGGTATGCTGGTTTTTACGACATGGCTTGTCCACCTTCAGAGTCCAAATACAGCACACAGGATAGTGGTCGCTAATCGCCACTTGAAGAACACGAGAGCTAAGGACCCTTGACTTGTTGGAAGTGTATACATGATCAGTTAGAGTGGCAGACGACTGCGTAACTCTAGTTGCGGATGTGATAAGCTGCTTGAGGCCTACCATTGTAATATTAGACTCCCAAGCAGGGTGTGGGGAAAACAATGTTAATATTAAAGTCTTCGAGCAGTAAAATATCAGAGCTGGAATTGTTAACGCTTCCGCCATTTGCAAGAAGTCGTCGTACCACTCAAATTATGCAGACGGATTTCTGTAGACAAATCCAACAAGCAAAGGGGCTGATTTGATTGCTGTTTTGCTGTCTTCACCCTCGAACATCCCACACTCGCTTGTTCAGCAACCAGCAGGTCCTGATTCCCAGGCATCTGTTCTTCTCTAGCGCTTGTGCTAAAGTGCGCGCCAAATAGGAATCATGAATATAGACAGCTAATCCTGTTTGTTGAAGACGTACAGGATCGCGCCGGATTACAAAAACTCCGGTATCGAAATGGACAAATCACTTGTCAGAATGTAATCGCGACTCTGTGATTCCAAAAATGTGAAAGGGGGTGGGTTGAATCAGAAGGACGGTCAAATCGAGAATCTTATTCAGCAAATGATAGATATTTAGATGTCCCACGTGTAAACTGTGAAATTGTAATGAGCTACTCGACATCTTAAAAGACTAGAAGTTTAAGTTAAAGAAAATGAAAAAGAAAATAAGCATATAAAATAAAATGTTATAGGAACACACGTTTCAGAAGTAATGTCTGAACTTAGCACAACAGTCAATAATGGCTTGCACACGTGATGCAGAATGTCCGACAGTATATTTGTCTTGGCAGGAGCGCTAGCACTGTGATAGAGTTTTAATAGTAATAGAGATCTATAGAGTCCGGTGTGAAACATTAATTCCACAACTACTGTAAATTGTCTATGGCGCTGAGTCGCTGAAAGTCAAAGTTGAGAACAGCACATGAGCATGCTTTACGGTTTGTTCCCGAACTCGGTTATATCAGACGAAGCAGAGATTCCGTGGCTGCTGGCAGGGAGTTCAAAGAAAATAAAATTATTGTCTTTCTCACTTACTGGTAAACAAATACGGTATCAATGTCAGGTCAATTTAGATGTCATGGACCCGGCTAGGCAGCGGCCACTGATGCAATGACGGATAAGGCCCAGGGGCGTGTGTTGTCATGGTGATGTAAGGCTGCTGCGGCACGCCACCGTAAAAACTGTAGGAGCTGTGGCGGTCCAAACACCTGGGGATCGGTGTTGCACCCCGTTTCAGTGGTTGTCTCCCTCGATTCGCCACGCTGATCGTAACGAATTGAGGGAGACAACCAGTGTGCACCGTACTCCTGCAATGGGGAGAGTTGATGGGGGGGCCAGAATATTGCGTCATTTCCGGCTATGGTAGTGGTAGTATTGGCGGCGTCTGTTGAGGGGCATCAAAGGACTGCTGTGGCGGCTGAACCGGGGCACAGTGGCAAGGATGACGCAAAGTTGACGTCAGCCTCACACGCGGAGCCAGGGGAAGCTGCCTGCTGCACATTACCTTGTATGGTATTAGTGGTAACATTACGGTACCGCTTCCCCAGTGCTGCAGCCGGACTTGAGATGCTGCGCGGAGAGCCGTGGCGGGCCGCGTGGCCGGTCGCTGCTTTGTGACCACGCCCGTTTGAAGTTGGCCGCAAGCCGGGTCATGCGACCCTTGAAGCTGGGATGAATCAGGTCGTGCCCGTCTTTTCGATAGAGGGCAAGACCGGCAGCTGTAATTTGTAATTTGTGGAATGAGCGAGTGAGTGAATGTAAGCAGCACCTGTGGTGGCAAAAATGTGAATTTCCCCATGAGGGATTAATAAAGTAATATTGTATTGTATTGTATTGTATTGTATTGTATTGTATTGTATTGTATTGTATTGTGTATTTTCGATAAACACAACCCCAAGCTTGCGGCAGGCGTGACATAGGTTAGCGTTGGACAAGTCTATGGGAAGTGTCAGCCCACACTGTGTCTTGGGCAGCAGGATGCTGGAGGCGTGAAGACGGGCCTGAGGGAACACGCGCCTGCACTGCATTAGTAGTTGGTCCCACAGGCGGCTGGTCACTTCGCCAGTCTTACAGTCGTTTACATCCACATGCACAGTGACCATCTGTACATGGGGTGCCTCAGACTGTCGCTGCATCCAGTCCACAAGATCTGAAGCTTTGAGGCCAGACACAGAAATTAATTGGACCCTCTCGCGTCGTGAAGTCGCCATCTTGCCACCCTTCATGTACTTAAGCGTGGAGCAGCCAATGACGAGATGTGTAGTGTCCGGCTGGATACGGCGAGTGGCAAGTTGTTCAGCTGGCGACTGACGACAGGGGATGATGATGATGATAATGATGATGAAAGGTTTTTATTCAGGATAACAAGTTTTAGGCATAGTAATGCCTATCTTCCAAACTGTGCTGCTACTCTACACATATAAAAATACATCAGACGATACAGCAAAAGATAAAACATATATAAGTAAAAAGACCCATCCCCCCACCATCAGAAAAAAATACAAAAAGAATTAATAAATATATATACTGGTATGAACCTGACATGTTAATGCAGACAGTCGAACTATTACATAATCTGCAGTAATCTGATGTGCTGGAGCAACACACTAAGCAGAAAGATAGAACATTCACATCGACAGCAGATATTTATGGACGCGAGCTCTGAAGATAGATAATTTTGAAATTGACTTTAAATGAGAGGGCAAGTTATTCCATGACTTAGCACCGGAAAATGATATGCTAGATTTGAAGATGTCGATACTCGGTTTTGGGAGATGGAGTAAGCTGTTCCTCGTGTTCTCTCTATTCGTGTGGGAAAACAGCTCACGGAGATAGGGAGGGGCGGCATCGTTTAGAATTTTTGGCACAAGTAAGCATCTATTAAGTTCCAATTGTTTACTAAGTAGTATGATATTAAGGGCCTTCAGTCTTTCATCAGTAGGGAACGAACCAGGAAGAATAAGCTTAATACCTCGCCGGTAAAGCGACTGAATTAACTTTTTTTCAAATGCCAATGTCTCCACAGCCGTCCCAGATATTGGAAGCATAATTTACAATGTGTCTTGATGTGTGCGTTAAAGAATAGTTTTTGAGCATCAATGTCAACTAAACGACTTAATTTGGATAATAAAAAGAGATTCTTCGAAATAGTTTTACAGGCAGTTTCTCTGTGAGGCTCCCAGCTGAGCTGTTCGTCGACTGTCACTCCTAACAAACGATGTTTTGACACATGCTCTATGGGCTGAGAGTGAAGGGACAGCTCAAGGGGTTGCAAACCACGTTGATGCTTTTGGCATAGCATGTCCGTTGAAAGGTCCTGGTAAATCAAAGTGGCACAGTTGGAGTGTTCAGGTCGTACTCCATAGGCAATAGATTTCTCTGTCCCCCATAACCCGCCCGCGAGGGCCGTCCATGATCACCACGGTGCTGTGGACATTAAACCCGAACTAACCAACCGATCTGTGGTATAGAACAGTATTACTCTAATTAGTTTCCGGGTGCCATTTAACAGTTGAATGATAGTTTCATATAGTTCACTGGGGTAGGGCGGGGTGATCATGTAACACTGGTTTTCAACGCCTCATGGTCTTTATCTTTGTCTCTCCGTGAGAGGGTTATACCGTGCGGCATAGGCTCCTCGCCATAGAATTTGTGTAGGGCTCTCCTCCACAGGGGTATCTTCCAGCCCTCAGTTTCAAAAGTCACTTGAGTAATTGGATCGTTAGTCCGTATTATTTTTTTTAAAGACAGTCTTGAGCTGGCCGCAGTGGAGCGTGTGACTGGCATAGTGGAAGTATGGTGGTGCCGCCGCCATAATCAGCTTTTACTCGGGGTGTCGACATGTTTGCTGATCAGCTTAGAGTTACTTGCCGTTACACAGTACAGCACACTTCAACATCTGGCCAGTCTTTTAAAACCACTCACGCGTGACGAGATGTGGCGACAACTGAAGACCATTCTACCAGCGTGGCACAACACAAGTTAAGCGCCTCACTAGCCGAGGCAGAGTCCGAGCCGCTCACACTTTACGTAACTAGCGCCACTGTCGCCACAAAGACTAAGGACAACATGGCTGGACCATGTGAAGTCAACAGTAAAATATAATGAAAAATTCACAGATTAATAGCTTACAAAATATGATGTCATGTCCACAGTCCTGAAACTACACCATAGTACACTGAGCACAAAGACTATGCCAAAGATCACAACAGAGAAATAACGTATGACTGCACAGTATCGAGTGCGGAGAGACTAGAGCACGATGTGCACACTCTGACGACTTAGAGTAAGAGAGAGAGAGAGAGAGAGAGAGAGAGAGAGAGAGAGAGAGAGAGAGAGAGAGAGAGAGAGAGAGAGAGAGAGAGAGAGAGAGAGAGAGAGAGAGAGAGAGATTCAATGATTCAATGAAGCTTTATTTATCAACGGTTGAGGCATTGACATCGTCACAGACATAGCCATTTTTCAAACCTGCCGTTCCGAAGAGAGAGAGAGAGAGAGAGAGAGAGAGAGAGAGAGAGAGAGAGAGAGAGAGAGAGAGAGAGAGAGAGAGAGAGAGAGAGAGAGAGAGAGAGAGAGAGAGAGAGAGATAAAATAACAAGAAAAGAAAAGAAACTTTATTTCTCAAGGATAAATGATTAGGTACATAGACCTGTTTTTTTAAATCATGTCTTTGCGGTTCGCGCACACACACACACACACACACACACACACACACACACACACACACACACACACACACACACACACACACACACACACACACGCACACACGGCACACACACACACACACACAAACATACACACACATCACACGCACGCACATACGCACGCACGCAAGCACTCACACAGACACACACACACACATACACACACACACAATGCCTGGAAAAAAAGATAGAGAAAAAGAAATGCAATAAAATGAAACTTTATTTATGAAATGAAACTTTATTTCTAAACGGAAGAAGCAGTTAGCACATGTGCCATTTTTCACGCTTGCCGTTGCTAATCTACAAAGGTACAACTATGCTAAAGGTACAAAGCTACTAACGTACAAAGGTACAAAGCTACTAACATACAAGTGCACATAATATAACAAGTCATTGAAAATAGACAGACTATGGCAAAATGGAGGGCACCGATTATGATTGCTAACAATGTGAACGGAAAAAGGATATTTAAAAAAATTCCTTTCTTTACTGAAATCAAACACGTGCTCGCGCCGCACGCACGCGCGCACACACACACACACACACACACACACACACACACACACACACACACACGCACGCACGCACGCACGCACGCACACAAGCACACGCACACACACATACACGCACACGTGCGCGTGGAGGTTAATATCAAGGCTTGAGGCGATGGGGATACCCTAACCAGTGAATGAGCTGTTAGATAACAGGTACTTGAAGAGGCTTCCCTTGAAAGAGGGGAATGAACCAGTGTGTGTTATGTGCGCTGGCAGTTTATTCCAAAACGAAGCGCCCGAGAAAGAGAGGGTGGTTTTAAATAAATCTATCATCGGGCGTGGTGTGATGAAGTTACGCATTGATGTTGAATAGCCCGAAGCTGCCTTGGTGAAGAGCTTACACAAGTATTCTGGGCGGATTTTATTCCAAATTTTATACATGGTTACCCTTATCGGCAGTCAGGGTAGACGGGATTTACTCTTGCCTCCAGTCACTACGGCCACATAGCGCGCCAGAGCGTGGACATATCTTTGTCTTGTTTAATCAAACTATCAATGACAGCTTTTTTAGCCTGCCGCACTAGACATTTGACACGAATGCCCTCACGTTTAAATTCAATAAAGCGCTTCTGTTTTCGCAGATCATCTCTCACCCTCATGGCTTGAATGATGTCTTGAGTCAGCCACGGCGGGAGTGATGCGTGTTTGACTCGCCTCCCCCGCACAGGCGCGTGTTTATTTATAATAGTAAGAAAAATGTTATACCAGACAGACAGAACGCTGTCAGGGTCAGTTTCACTAAGCACGTCATCAAAAGGGGCGTTATTAAGGTCAGATAAAAAGTCGCTCTCACTAAATTTTGTAAAAAAAAAAAAAAAAGATAGGAGACACCACAGTAAAATGTGGATGTCTTTGCAGGTAGGCAAACGTTCCTGCCTTCCACCAGTATGCCAAATGGTGTGCTGATGAGGTCGCCAAGACCGAAACAGCTGTCCACACCGGCTAAATCAGTATCTGGACCGCCCTTGGGGGACCTAGATTTAAATTTCCATGCAACAAGGGGCTGGAACAGTGGGATATGTGATATGCCCCCCTTCGGGGAGAGGAGGGGGAGCTTCCATATGCATTGATTCCAGTCAATTTCTTTTTTTTCTTTTTTTTTTGTGTGTGCGGCTTTGACCAAATTGTATCTATGATCATTGGTCGATCAGGCACACTTCTCTCCCCTGACATGCTTTTACCAACTTTACTTTGTAATCTTCCTCAAATATTAGCACTAGCAGTCGCCCGTTTTCTTTTCATTTATTACTACAATATCGACTGCAACCCCTTCCCCCCTTTTAGTAGGTCCTCTGTTAGGGTGCATGGAAATTTTGCAATAGGTGGAGGCATGGAATGTATGCCCCTGCAGACACCACAGTAAAATGTGGCTGTCTTTGCAGGTAGGCAAAAGTTCCTGCAAATTCTTACAAAAACCAAGATGGCGTCCGGCCCCGAGTGGGTCGGCGCTTCGAAGACAAGCGTCAAGCGGTGGCGCCTTGCTTTAAAGTTGCGACGTCAGTACTTTCAGGTAGCAGAATAGCTTTGGTCAAAGTATAGCAATAATATTAGGCCTTATTTTCTTCCTCCTTTGTCAGGTATTTGTGCGCCACCACTCCGACACGTTTTTAACATAGCAGGGACTCCAAGCGTAGTTCGTTGGTATGCGCTTGGTCTACGAGCTACTCTGCATGTGATCCGTTTGACCGGAAATGAACGGGAGACAGGATTTTGAGTCTGTCGAATCGTACGAATTAGACAAAAGCAAAATAAAAGTTTGGCAGAAAGCAGAGTGGATAAGGGGATGGAAGGAGGTTGGGTTGGGTTGGGTTGGGTGGATGGGGTGGGGGAGAGGCAAGGGGAGGGGTGGGGGTGAGGGGGGGGGGGGTAGTAGAGACGAGAACGTGCGTACACCAAACCCCCACCATCCGGATCACTAACGCCGTTACAGCCGAAAGAGACACATAACGCGACACCCAAATGCAAGAGACATAGATCCTCATGGGCCCTTGCATTCGCGGGGGCCCATGAAGATCTATGTCTATTGCAGGTCTAAATAACATGTGTATACATGTGCCGTTATGTCAAACAAACAGTATGTCTATTCTTGAGAAAAGAAATAGTTTCCTTGTAATAAAATACAGACTCGATGTTTGTATTGTTATACGCAAAGACAGTCCCGTTTTTCTTAAAAATGGACATATACTAGTTTTGTCAAATGACGGCTGACATGCCCCAGGCAAACCAGACAGAGAATCACCACCGGTAAATCTGCGATGTCTGGCTCGCACCAAGCTATTCTGGCACGACCGTACCCTCAACTTCGCTTAACTCGTTCAACTCCAACACGCCACGGCAAGACATGGATCGAGCGTGATAGTTCAAGGGTTGTGCCAGAATAGCTTGGCGCCCATAGGCGCCAAGCTATTCTGGTACAACCCTTGAACTATCACGCTCGATCTGCTTCCAGACGTGTAATACAGTCTTCAGTGGGCAACTTAAAAAATTTGCGGATTTCGGTCCTGGACAAGGTCGGATATAACACAAGTCGGATATATCAACACATTTCAGAGGTCCCGACAACACGCTTCCTTTACCGATTACTTTGCTTATAACAAACTTTAGATATAACAAAGAAAACATTTGACGATAAAAACTAACAGGGACACCTCACTCGTGTATTTCCTCACCCTCTGGTGATCGTTATAATCAAGCTTTAAGGGCATATAATTACGTGTAAATGTTTAGGACAATGCGTGTGAACGTGAGTGGTCATTTCTTTTGCACAGTTTAACTCTATTTATTTGGATCCCCCAAAGCAATTTTTTTCCTGTGTATAATAATCTGTCGTTAGTTTTTTTTTTTTTTTTTTTTTTTTTTGTAGAGGCGATTCTTGCAAGAATCACCTTCCACAAAAGCGCTACCTACAGACAAGAGGTTAACAGAAGGCACAAAATGGTTATGAAAACATGCTCCACGCGTAGTCCAAGTAAAGTTCTCCTTATTCACACGATTTGTTTTAAACCACAAATATTCTGCATTGCGAAACACGGAAGATATTTGGTGCAGTGCACCCTGATTTGTAATCTCGCTGTTGTAACAGCATGCAGTCTTGTTTGTCCAAGATAAGTTAATTTCTGTTATATCTCACGATTTTGTAAGTAACTAAAAATATTCTGTATATTACGAAACAATGATGATACTTTGTGCATCGAATTCTGGTGTGCAATCTCGCTGTCCTTGTATGTGTGCGTAAAAACGTTAACACAAAAAAGACGCTGATCAGTGCAACATACTCTTTTTGTGGATGTGTGTTCTGATCTGTGAGATTGAACTTTATGGATGACTTTGCTGGTCTGTGATTTTGACCTTACGGCTTGACAGCCGTAAGGTCCAAGATCACAGACCAGCGTACGGCTGTTGTAAAGCCCCGCTGTGATCTTATTACGGGTCATGTTACCTAGCCCGCATGCGTCTTATGAAACCCTGGGGTTGCAATATGAGGATCGTGTTTCCATGCAACCTTGTAAGTGACAGTTGGTGGCGCGACATCATTTTTAGTTTTGGTTGCTACTTTGACGATTTTTCCCCATTTTCTGACGAAATCTTAAACGTTTTTTTGACGGCATCCGCCCCTCTCCCCCCCCCCCCCACACCCAATTTTCTCACGAAATCTTTGACATCCTTAGACGTCTTTCTTTCCTATTTTCTGACGAAATCTGTTACGTCTTTTGACGTCTTTCCCCCCCCCCCCCCCCATTTTCTGACAAAATTTTGTGCTTTGTCGTCTAGTTTTCCCTATTTTCTGACGAAATCTACGACGTCCTATTACGTCTAGTTCCCTCATTTTCTGACGGAATCTGTGACGTCCCTAGACTTGTAACACCCCCTCCCCCCCCCCCCCCCCACACACACTTTCTGACAAAATCTGTGATGTCCTTTGAAGTCTATTCCCCCCTCCCTCCCCCAAAACACACACACACAAAATAAATAAATAAATTTTAAAATAATAATAATAAATAAATAAATAAATAAATAAATAAGTAAATAAATAATAAATAATAAAATAAAATGACGAACTCTGGAACACGTAGCTGAACAACATGAAATGCTCATAATAGCAATGTGAAGAAAGTCTCGATCAAAATATTCCGACCAAAATGTACATTTTATATTGTCGTTTTTCTCATTAACCCATTTAGCCATAACGCACTACAGCAGGAGATGGGTCGACTATGATAATTCAAGGGTGCCAAGCTAATCTAGAACAGTCATTAGATGACACCTCTAAAATTTGGGAAATACGGCCGTCGGGCTGAATGAGTTAACACAACATTGGGAGTTACGAGGTCGAATGCGAAAACACAATCGATCAGCGGGGACAAGTCATGAAAAAAATGGAGGGGGGGCGGGGATGGGGGGGGGGGGAGGGTATTATGACAGTACTTTAAAAATAAACGGGAAAGAACAAGAAAAAAAGGTGTTGCAGGCAGGCACAACAGGGAGGCTATTCGCGGTCGGCCGGTTGACCCATTCAGATCCGGGACAGTACATGACACCGTCTGCAAGGGGCACGAGCCGCGAAGTCGCATAAATGCTTTTAACTCATTCGAGACGTGCCACATCCGGATACGCCGCGTATCCTAATGCAGCATGCCTCGAATGTGTTAAGAAGCATTCTCTCTTACAGACTGACAGCGTTGGTGATATCGTTGGTTGCCCATTTATAATAATAATAATAAATAATACCGGTTATTATATAGACGCTTTACCCAATTCTGCGAATCGGCTCAAAGCGCCGCGAACTGAACCCAACACGCACGCTCACGTGACACACATGCATTCACTCTGAAGACAAACACAGTACAAGACAAACGCAGGACATTCACATGGTGAGAAGGGTCATTTCAACTATTGAGGTTTCGGAAATTTTGATCGCTTGTATTTGAAATTTATAAAAAGGCCTGAAACCGGTCCCAAAGTGGAGGTGGAGGAAGAGCCGGAGTACCCGGAGAAAGAATCCCCGACGGTCCGCCCGAATTAACGGTGACACTTAATAGAGGAGAAAAGTCCGACGCCGGAACCCGGTATTGAACCTAGCACCTTTAGTATTGGTGGCAGGGGCCTTTACCACTGCGCCATGGACCGCATTTATCCCAAAGGCCGCATCTTTTCCAAAGTTTGGGGGTGTCACTTTATGACTATGTACCAATTGCAAGAGATGGGTCAACCATTATAATTCAAGGGTAGTGCCAGATTAGCTTGGCGTCTGAGGGCGCCAAGATAATCTGTCACTACGTTTGAATTATCATGGTCGATCCACCTCCTGCGATCCATCTCTGGCGTCGAAGCTGATTAGTTACTAGCGTTAGTAACTAACTCGACTGAAGAGGAGAGCCGCAGTTTAAAGATACACAAAAAAACACCCCGAAAACAACAACAACAACAAAACAAAACAAAACAACAAACAAAACAAACAAACAAACAACAAACAACAACAACAAACAACAAACAAACAAACACAATAACAAACAAAACACGAGAGGACGTAACCCCAGCAACCCAACACTAAACAAAACGGAACAAACAAACACGGGAGGCAACCTAAATAGAAAAAAAAGTAAGGGGAGGTTACAACAGAAACGGGTCTGGAAGACTGCAGAAAAAGTGATCAGGAGAAGCAACCGGTGAAATCCAAGGGCGGTAAAGAGAGACGCTTAATAAAATGCCTCGATTCCCGCCGAAGCTCTTGGATAAACGGCTCTACAGGACCTCTAAAAGACGGCAATTTTGCCACACGAGAAAAAAAGTCAATAGAAACGCTGGCTCTCTTAGACTACGCTATCGAAGATCGAATGCTTGAGACGGAATCTTCCAGAAGAGTTCAGATCAGTGTAAATGCGTAAAAGCAAGAGGCATAGATTCTCATGAGCCCCCGCGTTCCGCGAGGGCTCATGAGAATCTATGCCTCTTGCGGTTGATTTACGAAAGGTAGAGTGCACTGTCGTCTGCTGATTAGGGGGAATTTCCGAGAAGCGAACGACGCTGAAAACACTGACTTCCGCTTTCTGGGACTAGAGAAATTCAACGCTCTTCACTCTGTTTAGCAGGAGGCATGGATGCTCATGAGCCCTTTGCAGATAAAAAATGAAATTTAGAGTATGTGCCTATTGCAGAAGACATGAGCTCTGCAAGAGACGATTCTGGAAGCCTTTGTGCATACGATGGCTCGGATTACACGAAGGAGACGGTAAACGTGGCTTATTTGCTTTTCTGAGGGCAGGGATATGACCCAACTAACACTGCCGCGGTAACATTTGTCTTTTTGTAGCGAATTTGATGCCAGTCGCGCACAGAATACCCCATCGTCTCCTCAACTGAGGACCATAGATGTAAATTGGACTCAGCAGTGAGAGTCACCAGTCTGGTTCATGCAAAAAGACGGACTTGAGCTGTTCGGCGTCCGGTAAACACTCCTGCTAAGTCAAAGTGGCACAGACGCAGTCCGCTTAAATTGATCAGTGTTCAGGTAGTACTCGATAGGCAGTAGTTGTTCATGTCACCCATAGCCCGCCCGTTAGTGTCGTCCGTTAATCTCTTCCCTGCCAACGTACGTACATTTTGTTTCTGAAATCTGTGTTCACTGAACGACCAAAAGCTACAACTGTCCAAAGAGCCTCCGGGACTGAGGGGTCCCATGAAGATATATGCCTCTTGAAAGTTAGATCGCTTTCACCTTTTCTCGGCAGTAAAGGTGTTAAATATCACTCCAGTGCCGTGGATGTTAAACCCCGAACTCAAAGCACCAGTCTTACTTACTTACTTACTTACGCCTGTCACCCCTACCCGGGTATAGGCCGTCGACGAGAGACCTCCAGCAACTCCTGTCCTGTGCTTCTCCTTCGATTCTACTCCAGGTGGTTCCCAGTCTCTTGATGTCTGCTTGGAGGTCTCGACGCCAGGAGTTTCTCGGCCTACCTCTTTTCCTCTTTCCCTGGGGGTTCCATGACAATGCCTGCCTAGTGATACTGGAAGCTGGCTTTCTCAGACTGTGACCGATCCATCCCGTCGTCTGCTAGTCTGCTAGTCTGCTAGAGTCAAATTTTAGCGCAAGCGGTGATGGAGGAGCGAGCTTCACGATGTTTGTTTCCAGTGCACTGTGCGTATTTCGTCTGCCCACTGTCATAATAGAAGACTCTGGACACAGGATAGTAGAAATCAACAACGATAACTTATTCAAGACGTGCCGCCTACCGATACGCGGCAAATCGCCGCGTAACCGTAGGCGGCACGTCTCGAACGAGTTAACGGCGCAGCGTGAAAACACGCGTATGTAGCTAGCCAGAATCAAAAATATTAATACTCCGTTTAAGGTTGGATTTTTTTTTTTTTTTTATAGCATACGTTTGCGATTACATTCTTGTGTTACCCTCGATTTAGTCCACGCATCCTGAAGACTTATAGATCGTCATCAGTCCCGCAGGACTGCGGGAACTCATGAAAATCTATGCGTCTTGAAGATGCGTGGAGTTCACTGTAGGATTCACAGCTCACGTCGAATGTACATTGCCATTTCGAATTTTTGTATGTAACACTAATTGGGTTGTATATGGTGACATAGCGAATGGATAGACTTACGGAAGACAGCCAATCATAAAAACAATATCCGATTTGTTCATAAAATGTGTTATATACACGTATCAGAGGTGTGTGATTCTCGTATGATGACGCGCGAACTTAACCCCATCACTGCCGAGAAAAACGGAACACGATCCAACGTGCAAGAGTGTTTGGATCCTCATGAGACCCCTGCAGTCGCATGGAGAGGGGTGGGGGGGGGAGGTATGGGGGGAGGGGAGGAGGGGTTCATGGCGATCGAAGCCTCTTGCTGACACCACTAAGTATCCACGTTATCTAGACGGTTGGGATTTGGCGAATAAGTCTACGTCATGACCTGGCAATGAACGGCTAAAACAGCGAGCTAGCAGAGATGTCGAAAGTTCCAGATTTGGGAGGTGTCCTCTGAAGACTATGTCAGTTTAACCCCTTCACTGCCAGTGGCAAGTCGGACGATTGCACAGCTGCAAGAGACACAAACTGTGTCTCTTGTTAGTCCTGTGTTCTTTTTGGTCCCAGCTACATTATGTTCTTTACACGAATGTCGGTCAGTGTGCATAGGTGGTTGCACACGCGAAATTAGCGACCACTGTCATTGGCAGCGAAGGAGTTCAGAGACAAATCTGACTTTGATCTGGTTCAAGGGTAGTGGTGGAACAGCGTTAACACATACTCTGCTAACACGGATTTCATCAAGTTGATTGCATGGCTTAAACGAACTCTGAAATCCTTTTACGTGTTTTCTTTAAAATCGCCGGTCATTTTGCAACCGTGTATTAATTTGTATTTCATATGATAAGATAAAGCTGCGATGATGAGACGAGTTGCGATGAGATGAGATTAGATGAGGTGAAGCGAGTTGAGGTGAGTCGAGCTGAGGTCAAAACAGATAAGATAAGATAAGATAAGATAAAGACAAGATAAGATAAGATAAGATAAGATAAGATAAGATGGGAAGGGAAGAGAGATAAAGTGAAAAGAACCACAGTTTTCAGACAGTATGAAGCAGGAGGGCTCAAGGTAATTGATATTGAAGTATTTTAATTTTTACAAAGCACTTAAGGTCACTTATATTCGGAGAGTGTTGTCTTCGGGCACTAACTGGAACCTTTTACTCGTATCTTTGCATGGTAATATCAAACAGTGTGAGGTTTTAGGTGCTTACTTCCTAGAAAGTTTAGAGATGAAAAAAAAAACCTTCTGGAAAGAAGTGGCGGCAATTTTTAAAGAATATCAAAATCTTTTCTGTCCCTCAAGTATTGATGCATTCAAAAGAGAACCATTGCTTTTTAATCCAAGACTTCTGAAAAAGGATACTTCGAAATCTGTCGACAAGTGGGTTTGAAAAATATTTGTACAATTGGTGATGTATTTGATGATAATGGGGACATTATTAGTTTCGAAGGTTTTTTTTTGTTGTTGAAATTTTTGGTGCAGATGTTTCTTTTCTCGAATACTGTAGTAGAACAAGTGCTATACGAAAATACAAAAGAAAAATGTTACGAATATGGATCGATGCAGTTGATGTAACCGATTTGGGTACACCTTTGGGTGTTGTCTTTAAACATAAAAAGGGTACAAAAGATATATACAACGTTTTATTAAATAAAAAGACACCACCTACGTGTATTGAAAAATGGGAAAACAAATATAATGACCTAAAGTGGAAAGCTATATTTGTGCATCCTATAACGGTCACACAAGACACCAAATTACGCTGGTTTCAGTATAGAAATGTCCACTGAATACTGACAACCAATGTTTACCTGCGCTATGGACAGTTAAAGGATTCAAACCTTTGTACCTTTTGTTCACTCTCTAAGGAGTCTATTGAACACTCATTTTTGGGAGTGCATAGTGGTGCGTGTTTTCGGAGACAAATTACTGAACAGACTAAAAAAAAATGTGCTCATTATGACAATTTTGAACTCTGTACAGAATTAGTTGTGTTTGGGGTGAAAAATGGGCTGCGGACGGACCCAGTTCTTGACTTGCTCTTATTAATGGCAAAGTATTTTATTTACCGGTGCCGTTGTTTGAATAAGCAGCTAAACCTATCTGTTTTTTTTTTTTTTTTTTTTTTTTTTGTTTTTTTTTGCAGAGTTCAAAAACAGATACTGTACAGAGAAATATGTATTTACTGTCAGAAACAAGCTTAGCCTTTTTACACTTTTGTGGCTGCCTTATTTGGACTTTGTGTAAAGAATTAATTTTTGTTACCTATTATGTTAATCTGTGTAGTCTACAGTTGAGTTCGCTTTGCCCTCCTATGATTCACAGTTATTTCTTGCTGAATTTTGACAACTATCCGTTTACCAATACATGCATGCAGACCCACTCACAAAACAAATTCCAAGAACAGTCTCTCTCCCTCTCTCTCTCTCTCTCTCCACATGACACGCATCAATTTAATTAATTTTTTTTAAAAACATCATTATCAGTTTGTGTAAGTATGATTTTTATCTCTTTTGTATTCGTGTTGTACTTGTTTTCGGTCCGTATGTGTTCATGTCAATTATTTTGAAAAATGTTCCCAAAAAAAGATAAGATAAGATAAGATGAGATGAAATAGTCGTCGTCTTTACTCCGGTCTTTTGAAAATTTCTTTCAATCGACTACAATTTTGAACTTATCGCCTGGTGCATTCGTTTAGAATTAACCATGAAGGACGTATCCTAAACATTGTAATTTACTAGGCTTGCGATGAATTAAAAATTAAAAAAAAACTGTGAAGATGTTTCGAAAATGAAAAAACATGCTAATCCTTTGGGTAGCGCTTTTTGTCGCGATGATTCCTGCAGGAATCATCGCGACAAAAAGCGCTACCGACAGCCAAAGGGTTAAAGCGTTTACGGGGGTGGGGGGGGGGGGGGGCGGGGGCGGGGGGGAGTGGGGGGGGGGGTCTTCTTTGCCTCTCCGACATTTCCTTGTTTTTCGCCGACATGTACTACAGACTGAGAGACATGCAAACTGCAAACTCTATTTAACGGAGCACATTTCCTGAGCTGTCGGAGTCTATAGGGTCGCATCCTGTGGAACATTAAACAGCTGTAGAATTAGTTTTCATCGTCTTGCCTACAGTTTTCAGACATACCGCACGTCCTGCGGACCACAGCATATTGAGCACTTTTAAAGGGGCAGTACTTAAGATTCTCTTCCTCCGAGGTCAGGATGTTGTGCGCCTTTAAAGGGCAGTATTTAAGATTCTGTTCTTCACAGGTCGAATGGTTTATATCGGGATTCCGGACACATACCCACGCAGATAATTACCGGATATTGTCCTACCAAACGTGTTGTTGTTGACTTTTATTTTCCCGCACGACGTGAAGAATACCCAACAGTTTTCAGACTGACTCCATTTTAAAAAACCTCAGTAAATCGGAGACGTTAAAGGAGTCATTAGCTTTTCATATCCTTGGGTCAGCTCCACAGAGTTCCAAGATAGTATACAACAGACCCATACACAGACAGTGTCACCAGCATCTGTTGCAAACACTTTTACGACTGTCAGGGGATGCTTGCTCCTAAGAATCCTGCTTTTTAAAATTAGACTGCTGTTGTTTTGTAAAGCACCAAGCCACATATCTAGCTATGAATGTGAAACGGACGACAACACCCTGTAAACAAAAGCGGCATAATTTAGATATGCGTCACATAATTCAGACGTGTGTCAGGTATGCCCCTATTAGTTAGTTTGTAGTTTCCAGTGAAAATACTGTTGGCTCATGCACAAGTTGCTTGATGCATCATGAACTATTTAACTACCGAAACAGAGAAAACAATACGTAAATTAGACAAAGGGCATAGACCCTCATAAGCCCCCGCAGTCGCGGGGGCTTATGAGGATCTATGCCTTTTACTAGCTTAGTTGGTATCTGCGCTTCTCCTGCAGTGCGGTTTTGGGGCTTTACGTCTTTGATGGTAAAAATATTGTATTCAAGGCAACTGCTGTTCAGCAGGTTAAAAACACCTGCTCTCAGTTTAACAAAAGCAACAACAACAACAACAACAAAAACAACAACAACAACAAAAACAGCATAAATATCATTAAAAACACATTTAACCATTAAATACACGTTTAATGCAAAACCTCAAATACGCAGATCACAGCGAGGCGTCTTTCAGAAAGAGGAAATGAATACACCATCGACTTCGAGCATGTTAGCTGGCTAATAATTATTCTGCGGGAAAATGCTGGCATCTTTCATAGCCTTTGTAAACAGCGCACTGGAACTGGAGTTGATTAATCCTTTCACTGCCAGATGTATGACGCAGATTGTGTATGACGCAGATTGCGTAAGATGCAGATTGTGTATGACGCAGATTGCGTAAGATGCAGATTGTGTATGACGCAGATTGCGTAAGATGCAGATTGTGTATGACGCAGATTGAGTAAGATGCAGATTGTGTATGACGCAGATTGCGTAAGATGCAGATTGTGTATATATGCAATCTGCAGTCTTCGTTACTTTAACACCAAAGAGCAGCAGCCATCATGGGAACAAGGATTTAAAGGGGTGTCAGCAAGAGGCATAGATCTTCATGAGCCCCCCTCCCCTCCCGCAACTGCGGGGACCTCATGAGGATCTATGTCTCTTGCAGCTGCATCGTGTTCGCCTTTTCTTGGCAGTGGGGTTATATTCAGCTCAGTGCAGCGTACCTGCGCTTTTTATGAAGAATTTTCATTCCATGAAGTATAAAGGCCTATACTTATCAGAAGTCTTCCAAGAGTCCTTGCTTTTTTACTCCCTATCTCTCGAAGAGCATACAAAATCGTATTCTCTAGTCTGACAGCGTTTTTTTTTTTTTGTTTTTCTTTTAAATGAAAATAACATTCACCTTTTTTTCAGATAGAAGAGTCACAGTGTCAGGTGTAGCGTTGCTCTGTTCTAGGTCTATGGTTCGAAAGTCAAAGCATCCACTCCCTGTCCCCCTTCTGTACTGTTTAACCCATTCACTGCCGAGGAAATGTAAGCACAATCCAACTGCAAGAGACATAGAACCTCATGGGCCCCCGCAGTCGCGGGGGCTCATGAGGATCTATGCCTCTTGTTGGCACCACTTTTCACCCACGTCCTTTGGGCGGATCGGGCTCTTCGGCGACGAATGAACAAAGATTTCAGAACCGAAGCCTGCGTCGGCATAGAACTTCATGAGCCTCTGCTTGAAGCGAGGGCTGATGAGGATCCAAACCTCATGACGGTCCTGCTTGTATCTTTCCCTAGATAGAGGATCTCATAAGATGTTCCGTATTGAATGATAAAACACGTCTTATACTGTGAAAGAAAAATCGACCACACAGTCTGCTTCAGACTGTCGAGTTTTAAAGTAGCATTACGTGGAAAAATGAAGACACATTTCAGCACCATTTGTGTGTTATGCCTTGTTAACACACCTAATGAACTTGAACAGTAGTTGGGACACGCAGCAAAGCAGACGCGTAAACGCACTTATTTATTCTGCCCAGCCGATAGCGAGTACTGAAAGCGTTGTATTTATAGAACGGAGTAGAATCTTTGTCAAATTACTTGATATCAAAACGACGTGTGCTGAACTGGATTGTCCTGTGTTTATATGAACCATATCTAGACTTGTGTGTAGCGTTTCGTAACCATGTGTTACAGATGTGTATCTTTGAACAGTTACGGCGGTAGTGTGCTTTTAAGGGTTTAAGGTTTGCCGAATCTAGGGTTTGTTGATTTGTTTTCTCCAGACAATTGTTTGGCCTTGAGTTAAGAAACACAATCTGCGCCAACGACCACTGGCAGTAAAGGAGTTAACAGTTAATAAAATATGCCATTAAAAAAAAGGCGTGCTTGTGTGCGCCATAAAACATTCATTAACAAAAATAAATTAAACAACGCAGCTGACCGCGTCACCTGTTGTAAACACGGTTTGAACAGTGCTGGGAGGTTAAACAAGTAAAATAAAAACAGAAACAAACAAAAAAACACTACTTTGAACGGTGAGCACATGTCGAAAAGCCTAACCTTTAACACTTTTGTATTAACGATCGACGTATCTGCTTAAAGGAGAATGAATGTTCAGCTTGAATTTTTTACATTATGGACCTACATTAAACGAGAGGCATACATCTTCATGGGCCCCCGCAGATGCAGGGGCCCATGTAGATCTATGCCCCTTCCTGTCTCTAGGTGAAGTTGATATTTAAAGGCCCACTACCGCCGTAGCTGTACAAGATACAATTCTGTAACAGATTGTTTCGAAACGCTACACACAGATCTAGATATGGTTCATTTAGACACAGGACAATCCAGTTCAGCGCACGTCGTCTTGATATCAAGTAACCTGACAATGACTCCCCTCCGTTCTTTAAATACAAGGCAATCAGTACGAGAAACAGCTAAAAAATGAATTGACACGCTTACAGCTGCGCAGAATAAATAAATGCGATTACGTGTGCGCTTTGCTGCGTGTTCAAACTGAAATAGAAGCTCATTAAGTGTGTCGACAAGGCATACCAAACACAAATAGTGCTGAAATGTGTCTTCAGTTTTAGGTGTAATGGTACTTGAAGATTAACGAACACGCGTGAACAGTGTCCTTGTCTGATCGTTTTTTTTCTCGAATTTGTTTCCTTAGGGTATTACCTTCTTCGGACTACTTAAAACGATCTGCTTCTTGGCAGGCTTGGCTTAAAAATTCCGATACAACAGGTTTTCAATGTTGTATTGCCTGAACTAAAAATTGCTACCCTTCTTTTCTCATTCGTCTTAATAATAATAATAATAATAATAATAATAATAATAATAATAATAATAATAATAAGCGCATTAAATAGGCGCTTTATCCCAATTGAAAATCGTCTCAAAGCGCCGCCGCGAACTGAACCCAACAAGCACGCTCATGTGAATCACGCGCATTCACTCACACACTGTACATAAACACCGAACAGTAGGTAAATGTAAAAAAGGTTTTCTACTGCGGCTGTTTTGTTTTAGTTTTTTCAAAAATTTTATTTATTTATTTATTAACGGAAGAACGCCTCTCACACAAAGGAGAAGAAGAGCAGAATTGTTTTTAAGGTTGTATACTATACCTACATTTTTAAATTAAAAACTGCCACTTATAGGGTTTTTTGAGAGCCTTATTGAGTCTGGAGGCTATTGCCACCCTGAAAGACCCATGGTCCCGGGCATATTTGTAAGTTTGAGCCTTTTGCGTGACCTACCCCTTGAGCGAAAACACGCAAAATAGCTGATTTCAGAACACAATAAAAATTTATCGAATAGTGTGTTAAAATGATAAGGAAACATTTCGGTCAATTCATAAAGTATGTTAGTATTTTCTCGTAAAAAAAGTGTGTTCTGATAATTGGAATTCTAAGTGCAATCGAGAAAAGTTTATGTTGTAAATTCGCAAATTGCCCGGATGTTATCAATAACATTACAAGTGTTTGCAATGTTGGGCAATTGCTCAGGCCCTTTTTATTCGATAAAGTCGTACTTTATGTTATAACTATCACATTGATTATGAAGAAAATATGGGGTCCCGCACAAAATTTGGCACTTTGGGTCATTTTCGAGTGCGTATTCAATAAGGGATACAAGCGATGTCTGACTTCCGGCAGATCATATCTCCGCCGTAGCCGGTCACAAGCACGCATGAGAAAGAAGGGAAAATGACTATTTTAAACCTACAAGGGAAAACCTACGCCCAAACGTTGCAAACTGCGCCCAAACTGCTAGTCCTCGATCACTATTTGTGACAGTAAACTGGAACAAACAACAACGGCAGATACGGGATGAAAACGTTTATCTATAAGTAATTAAATGCACGTGCTGGTTCTTAGTAATTTAGTTAGTGCAGTGGTAAGGTACTTTTTTTTGCCACGCAGGTTACCAGGGTTCGAGTCCCGTAGATGGCGACATTTTTTTCCTGCTCACATTTCAAACCCATACATCTTCTACTTCGCTAAATGAAACAAACACACTTTAAACCCAAAGCAAAAAAAAATTTAACGCGTGGTATTTTTTAATTTTTATTTTTTAAATATGCGATTATCATCACTGTGGGAATGTGAATGTTAAACCATAAACCAACCAACCGGATTCAGTCTTGGATAAAAATGCACACTGGTTACCTCGGTACATTTGTTCATTAATTTTTTTTCAGCCAGGCATTGTGTGAGCATGTTTACATTACATGTTTACATTCATTCAATCATTCACAGCTTCACTGATGAAAAAGCACACCAAAGAGTGTTGTCACAGACAGTTTTTTTTTAAAATTTTTACTGGCATCATCTACAAACATTAACTGATGTGAATTTGTTTTAATATACCTGCTGCAAGAAATGCTACATGTTCCTTTGGTGTCTCCGTGAAAGCAGGTCGATGAACATCTCTGGTTGAAAGATGTTTGTAAACAGATTGGTAGTGGATGTACCTATCTCTCTAGCTGAATCTCAGTTTCCCAGCAGTTTTTGGTTACAAATTATAAGGAAACAAAAACACACTACCACCGAGCCACCCAGCTCCCCCTCAAAATACAGCTTTACTGCAGAGCATATTTCAACTACATGTAACATTATTCACATTTACATTGACAAAGTGCTGACTTTATACAAGCTATTTAGGAGAAAAGTGGAGCTGATGTCATTTTTAGTTGTGTGCATGCCTACGGAGACTTGTACGGACACGGATCATAGTCAGGTCATTCTGTTTGCTGGCGTGTGTCATGTACAGTACATCTGTAAAACTTGTGAAATGTACCATGTGGTTAGCAATTCTGATACGATAAGTAAAGCCACACAGCTGAAAGTCAAAGATTGACAGTGGAAGAAAAAAACAAAACAAACACAAAGTACAGTACATATCATATGCCTATGATCAGTTATCACCCAACCACTTAAATCTGCTGTGACAGCTGGAGGGTAATGCAAGAACTGCATGGTCAACTCACTCTTGAGCAGTATTGCGTTTTTCATTGAGCAAGTCCACATTTGCACAAAATTTTAAGCTGAGGGTTTAATGACATAAATATACATCCCCACGTTTCTATATTTCCGCACATCCCCTCTTCAGAAAGGACCCATGGGTTTTATACTCTGAGGCCAATGACCATTTTCAGAATGAACCCTGTATATATCATTTTGAAGCATGCAAAGCGGAGCAGTGATAAGTTTTCTCCTTGTCTCACACCGATGCTGCACAAAATCTATCTGTACCACTGTTTCCTACCCCATAAGTGTCAGCTGTGGAGTACATATTTTGAATGACTGATGTATGCCAGTATTTAAGAACTTGTCACAAAAAAGACCTGTTCATATGATGAAATGTCTTCGAAAAATGAACACATTGTCAGTAAAGGGGTTTTCCTTGGATAATCAAAAACTAATACATATTAAGCTGCGTTTCCAAATCGCGACATGACAGGAGAGTGACAAAAAGTAACTTTTCTGAGGGGGTCATCCAAATAAATATGCATAGGAAGGTCTTACCATCAGGTATCTCTTTACCAAGTTTAGGGTTACAGTTAGGAATACTTGAGAAAAAAACATCTTTGGGCAATATATGGCTATCTTGTACCTATTTCCCGATTTCTTGTGACCCTTGACCTTTCTGACCTTTCATGCATACGAAATTAGTATGCATGAAAAGTTCTTACCACCTTGTACCAAGTCTGGGTTTGAAGTTGTGTATACTTGAGAAAACATCTGTTTGGTCAAAATACAGATATTTTTCACCTTTTTTACAACATGGGTGTCAAATCGCTTTGTCACGTTGTTATATGAAAACACACAAAGCACACCCCCATCACTGTACAATAGCCCCTGAACTGCTCGACTGCACGTTACAATTTTGTCGCCCCGCTGCTTTTATGTCAGGCTTATGGAAACACTCCCTCTTTATTTCTATGTTCTCGAGTTTTGTCATTGTCACTTTGTTGTCACTGCCCCACTGCTGTTGTGTCTGCAGTTGAATAGCCAGGCCTAAAGCCTGCTTGCCCTTCTCCTAATATATGGCTTTGCATCAGCTCAGGCAGTAAGGCACAGGCTTTTGCTGCATTGCGAATGATGTGACTGTCCAAAACCTTGACATTGTGGCCAGCCTGGTGGATGGACATCAAAATAACAGGACGTCTGCCCTCCTACACAAGACAATCAGTTCACTTCCTTTGCCTTCTCGTCGGTTGGCCATTGCGGAGAGATGTACCCGCTGAACTCTTCTTCCCTTATCTTTCGCAACCTGCAAAAGATAATTTTGTATCAAAAAAAGTTTTGACATGCACATATTGCGTGCATATATGTTTGCAAGTATTTATACAAAGTACATACATGCATAATATGACAGTAGTCAGAACATGAACAAGAAAGGCAATGTCCTTATGGTTCACGTGTATGACCAATCCACATAATATGTCTGCCCTTTTTGACCTTGGCTTGACTTCTCCAACAGGTCTCTGAAAATGTCTAAACATAAGTATAGGGCTGGATTTTGTACCAGTGAAACCTCAGTTTTTTTTTTCCAAATCCCTTCATTTTTCACACATTTGTCAACCATCTGTGACCCTTGACCTCTGTGAGGGGCTGATTACATTAGTATGCACAGAAAAGTGTTATCATCATGCCAAATGTTATTGAAAAGTTTGCAAAAACATTGATAAAAACTACAACTCTACCCGAAACTAACTTTTGTCACCCTTATCATGTGGTATCTCCATAGCAAGTTTGAGTTTGAAGTTGAAAATACTACTTGAGATGACCTTTGAAAGGTCACAGAAATTGGTATGTTTAGAATTATTTTACCACAAAGTACCCTTGTGCCAAGTTTGAAGTCTGAAGCTTGCATAGTCTTCGAGGAAATGCCAATGTTAAAGTTGCCCACAGATAACAGACAGTTGACGGACGACCCATTACAAACACTTACTTTTGCTATCACACGTGCACCAAAAATTAGATGCCATTGAGCTTGAAATGACCACAAAGGGTGTATACATATATCTAGAATCAGCATCAATATTCAAAGTGTAACTTGCAGAAATTGTTTCAAACAGGACACAACGCATTGCTGTTTAGCAACAGCACACACTGGACCAAATGGGTAGTATTCAGAGTTTTCTAGTCCTTTTGTATGCACTAAGTGCTTATTAAAGAAAACGACAGTATTTGCAGACTTGCCCAACCCTCTAGTTTTCAAATCAAATGCAATATGGTGCCACTTGTTGACAGCAAGTGATTTTAGCATTCGGTGTTGTTGAGAATGCTGGTACTAGTACTACACCATCTTCAAAATGAAAGAAAGCATTACAGTGTGATGTGTTTATTCCAACCAGTTGTGTTTTGTTATGAACCTGATTCTATTCACAAATCAATCGGTATGCTTTACCTCGAGTCCAGGACAATAAGTGTCGCCTTCTCTCACTTTAGTTGATCCGCTGGACCTGGAATTGCCTGCTTTTAGCTGTGGCCTTCTCCTTTGAGCAACATGACCTGACTAGCTCTTGCCTCTTCTTGGTGTAGGCGTCATACTTCTGTGCTTGTTTGCAAGTATACCCTCTGGGCATGACTCTGCAGTGAAACGTCAACAGCAGCACTGACCTGAAATGAAATACATGTTTATTATCGTGTTATTCAGCAGCATGGCAATTTCACTTCTGATCTTATTTCAGGGTGGGTCTGTTCAAAACTCCACAAACAGGGACTTTGTTATAGCATTATAAACAATTCGGGGCCGGTGGGGGGAGTCCCCCCCCACCCACCCACCCACCCAATTCGTCCCTACATTTAGTTTACACATTACTACCTTCAAACTGATGTGAAATAAACTGTGAACACCACAAACAACAATGGTGAAGCCTGGATCGCTCGTGTGCATTTAAAACTGATCATTTTCTTTATCTGAACTGTGTGACCTTTCCAACAGGTGACTGAAATTTAAGTGCCATGAGTCTAAGGATAAGTAAAGGGCTGGCTTATGTACAGTTGTGAATAGTATTTGAGAAAAAATATCTTTTGTCAAAATATGGCTATTTTTTTTAACCTATTTCTTGATTTCTCATGACCCTTGGCCTGAACTCAAACTGGTAGGCTAAGAGTAAAAAAGGTCTTGCCACAAAGTATCCTTCGGCTACATTTGAAGACTGTGGTTTGAATAGTCTCCGAGAAAATGCCAACATTAAAGTTTACCATGGATGACCAATGGCCCAGAACATAGCCTTACACTTGCTTCGCACATGAGCCAATGAAAGAAGGCATTACAGTATGATGTGTTCATTCACACCATAGTTGTGTTGTGTTCTGCACCTGATTCTCATCACAGATCTACTGGTATGATTTACCTTGAGTCCAGGAGAATAAGTGTCACCTTCCCTCACTTCACTTGAGCTGTGAGTGTGACCTTGGTCAGTTGGTGTAGGCGTCATACTTCTGCGCTTGTTTGCAAGTATGTACTCTGGGTTAAAGTACTAAGACTCCACAGTGAGAGGCCAACAGCAGTATTAGCCTGAAATAAAATACATGATTATTACTGTGTTGTTCGGCAGCATGACAATTTCACTTTGCGTGAACTAAATGCAGGGGCAGATTATTACTTTCAAAATAAATGCGACAAAAACTGTGTAAACCGCAAAGAACAAACAACAATGGCAAAGTCACGTCTGTACGCCTCATGCACATAACTGATTCACAACCTGTGTGACCTTTCCAAAAGGTAGCTGAAATAAGTGTCACGAGTCTCAACATAAAGGCTTGCTTTTGTACTAGTCAAATTTGTATTTTTCACACATTCTACGGTCATCCAAAATGGTAGTCAACAAATATTAGGGTTTCAGTCATAGTAGCGTTTTACTAGGTGACCCTTTTAATCCTGATACACCCACTGCTTGAAATAAATGTGACTATGATAGTTCAGGGGTGGTGCCAGAATAGATTGGCGTATTATCCGCCAAGCTATTCTGGCACCATCCTTGAACTAAACAAATGCTGGACCTATCTCCTAATCTGTAATATAGCCTTCATAAGACAGAGAATGGATGAGAAAACTAAGTTACTAAGTACTGAAAGCAGTTACTGAGTTAGTAAAGCAAAATTCTCCCTTAGCAGGACTTTTTACTACACACAGTACGTTTTCCTAAATAATAAGCACTGGCACTGGTTTAATATCACTACAATGTGGACTACATTCCTTCTACCGTATTAGTAAAAGCTCTCTGAGAATGTATGGAAATGTTCTACTTCTAGGTGGTGACTGACATACATGGAATGCATGCCCCTGTCAACCCACAATAAAATGTAATCTTCTTCATTGCAGGTAGGCTGTAAATTTCCATGCATAAAAGGACAGTTAGCTATTGGGGTTTTACGCCGTGCAGGTGACATCTCACGGCGGTGCATAAAACTTTTTTTTGTTGAAAGAGTTGGAAAACCAGTCAGATACACCACCAACCACTTTTTCTACTTTAGTTTACCTTTTCCTTGCTGATGTCTGAAGAGATTTTGTTGTTTTCCTGGCTCCCGTTCGGTTGGCCGTTCATTTTTTTTTTCTTCTTCTGAGAAATGGTTATGGGTTACCACTGACGCTCGATGACTTGTCGCAACTTATGCAAAAGTATCTTATTTCTGAGGAAACACAACATTTTATGCATAGAAACAGTCAGCTTACACACCTATTTCAGACAGTATATTATATCTTTTGTCAATTATCGATAAATTGAGCTTGTTTGCAATACCACTTGCCGTACGGCGGTTTTTTTCGGTGACCTCTAGTCTCAGGTCACGGCAGACGCAAGATAGCGGTATCTAAATGCGCAGAAAAGATGCGCGAAAGAGGTGTGTCCTACAACCTTAAGTTCCTTCTATTTATTTTCAGAAAATAATTAATACAGTAAAAAAAAACTTCACTTCTAGAGAAAGTCAAACAGTGCCGGTGACGTAAAAGAAGCAACTCCGTCACCAGGCAGATACTAGTACTCTAAATATGACGTAACTCTCTATCTCTCTCTCTCTCTCTCTCTCTCTCTCTCTCTCTCTCTCTCTCTCTCTCTCTCTCTCTCTCTCTCTCTCTCTCGCTCGCTCTTTCTCACACAGATGCGCGCATCTCCAAGAGGCATAAATCCTCATGTGCCAGAAGGGCGCGTGAACATATATGCCTCTTGAGGATGTTTGGAGCGCGCGCATGCACTCAAGCACACGCACACACACACACGCAAACACACTAATCGACGCGCTTTCAGCAGAGCATGCAGGTGTAC
Organism: Semisulcospira habei; assembly: GCA_036245525.1. Taxonomy (NCBI): domain Eukaryota; kingdom Metazoa; phylum Mollusca; class Gastropoda; family Semisulcospiridae; genus Semisulcospira; species Semisulcospira habei. Next base: position 225,620,871 of record BTPG01000001.1, on the reverse strand, counting down.
TTAGTATAGCATGTAGCTAGGTAAAGTCGACCAGATTTCACACAAATTATAGCAAGACTGAAATTGTACCGTGAAATTCTAGTTTTGTCACCATTTTCGCAAGTCTTGAAGCGAAAGCGAAGCTCATATCACGTTAAATATAAAATTACGTAAAAACAAAAAAAATACGTCATGACAAGTGACGTTTGACAAACCGAATGACTCGTGTGCACTGCGCGCGCCCCTTCTAGAGTTCACTATGACGCATTGGAACATCTGCGAGGCTTTTTCAGAAGGAGATTTTTCACCTTCAGAATCAAGTCAAAGACAAAAGGTAGAGACCCTTGACAGCGAAGAAGCTCTCATATAGAAGAGACTTTGTGGGTTATGGTTCACCCCATCTTGTTAATCTTACGACATTCAACCTGTATAAATTAAGTCACCACTTTTGTGCAGCATAATTGTAATCGTTGTAAGAACATTTATAAAGAAAATAATGCAAACTAGTAACCCTTCATTGCCTAGAACAGGTCAATGTAACCTCGGATTAAATAAAACTACTGAGGTGTGCATTTACGACAACGTGACAGCTGAATTTTTTGTACGCCAGTAGCAAACCGTCTTGGGACCCACGACGGCCGCAGTGGGCCCGCGCACGTGGGCTCGAGGACCTTTACTTACTGGGTAGTCCCCCCTCCCTACCTTCTCTCTCCCCCCCCCCACCTCATCCCTCTCAACCAACCATTCCCAGCTGCGTATAGCGCAACTGCCTGGAACACAATCAATTTATTGCAATGCAGATTCGAATCTGCTACCGATATCGTCGACACCTTGTGCATTGTTCTGCCTTGCACAGGCATTACCCTGCTCAACCCTATGGCTGTCCGTAGCGCTACGGACAGCCAAAGGTTTCATTGTTTTCCCACCTCCCGCGCATAATTGTCTTGCTATAGGCCTACTACATGTCTGTCTCGTGCATATTTGCGCTTACAAATCGCTGCCATGAGCGGGTGTACTTCAAGTAAGCATATTGTCCTCAGACTGACGCGGGACAACGAGTGTCGATTCGGCCTGAGGACCTCTAGCTCACCAGGCTACGACAACAAGAACAGCCTCGGAAATAAGATTCTTATTGTTGTTATTATTATTATCTTCTTCTTCTCGAACGCCGTCACACTTGGAGTTTGGCTCTCAAAATGAAATCTGTGGTCTTCTGTAGCGCCTCCACAGGCCCGTACAGTTTCTCTTGTAGAGTGGCGGGCTTCGGCCATATCTCCTCCCTCAGCGGCTGGTGGTTCCCACAGTCCTGGAGGATGTGCTCTGCGGTCTGCTCTGCTTCTCCACAAGGGCACAGGGGAGATGGCACGAGGTGGAAGCGTCTGTGCAGGTGGAAATTGAGTCGGTTGTGCCCGGTCCTCAGACGAAAGATGGTCACCTGCTCTTATCTGGACAGCTGATGGTAACTGTCTAGGGGCCGTTATTATTATTATTATTATTATTATTATTATTAATCTTAAAAAACAACGAAAACAACAAATCATGACTGACATCTGAAGGCACAGCCCCGACTTTACTCTGTTGGAAAGGGGCAAGCTCCATACACTTCAATGCGTACGCTCCCTTCTCAGCAGCGGTCAGCTGCATGAATGAGCTTAGTCCTGCACCAGCCACTAACCAAAGCGCTCCGCTATAGCGGAGCACCTTACATACTGGCTGGCGCAGTACTAAGCTTACTCATACCGGAGCACCTTGCTTAATGATTAGCGAAGGACTAACTAAACTCACTCATGCAACTGGCCCCAGGGGGAAAAGGCGAACCCATGCCTAGACGTCTGGAATGGTCAGCAATTAGAGCAAAGGTCAATCACCCGGGAGCAACAGAACACGACTAGACATAACACATCCTCATCAGGGAATCAGTGAATCATCAAATATCAGTCGTTTTAAGACATGAGTACATGTCATAACAATGCAAACCCTCAATGTTATTCTGCTATTTCATTATTTATTTTTTAACTGTGGTTCGGTGGGCTGATCCGTGATTGTGATTCTACTGCCAAGAGCCGAAAGAACCAAAATCACACACAAGCACAGATATTACGAAAGCCGCCGAATCGATCTTTACTGATGCTTGTACTCTTTGGCAGTGTCCTCTCTGTGTTCTACCGTGGTATATACTCTGTACATACTCTGTATATACCTCAGATTTCATCATAATGTCATTAATGTTATTACTCTGGATGTCCTCATCACCGTGTCTATGTCCAAGTTCGAGATACGCTCGTATTGAATGCAAGTGACCCCTTCATTATCTAAAAGCTTAATCTCACTACAAGAGACATGGGACCTTATGAGCCACCTCGACTCATCTGCAAGAGGCATAGATCCTCCTGAGCCCCGGCGTATGCGGGGGCTCATGAGGATCAATGCCTCTTGCCTTGAGTACTTGAAAGACTGGGGCTCTTTGGCGTTGATTAACAAAGATTTCAGAAACACAATCTGCAAACCTCTAGCAGTAAAAAGGGTTATGGTGATTCGAACCCCAGGATTTCATTTTCCAAATGTCCCCGCAAACAGCGAGCAGATGTGCTTTACGTCTAATGCTTACTGTAATATCAATACCGACAATGCCTTGTTGCTGGACACGCGGATCGAACTCAGAGGGCTAACCCCCTGGTGAAGACAACTAAGGCAGTTTCACGGCGCGTGGTGTACTGTTGACAGTACCGACTGCTGCGTGTAGCCTACAAGAGGGTTAAATAATTAGTAATCAGGGCCAAGTCATTGGAGCGTGTTTGTCCTTTTCTAATTTTTTTTAAATTATTATTTTCACCAGGTGAACTGTGAGTCCGCCGAGTTCGCGAACTAAAGCGGATGATTTAATAACTTCGACAGATGGTAGACATTGTGAAATTTGACGATTTAAGGTAAGGGAGGTAACCTGCTTTCTAAGACCACCCTCCCCCTCCGCCCCCCCCCCCCCACGCCCTCCTCCTCTGCTGCCCTCCCTACTCCCCACCAAATCTAGCCCAAGTGAATACGTGAGTTTATGCCATCCTTCTAAAGTGTGAGCCGTATGACAACAACAAGGTTGCCGAAAGGTTTATACGGTATTTGCATCTGACGCATGTCGATTTCCGCTCGATGCGCACCAGCTGTTGCGGTTGTGAAAAGAAGCTTATCATCTGCCCTAGCCAGTCCATTACATCTGCAAGAGTCTGGCATAGATTCTCATGAGCCCCTGCAGGCGCAGGGTCTCATGAAAATCTATGCCTCTTGGAGACCGAGATAATGTAAACCATGGCTGAGGCTCCAATTCGGTGAGATTTGTTTAGGTCTAGTCTACGACTATTATAGACCCGAAAACTGGTTCGATATTTCTACGCGCCCGACGCAAGTCCGTGGCTCGTATTAACCCCATTATGATAAGAGGTTAGTGAAAACCCTATATACTGCAAGAGGCACAGATACTCTTGAGCCCCCCCCCCCCCCTCAGTCGCGGGGGCTCATGAGGATCTTTGCCTCTTGTTGGCCTGATTCCAAGAGAATTTCTGTCGGTGTTATCTCACAGACGGTGTTGTAGGGCTTTTGTCTACAGTGTGAAAGGTGTCAAATACAGTCCTAACCCCAGTCCCCTGGCGGTATGTGCGGCTGTCCTGCACTGACTGCTTACAACTTACGATCCTGCTGTGTGAGTGCTTTAACATAAAATTAGAAATAAAATTATCCCCC
>BTPG01000001.1:225592160-225614660 GCA_036245525.1 Semisulcospira habei | reverse complement strand
ACTTAAGGGAAAATTGGTTGTTAGCTAAATTATATCCCGATGACGAAAATTGTTAAAGACATCCTTTGAGGTCTACGTCTCAGTTCTGGAGACAGATCAACCATGCTAATTCAAGAGTGGTGTCCGAATAGCGTGGCGCTTACAGGCGCCAAGCTATTCGGACGCAACGCTTAAACTATCACGGTCGATCCACATCCTGTCGAAGCGTGTAGCTCTTTATGGGTTAATGGGTTTATGGGTTAATTGCCTCACCGGCATTTTCTCCATCATTATAATATGAAGTGTCCACGGCGCAATTCTGTAACAGAGCTTCCACCCCCTTACCCCCCACCCTCCTAATCCCCCCCCCCTCCCCCTCCGCCACAAAAAAAAAAATCGAGTTACCCAGTAAGCAAAAGACCCTCGGGTAGAAGTCCGCCGCGGTGTACGGGGCACAACCGTGCGCGGGCCTCGCTGCGGTCGACGTCGGTCCGAGGACTTTATTGCTAGCCAGGAATCATGACAAATCGCAGTCGTCTGACATGGAGGCATTTGTCGGTGAGAAGCCGACGTACCGTGCATTTTGATACATTCCAGATGGTGCGGGTCACAGTTTCTTTCTTTTTTTTTTCTCTCTCTCTCCGGCCTTCATTTGTCAAAGCATTCACGTAATTAACCCAAAACGTTAACCCCTCGACTGACAGTGACCTCAAACTTCGTTTCTGAAATCTTTGTTAATTCAAAGCTTACCCCTTATCATTCGGAATACACCAGTTTGTGAAATAAGTTTGACTAAAATAGTTCAAGGGTAGTACCAGAATAGCTTGGCGCCTCTAGGCGCCAAGCTATTCTGGCACCACCCTTGAACTAAAGCCATTGGTCTATATCCTTATCTGTAAGTACTATAATGTAGCTTGCATATGGCAGTGGACAAATTTGAAGCTTTTAGCCTCAGTATGATATGGGTTAACGTGGGTACGAAAGGGGTGTCAGCAAGAGACATAGATCCTCATGAATCACCCGCGAATGCGGGGGCTCATGAGGATCCATGTCTCTTACATTTGGACCCTGCTCATTTTTTTTTTCGACAATTAAATGGTTAACCCTTATCATTGCCAGTGTCCATAATAAAGTTATGAAATCCTATTAAGCATATCGCCAAAGATTTCCAGTTGATCTCTGCCCAGTGAACACGATTACAAAATACAGGTCCATCAAACAGAATGCTTCCTCCTGGACACGCAGCGCTTGCGAGAGCTCATGAGGATCGATGTCTCTTGCGTCTTGCGTGGTTGTTCACTCTTCCTCGGCGGAGAAAGGGTTTTAAAAGCGATCAAGAACAGGGGCGGATCTTTGGAGGAGGTGGGTCCAGGGGTTACGAAATCCCTCCCCTCCCATGCCAAATCTTTTATAATATGCTATATCAAAGTGCCTTTAGGGAAATTTGGACGACTCTCCCTCACGTTTCCCTCCCCCCCCCCCCCCCCCACCAGCAACCCAACCCGCGCGTTTCGAAATTTCAGCGAGCGGTGAGGAGGTGGTAAAGGTTCCCACATCCTCACACACGCTTGGACCTCTCCCCCTTTCCCCGCCCCCGGAGGCCAGAGGTAACTGATCCGCCCCTGAAAACAGGTGTACGTGCAAAATTGTGCACAAGGGCCATGTGCTCTTCCAGAAGCCTAACTAGAGAGGAAGGGTGGGGTGCATCAGTTTAAAGGGAATGCGGCTAGTGACGCGTGTGGGAATGTGGGGAGGGGGTGGGGAAGGGGGAGGGGAAAAAAGTGTGTGTGTATGTGGGGGGGGGGGGGGGGAGGATGAGGCAATTTTGATTAGTTTACTGGTAGAATCTTCTGCTTGCTTTTACTAATTCTCCCTCTACATTTCTACCCCCCCCCCCACCCCCATCCCCTCCATCCCAGGGCCCATCATCCATCAGTACACAAGCAAATTACCTGTTTTAGGAAACAGAGAAGTAAATGAACTCTGTCTCGATCTGTCCAGCTCGTGAGGATCTATTCCTTTCGCAAAAAGCAGCCGAGTTGCAGGTGCTCATGAGAAACTGTTTTGCAGTTTATGTGGGTTTTCTGAGCAAGCACACCGGTAATGCATGCACCGGCCAAAAACCAATTACGTTGCTTGAGTGAATGATTGAGTGAAAAATGGTTGTAGGTCAGAGGCGTCACAGTGCGCAGCATGTCCACAGGGCCAAAGTCGGCTGCAGTTGCCCGGCGCACAGGCGCTCGCGGGCCAACTGCGGCCGACGTCGGCCCAAGTACCGTGTGTGAACTGTGCTCTTCATATTCTGCTTAATTCACATATTGCTGGGCAAAATATCACAATTTGTGAGCCTTTTGCGAATGGTCCCTAAATCGGCAAACGTCTTTCATTTAGTTACTCCTAGCGTGTGTGCCTCGCCTCATCTTGGTTGTAGATGTTCCCACTTTATCGATTCGTACCGAGGTGTATGATGCACCCAGATCCAACAGAAACGTGTAGAATGGTGCACCCAAGAATATGATCTCGGAGAAATCGTCACGTGACTTCGGTCGTCAGGCTGACAGCAATACCGTGACAAGTCATGAGCGAGATCGCGAGATTAGAAATTGGGTGCATTATTATATGCTTTCTTTTGGGCTCAAAGGAATAGGGTACCAAACCGGTACGTTTACCTTTAAAATCTTGGGCCCTAGAAACATTTACACCCAGAACAGGGCGAGGTCTACCAACTCTGTTTTAGTTCATCCGTTTCGAAAGTCTTTCAGTCGACGTCATGCAATAGCCTGCAAAGTGCGTTTATACATTTACGCAACATAAAGAAGCATAGATTGATTTTTTCAGTTTCCCTCTCACTCTTCTCCCCTCACCCCCTCAACCCCCACCCCATCCCACCCCCACCCCTTCTCTCTCTCTCTCTCTCTCTCTCTCTCTCTCTCTCTCTCTCTCTCTCTCTCTCTCACCCCCGCCCTTCTTAACTCATTCGCGGCCAGGCGCATCCGGATGCGCGGCATAAGCCGCGCATCCGGATGCGGCTGGCCGCGAATGAGTTAATCTCTCTTTCTGTTCTCTTTGTCTCTGTGTCTGTCTTTCTTCCTCCCCCCACCATCCCCTTCGTCCTCTCCCACCCTCTCGTTAGTCTGCTGACATCTCAAGATTGATGTGAATTGCAGCTCAGTTTACTTCGGTTCGCTGACATTTAGTGATTGATCGTCAATATGACACCTTATGGCGTGAAGCGAGCGGAAAATGATAATAGGAAACCGCAGCTTTCAGAATAATACCGACGGAAAGCAGTTCATAAACAAGTCACGCAGTTTCCCAACGAGAGCTGACAACTCAGCAAAAGACATAGATTACCATGAGCCCCTGCAGGGCAGGAGCTCATGAGAATCTATGTCTCTTGCTGACACGATGTGAGACAATTACACTCTCAGACCACTTCAGCAAAAGTCCTATTAAGCTGCAATAGGTATAGACTCTAATGACCCTGTAGACGCAGTGGCTCATGAAAGTTAAGTCTCTTTTGGTGCAAAAAAGAAAAGAAAGAAATACTTATGCAAGGCGAACTCTACGACTGAAAACCTGAAATGTGCACAGCTTACTTTTAAAATTACTCAGCAAGTCTTTGTTATAAAAAAACCCCCCACACACACACACACAAAACCGTATCCAAACCATGAAGCAATAAAAACTTCAATTTTTCATCTTAGCGTTTACCGTCGTTTTATTTTGACACATTTTCCTAGAGAATGTTTTGAAAGGTGTGTTATTTCTCGTGTAAAAGTGAGAGTTTAGTCTTAAAATTCTTACGTCGGTGATTTATGACGTCATCAATGGTTATACCATCACGGGATATTGAAAGTGAAATGGAGAGCATTTGCAGGGGACGCAGCTGAAAACCAACCAGAGGGCAGTATCACTAGGGTCAGTATGAATGAAAATCTGGCTTGTTTGGTCTTGACTTACTTTTACTTTGTCAAAGGCGCTTAAAAAGTCAACATGACTTACAAAAACGAAAAACAAATAGTTGTTCATTTGTTTCTGTTAGCGGCCATATTTTTTTCCGATCAAATGAATATGGTTGTGTTCCTCATCTCTGTCAACCACTGGAGCATAAAAATGGCTTGAAAGTAACTCACATTGCAGAAAATCTGATTTAATAAGAAAATGGTATGCACTGGAAGTTCTGTGTCTCTATTGAATTTTATAATTCAAATTTCTTTTGAGGCAGTTTAGAACATCATAAGCAGTCCACAAAACATGTGGGTTGAGACATCCCACAGGAAACGTAGTTGTCACAGTGTGTTGAGTTTTGTTTATTTTCATCAAGTAAAACCCTGTGTCTTCCAAGGCAACTAAGGGCGGTAACTCTTTCAAAGTTTGTGTGCAGGTAACTCAGACAGTAGGCTCAACATGTAAAGTAAACAACAAAGATACTTTTCTTGTTTTGTTGTATGGACGGATCGTGGCTTGCTCGAGACATTTCGCGTTTTTATTGCGCGTCTCTGATTATAGATTCAATACAGACATTTTCGCCTATTGTTCGCTTCCTTTGTGTCCTCATTAGTGACGTTTTTTTTTGTCGATGAGAGTGCCTGGTTTCTGCACTTCTCCTTTGGAACGCACCTTCCTAAGAAACAAACAAAAAAAATCTTGTGTAGATAAGTAGTGAATTGTTATCTTCTCTGCACGTCTATTTCGAAGAAAAAGTGTTTAACCCCTTCAATGCCGAGAAGAAAGCGAACACGATCCGACTGCAAGAGGCATAGATCCTCATGAAGATCTATGTCTCTAGGGAGCACGACTTTATATCCATGTTCGTGAGACGGCAGGCAGCTCATTGCCCTTGAATGAACCCTCTAACTGCCGGAGCAAGGCGAATGCTACCCAGGTGCAAGAGACATACATCCTCATGAGCCCCCGCTGTCGCGGGGGCTCATGAGAATCTATGTCTCTTGTTAGTCTCATGATTTTTACGCCTAAGTATGTCCCATTTGCATCTGTGTTCTTCACGCGAATGTCGGTCAGTGTGCAGTGGTTTCAGACGGAAACATTCGTGATCATTGGCAGGGAAGGGGTTTACGAAGCTTTCAGAAACACGGTCTGCGCCCACTTGACCTGAAGACAAGCAACCCCAAAATTCAATTAATTGTGTGGTAATTGTCATGCCTGATCGCGATTCTTTCTTAGTTAGGATTTTCTTTGAGTTCCCGTTAACACATTAAAGTTAACTTTCTTCGTGTCAATGCCATGACCGATGAGATGAAATGGTTACGTTAAGTGCGTTCTGAAACAATCACCAGACACATAAAGAATTAAACAGTTCAACGAGTGACAGATATTTTTCTGAATGAGTAAATCTTGTTACGTTCATGTTCGTTTTGGATTCCTCAGTGGGATTTCATCGTGTGTATGAGGAAATGCAGTTTTAGCCATTGTTTTACGCCGATAGGCGTTTTTTTTTGTTTGGATGCTTATTTACCATATTGACAATGCTAGTTAGGACTGTGTCCTGGTGCTGAAGACACACACGCACACTCACACTGTCACAAATCACACTGTCCTAATTATGTTAACCTTGTCAACAACGTGACTAGTCTATTATATGGTTTTCACAGTTGGGATAATTTTTTTGGTCTTTTTTATATATTTTTATTCATGTTTTTGCATTATATACATATATCACAAGATACAAAAAAGACTACAATGCACAATACAGCACACTACGATACAGCACATAATACACTACATGTATAGTACACTGCAATACAATATAAAGCATAGTACTTAGTACAAAACAATACAGGAGTACAATAGAACAACAAAAAATTACCCTACACGCGTAAATCCCCCTCCCCCCCCCCACTCCACTCCCCCCCTCCCCACACACACACACACGTAAACACCGACGCACTGCCAGGCTAAACCACAACATTGGGGAAAAAAGGAGAAGATTGCCATACTATGAGAGATTCGAAAAGGTGAAGAATTACTAAAAAGGAAGTGTATGTGTGGTAGTGTCTACTGACAGAAAAGTGCATTTTTTCAGTTTGGCCTATGATCCCATGTCTGTACTTTTCCACTTCAAAGCAACTTTTCATACAGTTAATGAAGTGTTCAATTCTTGGCTGAGTTTCCTGTAACCTGCATTTATAAAATAATATGAAACTTGGCAACCAGAATCATTAGGTCTATAACAATGTCTGACTTGAAATGTTTTTTAGTTCCAAAAAGCATCAACTCCTTACAAAAGCTAAGAGTTGCACAGTTCGCACAATCATCCTGTAACCACTTTACCAAACCTTCTGCACACAATGACACTCCCAAAAAATATGGGTAAAAGTTTCTTCCTTATGCTGACAGAATGTATATATTGCCGTGTTGAACAGTTTATGTAAAAACAAAAAGCGTTTTGTGGGCAAGAGTCTGTGTATCAGCCTTAACTGAAACCACCTGAGCTGACAGTCAGGGGTTGTTTTAGGTGATTTCAAAAATATACATTTCCATTCTGGTAGGTCATCAAACATTTCCTTCCACTTTCGAACACAGACAGGATTAGACTTTATTTTCACAAGAGTTGCATAAACCATTTTTGATTCACCTTCTAAAATAAGGGACCATACCTTGCTATCAGACTTAATATTGTCTCCGGCCGGTTCAAATGCTGTTGAGTCAATATAAACCCTAATGGCATTGGTTATACCAGTATACAAGAGAAAATTAGTTGAGACCTCAGGCTACACCAGCTTAAATTACACAAAAGAGAGGAGTTTGCAATTTTGGTCTAAAAGATCATCAATTGCCACAATCCCATTTTCTTTCCATTCGTGTAAATGTACAGTTCTTCTATCTCTTATTATATTCTTATTATAGTGTATAGACTCGGACAGCAACTCATTAAAATTTGTTGGTGCACATCTATTATACAATGTCTTAAAGTGTTTGGCAACATCAGCCCAAAATCTGTTTTTGCATCGATGCATCAACACATTTGCAAATTCCCCACAAAATATCTGTATATCTCTAAAAATAGGACTCCACAGCAAGTCAACACTAACCTCTGCAGTTGAGAGTCACACCCAAATAGCCGTTTCAACCAGCTGACTTTCAGAGCCGTCGTAAAAGAAAAATGTTCAGTATACATAAACCACCTGTCTAATATGCTGAACATACAACAGACTTACTGATTTTACCACGTTTACCGTCCCACAGAAAGGAGAATAATATTTTATTAAGTTCCGTGAGAAAAAGTGTACGTGGGTCTGGTAAGTTAGTGAAAAGATGAATAATCGTTGACACATCAAGTGTTTTAATAACCGTGATCTTACCTAAAAGAGGAAGCTGTCGCTTAGACCATATAAGTAGGACCCGTCGAATTTTTTCCAGCTTTCCTTCATAATTGATGTTGGTGATACTATTCACATTGTAGAAAATTTAATGCCAAGTACCTTAAAGATCCCAGGATCCCAGATAAAGTTGGAATCTGGCATGTAGCGTGTGGGGGAATTTTTTATGGATCCAAGCCAAATCACTTGCGTTTTGTCTAGATTAACTTTCAAACCAGGAAAGGATGCAAAGTAACGTAAGGTATGAATGCTTTCCTCAAATGATTTTCTGCTACCACCCAGGAACACTGACGTATCATCTGCAAACTGCGAGAGAAGTAGCTTGATGTCCCTAATCTTTAGACCCTTAATATTTTCGCCCTGACGTAGAATGGAAGCCAAAATTTCTGCACAAAGTAGGTAGATATACAGCGAGCTTGGATCACCTTGCCGACAGCCCCGGTATACCTGGAATCATCTAGAATATTGACCATTGACTGATGCGCAAGCATTTATCTGATTGTAAAATGTTCTGATTCAACTCTTAATGTCTGGACCAAAATTTAAAAAGTCCAGACATTTGTTTATAAAAGACCAGCCAACTGAATCAAACGCCTTCTCGAAGTCTACAAGGAGAAGCTGCTCAGACATATGATTGACATGTGTATAAAAAAGTACATCATATAGGAGACGAATACTCTCCCCAATGTATCGGCCCTTCAGAAAACCTTTTTGGTCCTGATGAATAATGGAGGGCAGTACTATTTTTTAACCGCTCGGATATACAGGCTGATGCGATTTATAACTAGTGTTCAGGAGAGTAATGGGCCTTTAAAAAAAAATGTACAACTGTGTTATTTGCATGAACAAGACGCTCCCACCCATCAATGGAGGAAAAAAATAAAACACCCTGTTCTCATAGCAAATCGTTGGTGATTCATATATATATATATATATATATATATATATATATATATATATATATATATATATATATATATATATATATATATATATATATATATATATATATATATATATATATATATTTTCATTACTTATAACAAAGGCGTCGCCCAAGCCAAAAAATGCACTCAATCAGAGTAGCTCCAAGGGACATAATTTTTCAATAAATTCTGAGAATGCTGTGCTAATGCCATGGAAATCCAGGCTGGTAAGCTTGCATTGTGTCATCAGGACATCAGCTGTCCTTTTGTGACTGCATCGCTTATTAGATCTTTTGAGCCTTCCACTGAACACCTACTACATAAAGTAATAGGGACTACCCCCAGGCGCCCCGCAACCCGCTGGAGAATATCCAGTCCTCCCCCCGAGAGGGGAGGCTAGTGCATGAATATTCCCAAACAGATCTTGGACCTGCTGGATAGATTTAAGATTTTGCCGCCTACGACCGGTTTCGACCCAAGGTGGGTCTCATCAGGTAGGCATACGGCGTAACCTGGATTTCCATGGCATTAGCACAGCATTCTCAGAATTTATTGAAAAATTATATATATATATATATATATATATATATATATATATATATATATATATATATATATATATATATATATATATATATATATATATATATATATATATATATATATATATATATATATATATATAAATCCACTACCAGTATGGCGCTGAGACCATAACAGGTTGGGATAAATTTGTTAGGCTGTGAATGGGTTAATTTATAGGCGCGCGAATCCTACATTTCTTACGCTCGTTTATTTATCAAGGAGAAAACACATCTCTCCACACATGTGATAAAATACATGTCACCCGCAGGATCATGCGCCCCAGTACACCGCTGTATCTCATATAAACGCGCACAGCTATAGGTCTCTGGCTCAATGCCCGGTGCACAAAAGGTCCTCGGGCAGACTTTAGCCTTAGCTGGCCCGCGCACGGCCGTGCGCGGGCCAGCTAAGGCTGACATCGGCGTTTTTTTAAAAACAAGTCTGGCACACAGAGTTGAATCTGCACCCAAAGCAAAGCAGGTCGCTGGTACACGTGACACAGATCTTGACATAACCTGTTTGGCTTACATAATTTCTATCCGTCCATCAATCCATCCATCATCCATACATCCAGACAAAGTCGTTATCTCATTTGCAGTTTTTGATAAAAGGTATTGCCGTTGTACTTTGAATTTCAAAGAACGCAGACAAACGCATTTCACACACACCCTCTCTCTCTCTCTCTCTCTCTCTCTCTCTCTCTCTCTCTCTCTCTCTCTCTCTCTCTCTCTCTCTCTCTCTCTCTCTCTCTCTCTCTCTCTCTCTCTCTCTCTCTCTCTCTCTCTCTCTCTCTCTCTCTCCCTCCCCATAAACCACTACGTCTTATAAACATCAAAGACGAAATGTTTAAAGGAAACGTTTTTCCACTGACATAATTTAAATTAGCTAACAATTCTTTTAGCTCGATTTTCGAAGCTGAAAATAAAGGCAACATTCGTTCCCTTTAAAACGCAACTGTGATGCGCTGACTTCAAAGAAAAAAATAAAATGTCCCAACAAAACATTTTGTTCCCTGGTAATGTTATGCGGAATAGCATTTTAAAATAGAAATCGCCACTTTCAAATGCATTCAACTGAGTAAAAAGGTCCGCTGGCCGATGTCAGACGTTCCTGGCCCGCGCACGCATGTGAGCTGGCTAGCAACAGCTGACGTCGCCCAAGGACCTTTTGCGAACTTTAATGCAGTGAGTACATGTGTCCTGACGTGGGATATAATAGTACAGATGCACTGACCAAACCTGAGTGCACTGCTGTCCTCTATTCGGTGTGCAATCGTTAACATAAACCTCAAGAAAAGGCGCACAAAGAGACTTGTTTCAGCTGAGCTGCATTTTCGCTCCTTGGTTTAACACATCACCTGTCCCAGGAGCGAAATCTCAAAATTTTGAAGTTGCCCTCTGAAGGTCTGTATTACAATTCTAGAGACAGATCGAGCATGACAGTTCAAGGGTGGTGCACCACCCTTGAGCTATCATGCTCGATCAGTCTTGCTGTGGTGTGTCGGGGCTGAATGAGTTAAGTAAACCTGATTCGTTTGTTTTGCCATTTTCCAATTGTTTCCCCCCCCTCCCCCCCCCCCCCCCCCCCAAAAAAAAAAAAAAAAAAAAAAAAGGAGTCCTATACTCTGCCTTTGTGCACAGATACAATACAATGCAATGCAATACAATACAATACAATACAATACAATACAATACAATACAATACAATACAATACAATACAATATAATACAATACAATACAATACCATAATACCTTATATTATTATACCCCTACAGCTCTATTTGAATGGTCAGTATGTTGAGCAAGTCAAGGAACAGCGTGTACTTGGAATCATCATTGATGACAAACTAAGTTGGCAAAGCCATATTACCAAAGTGTGTAAAACAATATAAAAAAACTTATTTTTACTGTCAAAATTAAGATTTTTCACTAACGAACCAACAAGGAAACTTTTTTTTACTGTGCCCATATTCAGCCACATTTGGATTATGCGCCCTCCTCAGTTTGGGATGGGAGCAGTGATGCTAACCTCAAAAGGATGAATTCGCTTCACAGGCGGGCAATCAAATTAATCGTTGACAGACCCATGCAAGTCATTAGTACGGATTACAAGTTCAAGCTGCTGGATATCCTACCACTTGACAAGCAGTTCATTTATAATAAGTTGGTACTTATGCGCAAAATCACCCACTCAGACTCACCAGCCTATCTCTCTAATTTGTTCGCACTTGCCCACAGAGCTAGTCGAACATCAGGGAACAATCTGGTAGTACCAAGGCCCCGCTTAGATATTTACAAGACGTCCCTCTCCTACTCTGGTGCAAAATTATGGAACACAGTTCCTGCAGACATTAAAGCAGCACCTTCTTTACGAACGTTCAAGTACCAACTGCATAAATTTATAAGAACATGTGAAAACATATTGTTCATTTTTTTTTCACATACCGCCATTGACTGCAGAAACATTTCCTTATTCATATTCATGTATCATACATAATACTTTAGACTTGCTGAAGTGTTCTTTGTCATTTCTTTTGCAGCATAACATCATAATTTTTTTTAAATGTTTAATGTTCGATGTTTTGCTTGATGTCAGTGTGTGTGTGTGTGTGTGTGTGTGTGTGTGTGTGTGTGTGTGTGTGTGTGTGTGAGTGTGTGTGTGTGTGCGCACTGGTAAATATCAGTGTGAACGTGTGTGTGTGTGTGTGTGTGTGTGTGTGTGTGTGTGTGTGTGTGTGTGTGTGTGTGTGTGTGGTGTAATGTGAGCATTGATTATTTGAAATGGAATTATTGTTGCCTGTACTTTTTACTATTATGTATACTTTTATATATATATAAGTATGTGTGTTTACGTGCATGCTATAGCTTAGCAAGGACATGATTGAAAAAAGGTCATTGAAGGTACCTAATCATTTATCCTTGAAAAATAAAGTTTCATTTCATTTCATTTCATTTCATTGTCCCTGACAATTATTTTTGTCATGCGCATCTTTAGCATACGAAACAACCGCCATTTCAGTGCGTAGTTTTAGCATAACTACATTATTAGTTCTTTCGATCCGTAACACTTGTGGCATTTGGTCACATGGAAACCGTCGCAGCGTTGCATTTATTCTCGACTGACGAAATGTGACCAAATGCCATAATTGTGTCGAGAGGGTCTAAACAGTGAATTAATTTTGTATTGATGCACGTCACTGATGGCACGCATGTTTAGAAACTGATTTTTTGTGCAGATATATTCTCAAAGTGACAAAATTCCCGAAAGGTAACAATTGGAGAACACATACTTCCGTTGAAGACACTTGATATGACGTCATACAATCTAAACAAGTCTATTGATCTGACGTATTTACGAAGAGATGCAAGTCTGTTCGGTGACGTTCTATCACAGTTGTAAAGGTCAAGGCCTTTTTGGTCACGCGCTTTCCATGAGACCTGAATTTTTGTTTTGACTTGTCTTTCTCGTCAGACGTCACGTCTGAATTGAGAAAATTTGCTTCGAATTTAATTAAAGAATGAGCGCACATGTTAGGACAGCGGCGGTAACCCCAGTAACAAAACGTCTTCGGGCCCACGACGACCACAGTGGGGCCCGCGCACAGCTGGGCGCGGGCCCACTGCGGCCATCATGGGCCCGAGGACTTTTGCTTACTGGAAAGACGCCTGTCATTGTGTAGGCGCTTCTGCCACCACTGCATTGTGTTTACTCCTCAGATCGCGCGTTCTGTACGTGGGTCCAAATGCGTATGTCCGTACCGTGTGCGGGAGTACTCCCCGGAGAGAGAGAGAGAGAGAGAGAGAGAGAGAGAGAGAGAGAGAGAGAGAGAGAGAGAGAAATGAAATGAAATGAAATGAAATGAAATGAAATGAAATGAAATGAAATGAAACTTTATTTTCCAAGGATAAAAGAATAGGTGCGCAGACCTGTTTTCATTCTTGTCCTTAGAGAGAGAGAGAGAGAGAGAGAGAGAGAGAGAGAGAGAGAGAGAGAGAGAGAGAGAGAGAGAGAGAGAGAGAGAGAGAGAGAGAGAACGACAATGACAATGAATCTTTATTTTACAAGGATAAAAGATTTAGGTCTGAAGACCTTTCTTCCATCTTGTCCTTGCTAAACTACTTACACAAACACTCACGGGGCCGTATGCACTGATGATGATGATGAAACTTTATTTATCAACGGTAAAAAGTTTTTACAGAAACAAATTGTCATTTTACAAACTTGCCGCTGCTAACAGCTACAACATAAAATAGGTTAAATAATAATAATAATAATAATAATAATAATAATAATAATAATAATAATAATAATAATAATAATAATAAAGAATTATATTTCATTCAACAATAATATTTAAAAAAATAAAAACAAAATAATAATACAATTTAAAAAAAATTATTTACACAAAATAATAGTAACACTCAATATTCATCTTATACCACACACACACACACACACACACACACACACACACACACACACACACACACACACACACACACACACACACACACACACACACACACACTGACACACCATAAGCGCCCAACAAGGCGAGTCATACTGGCTGCCCCCCTCGATCTGCTGCCGCTCGAAAGCGACAGCAGGGATACAACCAGTGTGTAGGCGATCATTACAAAAACATCATAAATACACTTAATACACATAATGAGATATACATGCGCTACCATCTAACAAATGTACTATAAGATCACAAAAAAAAACCCAAGAACAATCAGATAGACAAACTTCAAAATACCACGTCATTCAAAGACAACGGGCACTTTACGCTTGCATTTGTAGCAAATGCCGATGAAGCCGTGTCTTGAAAGCATTTATGGTAGTGATAGACTTTATTTCTTTCGGAAGTGAATTCCATTCTTTGGCTGCTGAATATGACAAGGACGATTTACAAATGTCAAGACAGGGCCTAGGCATTACCAGGTCGTTACTCAGTGTCGGGTACGGAGTGTGTGGAGCCTTAAAGAGAGCAGCGAGATATCCAGGTGATTTTGAAAGAGTGATCTTACGCATAAATACACATTTATTGAATAAAACGTGCATACGAAGGGGCAACATGTTTAATTTGGTAGTTTATCGTCGGTAGTCAAAGTGGGAATCTTTTAGGATAAGCTTTGCCGCACGTCTATAAAGTGAATTTATTCTTTTTAAAGAAATATCGCTGCATCCATCCCATACTGTCGATGCGTAATCTAGATGGGAATTTTTGTGTGCATTATAAAACAACTGCCTGGTTGAAACGTCGGTGAATTGAACTAGTCTAGATAACAGATATAAATTTTTTGTCACAACCTTACAAATAGAATTAGTATGCGAGTGCCAACTGAGCTGGTCGTCTACAGTGACGCTAAGCAAACGATGTTCTCTAACTTGCGCTATTGGTTGCTGTTCAAGGGAAAGTTTGAGTGGCGGCGGGCTCAGCTGATGCTGTTGCCTTGTTGTCACAAGCATACATTCCGTCTTTGATGGATTTGGAATCATGGAATTAGTCTGGCACCAATCAAAGACTTCATTTATTGTTTGCTGTAGTGAACTAGTGATTGTGGGCAAGTCTGACGCAGACACACACAAATTTGCATCATCTGCAATTTTTTGTTTGTTTTGTTTTTGGCATCCTGTCTCGGAAGATAATGGGTATATGCGCTTGCTGGGTCAGTCACTGGAGTGACTTCTCCAGGGCGCAAGCCTGGGCGAAGTGTATGGAGATCTTGGGGTGCCCAGTCGTCAAGATCCCCCTCTCGGCCTCGCTGATGTATCCAAAGGAATGCAAAGCAGTACGTTTGGCACCAGTTTGGCTGCAGGAGCTGCCAGAACAGTGCGTGAATACAGGCAGCTGTCTGCCTTCGGGGCTCCACTCCTGATTTGAAAGGTTTACTCCCCCACATTTGGCCGTTGGATCCAACCTGATCTCCTCCGTCCTCTAGCCGTTGGCTGTCAGAAACAGCTCATCCGCCTAGTGGTGCAATGTGAACACCACCCCCTCACGTGGTTTAGCCCACCAGCTGAGGTGGTTTGCCAGGGTGTGGCGCTTGGAGCCAGCACGTGAGAGATTAACGAGATGGATGAGGACCAGTGATGCCCGTCCGTCCTATGTAGGACGCAGCTGCCGAACAGCAAAGGTGCTACCTCTATCCAGAGCCCCCTACACCCTTCATCTGCAATTAAGCTACAGGTAACGCCATGTTGTTAGATATGTAAAGGTAAGTCAATAAAGTGTGAACAAGAGAGAGAGAGAGAGATAGAGGGGTGGGGGTGGGGTGGCGGGTGGGGTGGGTGGGGGCGTGGGGGAGGAGAGGGGGGGGGGAGGTAATGTTGAAATCTGTATATTTCTGCCCGGGCCGGCTACACGTTTTCATTCATTATTCAGGTGAACTAACTTATTCTGACCAGTCTAATAACTTTCATCAAATTTAACCCACTAGACCCTCGTGCAGTCCATCGTAACTCAAAAGTGCAAACACACAGAATTGCAAACCAATAGCTGCGAAAGTGTCGTATAGCGTTGCCGCTGAGAACGCTGTACGACACTTACGCAGATACGGATGCGGGGTTCCTTAAATGAGTTGAAAAAGGGCATCCGACGTGAAAGGACGTGCAAGATCCATGGTGAACCAGACCGGTACCGGCACGATATGGAAAGGAACGCTGGAAAGACTTCTGATGGGTAGGATGCTTTTCGTTTTATTTGTTTAATTTTTTTAAAACGGGAAATGTTTTATGTTTATTATTTTAGTATTGTGTGAATGTGCATTTGTGAATAATTGTATTTGTCGGTACTTTACTTAGTTAATTTCAGTTTGTAAGGTTATCTAGATGTAAAGCGCTCTGAGCCTTTCATGTGGGGATGTTGCGCTATAAAATTATTATTATTATTATTATTATTATTATTATTATTATTATTATTATTATTATTATTATTATTATTATTATTATTATTATTATTATTATTAAGCGCGTGTGGGCCTTTCCGAACGTAGAGATCCCGTCTTGACCGAACTGAATTGAGCTGAGCTGACAGATTCTCAGTGACGTCACTGTAACAGTTTATGGAGAATCTGGCAGCAGCATCAATGATATATTTGATCTTCCGTTATATGACAAAAGCCAGTATGTTCGCCTTTAAGAAAAGCGAGATTTTTATCGTATTCCAAGGAAAATCTGGCTTTTCTAAAAAAATGGACATACTTGCTTTTGCCACATAGCGGTCGTCATCTTGTGTAAGCACCATTGTAAGTGAGGAAATTACCTCCTGTGCTGGAGACGTGAATAAGGCCGCATACTTTGGTAGAAAGCGTTCTGCGTGCGAGATGGCGCTTCGGAACTATAGTCACACAACAAACCCCTCACATTTTATTACAGAAGCACAGACGCTCATTATCCCGTGCACGATACTCTGCTAAATATAATCCATGTCTCTTTTGTTGGCAAGTGCCTGTACATCAACATCTATGCCCCGCAAACTGAGTAATATATCTAACTGGCGTTTTAATAATACAGAAATCATTCGAGCGGATATCGAACGACGCATATCATACTAGTGCACTTGACGCGAGATGAGCACCGTCTGAAGGGTGTAAAGAGCCCAATAATAGACAAGCTACAGGAATAGATCCTCATGAGCCCCCGCACATGTAGGGGCTCATGAGGATCTATGCCTCTAGCAGCTGTTTGTTGTTCAGCGCATGAGCAATGTCAGAATTCTATCTCCACGCGCCACATTCGACTCAATAAGCCATTAATCCTGCTTCGCTTGTATGAGGTGTGAAAGGAGCGGAGTACTGCAGGAATCAGTCACTGGCACTGAAAACTTATAATCTCCGTCTTCTTAGAGCAGACGAATAGCAGACGCTTAATCGACGATACCAAGATACCTGATTAGTCTCAGGTGCATTTCAAGAGAATACCCTTGAACTAACACGCTCGATTCATACCGGGGGTACAGAGTGTCAAGGTAAAATAAAATACATCGGTCATGTTTACGTCCCCTTTCCTGCCACCCGGCGTAATGTTTGTTTCTGAAATCTTTGTTCATTCAACGACCAAAATCCACAGCCGTCTAAAAAACATGGAAACAAATTGGTCTCAGCGACCGACACGCACGCACACACACACACACGCACACACACACACACACACACACACACACACACATGCACACACACACACACACACACACACACACACACACACACACACACACACACACACACAACACACACTTTGACAATACATTAAAGATAAGGATGTCCGCACTGACAACAGAAGAGCCACGAGGCTTAATAACGAAGCACGTACGCGCTTTCATGCGGGAACAGCGACATATCAGGATGGCAGTGCCCGGCCTTCTTCACATCAACGGTACGTGTTCAGTCAAGCACTCACTTTAACTCATCCTACCCCAACACCGAAATCCTGAAACTTTGCGTTGTCCTCTGAAGACTGCATTGCAGTGCAGGACACATATCGACCATGATAGTTCAAGGGTGATGCCAGAATAGCTTGGCGCCCATAGGCGCCAAGCTATTCTGGCATCACCCTTGAACTATCATGGTCGATCCTTATCTTCCTCTGGTGTGTCTGGGGTAGAATGAGTTAGTTAAACAACGCAATAGCAAAACCAATCGCAAATTCAAAGCGTAAGAACACCAGCCGTCCGACAAACATGTATACACAATGAGGCAAGAAAAGAAACATAGAACCTCGACTGCGGGGCCCGCTCATGAGGTTGTATGTCTCTTGCGGCCGTGTCCCGGCGATGAAAGGACTAAACATGTGTACAAAGAAAAATTTAAATTGACCCAGGCTGTTGGCGTTTTTAACTCATTGTGCCTGAGGTGCGAAATACCCACATTTTGGAGTTATCCTCTGAGGACTGTATTAACTTTAGGAGACAGATCGACCATGATAATTCAAGGGTGGTGGCAGAATAGCTTGGCGCCTATAGGTGCCAAGCTATTCTGCCACCACCCTTGAACTATCATGGTCGAGCCATATCTTGCTGTGGTGTGTCACGGGCAGAATGAGTTAATTTCCGTGACTGTACGCAGAGGAGTCGACACTCTTTTTGTCATGGTACAATGTACATGTAATAGTTCGGCACGATCATAATCCTGTATTGCAGATTACAGCGAATGACTAGCGGAATTAACGACATAGAGGAATTAACGTTCTGCTCCGTTACAATGTAATATCACAACCATCATTCTGCAATGCAAATTAGAGCGAAAATTACATGACTGCGCAAAGATAATAGGATTTATAACAAAAATCACCGCGTTGTGCTGCTGGTCCATTTAAAAACTTCAGGACACGCGGTATCGTAGTAAGGTGCAGTCAGACGTAAGGAACACGCCTAGAGGCCCAGTTGACGGTATTAATTCTAAACCGTCCTCATCTCCTTGAGAAACGCAGAGATGCAACCAAGCAAAGCAAGAGGGATCGATTCTCATGAGTCCCCGTATTTGCGGAGGCTCATGAGAATCTGTGAAGCTTGCGCTATGGTAAAGTTCACGTCCGAAAGAAATCGAACCCAGATTGAAGGCTTCCCAAAGTTATCGTTCACCAATAGTGTAAGCGACGCAAAAACGCACGCGTAGCACGCTAAGTCTCTATGCCCCCCATATGCCCCCCAGTGCAGTTAGAAATCTGTGCTTCTAGGAGACGAGTGGTCGTGGTGTGTCGGGGAGCCCTGGAGCCAGATTGAAGGCTTCTTCATCCTGATTCCCGCCAACTTTGCATCGATCCGCGCCTGTGAAGTTTGGCGAAGTGTCACAAGGTACACACACAAAAGTAAACCGGGCTTTATATATCGCAGTTTCACGGCGGGGTTTTGCCATAACGTTCAGCAATTATCTTCTAAATATGACACGGCCTGGAATGTTCTTGATTATAAATTTGAGGAGAAAGTGAGAAAAATTGCTTGTCAGCACCGCAAAGCACCACACCTATCTTCTGCTTTAATTGGCCTTTTCGCAACTACGGCGAACTGTGTGTAAGTTTAAACGAATGGTACGATATCAAGTGGCGGCACATGATGAAGATAACGTGAGAACACCTTTCCATATTAACCAATTCATAAATGATGTGTTGTTCTGCCACCTCTCCTGAACTATCATGACCTCCGTAGCTTCTATGCAGTTTACAGATGTGGGAAAATCAACATCAACGTGTTAACCTAATCACTGCCGAGAAAAAGTGAACAATGTCCACTACGCAAGAGACGTAGATCCTCATGAGCCCCCGCATTTGCGGGGGCTCATGAGGATCGATGCCTCTTTGAATCCATGTTCCTGGGATGCCCAGGGGCTCTTGGCTGTGGAACTAATAAACATTTCAGAAACGTAGTATGCTTCAACTATTAGTGAAGGAATTGATAGGCATTGTCTTCTTTTCCGACTCTTTACACCTTTTCTCATTGGCTTGTTTTACCTGGTCGCCTGAGGCTACTTATCATCCGTTATCAAGGCAACGGGTGATACGAAGCCTTGTCCTAAACTTTTACCTTTGACATGAACTCCCTGATCGGACCCTGGACTGAGGCGACAAGAGCCTAACTCGTAATACGAATAATATTATCACACAGTCGTTTCACACTAATATGGTGTTTATATCTATTGCAGGCTTAGATCTCAAACGTCTTCGTGTCAATTGCGGAAGCAGTCGATGGCAGTGCCAGCTTTGTTTGGTGCCTTCACAAGTGCCAGACAAATCTGGCGCTGCCCTTGAACTATCAGGGTCCTTGTACTTTCTTTTGGCGGGCCTGAACTGGATTAAACAAAAAAAGTGTCAGCGCACTAGAAAAAAGCCATTATTTTGATGGCACCTTTCACATTAAAGCCTGCTGAATGCGTTTTCCAGAGGCTTCCTTCAGACAGTGCGCATTTTTCTTTTTTACGACTTTTTAATTGAAATCATGTTTACACCGGATTCTTTCACGAGCAGGCCCCATAATCACATCAACACATCTTAAACTGAACTCTCGACGCTCACAAACCAGATAGGTGAGGCTAGCGCTGGCTTGAAGATGCAAATGATCGTCTTATTTTATACCTGCGTATTTCTCTGTGGGCTGGCGATTGGGTGCCTGATAGGAGGGGGCAGGGGATCTAACTGTTCGTTTGTCCAGCGCTGAGTGTGAACTCTCGACGGAAATCTATCTCTTGAAACGCGGCAGGATAGGGACGTGTGTCGGAAATCAGGTCAAAACTGTGCGTCAGTGTGTCGACGAAAACAGTGTATTAACCCTTATCATTCGGAATACACCAGTGTGTGAAATAAGTTTGACAGAAATAGTTCAAGGGTAGTGCCAGAATAGCTTGGCGCCTCTAGGCGCCAAGCTGTTCTTGCACCACCCTTGAACTAAAGCCATTGGTCTATATCTTTATCTGTATGTACTATATGTAGCTTGCATATGGCAGTGTACACATTTGAAGCTTTTAGCCTCAGTATGATATGGGTTAAAAGCCCGGACGAACATGCGATATCGCATATTTGTCCGGGGGCTTCAGTCCCATGTTTTGTTGGAACACGAGCAATTTTGAAGTCGGATTTTTTAATGTCTGATTTCCGAAAATCGTCTTATGATAAAACCATCGAGAGACACAGATCCTCATGAGCCAGAACAACTGTGCTGGCTTATGATGATCTGTGCCTCTTGTGGATATTTTTCGTTGTCTGTGAAAGCACATCCACCCTTACCGTTCACCTTGCACAAGGTTGAGTTTAAGTCTGAAAAAAACTTTATAACCTTTTTATGGTAATGACTGTAACGTTTGACTACGAATTTCATTCTAGACCTTTAAACCCAGTCAGTGCTGACAAAAATTGAACGCTACCCAACTGCAAGAGGCATAGATTTTCATGGGCCCCCGCAAATGCGGGGGTCCATGAGGATATATGCCTCTTGCTGAAACCACGTTGTTCCTATGAGGGCTAAGGAGTTTTGAAGTTAAATAATTTACGATTTAAAAAAATTTATACACTCTGTGTCCATTGGCACTGAGCGGGCTAGAACAGCTTATATTAAATCGGGGCAACTATAAGCGAGAGGAGAAATGAAAGTACTAAGTGACAGAACTCGTATATTACCTGCGGATCAAGGTGGTTTATATAGAGATTCAATCATGAGCTCCCAAAATAAATCACGAGTGCTTAGTTCGACCGATAAAAAAATCGAGCTTAAGCGAGCATTTATCGATCGAACAGAGCACTAGTAATTTACTGAGGTCAGGCAAGAATAGATTTATTTATACTTCAAAGTGGTTTTACTTTAAATGGACATACTATTTGTTTCTCTTCGAAGTAGTTCTGAGCCACAGCTGGGTACCCTTGGCGACTGATCGTTATTTGACATTGCAACGAAACGGTCAGTAGTGCGGCAGATATAGCACAACCTCTATCAGCACAAGTGAATTGAGACAGTTTTGTAACGTATGGTTGAAAAACGTGTGCGAGTTGTATAAAATGTGAGTGATCAACTAGGCTCAATTATATTGACCCTTCAACTGCTTGGGCAAGGCGCACGCTTCCAAGCTGTGCAAGAAACATACACCCTCATGAGGATTTATGTCTCTTGTTAGACTTGTCTCCCTTATGCCTATTCGTTGCTCCCATTTAGACTACATCTGATTATAATGATTTCCAAAATACAATCTGCATCCACTGGCAGTAACGGGAGCGTAGTTTTCTAGAACAAGGCCACCATGCCAAGACGATCCGGGATCGCTTACTTACGCGCAAAAGAGATCCCGAGTTAATCTAAGGTTATGGTCATTAGTCATGTGTTCAATTATTTCAAATACGTAATAGGCACGTGACCACTGGCTATGATTTGTACTAGCGACCACGGAAAATGGATTTGACCATCATAAAGTCTGTGGGTATTAAACTTACGTTGACCTTTTAGGTGCCTGGTTTGTAACATCACCTTCGCAGGGAAAAGAGACGTACAATTCTAAACTGGAATTCTTCGTACGCTTTCATTTAGTGCCGTTCGCAAGTGTCTTTACACCTTGAATTCCGAGAAAAATTGAACACCACCCAAATGCAAGAGGCATAGATCCTTATGAGACCCTGCATTTGCGGGGTCTCATAAGGATATATGTCTCTTGCTGACATCACTTTGTTACTTGGACGATCAGGCTCTTTGGCAGCGTTTAGTTTAACTCATTCTACCCCAGACACACCACAGCAAGATAAGGATCGACCATGATAGTTCAAGGGTGATGCCAGAATAGCTTGGCGCCTATGGGCGCCAAGCTATTCTGACATCACCCTTGAACTATCATGGTCGATCCGTGTCCTGCACTGCAATGCAGTCTTCAGAGGACAGCGGCAAGATTTAAGGATTTCGGTGATGGGGTAGAATGAGTTATAAAGATTTCAAAAACACGGTCTGAATTTTAAAGAAATAAGCGTTTGGTTACAACTTCTGTTGGCATTTTTCTCTGAAGCAGATCTTGCCCCATTAAAAAAAACTTTTTAACACTAGGCAACGAGTTTTCCAGAATTAAATTATTCCCGCCAGTCGCCAGGATGTGTCTGAAGCGAATGGTTTCTGGGTTTAACTTCTTCGCCATAACACAATATGTACAAAATTAAATCGACATAATAGCTAAGAAATTCTCAACAAAAAAACACAAAAAAC
>BTPG01000001.1:225549660-225587160 GCA_036245525.1 Semisulcospira habei | reverse complement strand
GAGAGAGAGAGAGAGAGAGAGAGAGAGAGAGAGAGAGAGAGAGAGAGAAAGAGAGAGAGAGAAAGAGAGAGAGAGAGACAGAGACAGACAGACAGACAGACAGACAGTCAGACAGACAGACAGACAGACAGAGAGGTGCGGACATATAGACACAGACTAACAGAGAGAAAGCCTATGTAAATACACTTATCAGCAAAAGAAATGCGACATCATTGGAATTATCGGAAACATGTCGCATTTGTTTTGCTCGTCAGTCCACTTTGGCTAGCTGAACTTGTTTAAACAGATATAGTGTTCGTTAGCCTCACACATTTAAAATAAAATAATAACACCATACATTCGTACATACTCACACGTTTGAGTGCACTTGGAGGAATATGTGTTAATAATGAACACGCACACAAATTCATAAACGCACGCATGCACGCATGAGCACACACACACACACACACACACACACACACACACACACACACACACACACACACACACACACACACTTCTCAGTTAGCAAAGACTCTCGGGCCCACGGCAGCCGCAGTGGGCCCGCGCACGGCTGTGCGCGGGCCCATTGCGGCCGTCGTGGGTCCGAAGGCGTTTAACTGCTGGCGTTGTCCATGCACTCACCCCTGTTGTAGGCCACGGTTGCAAATGTGACGCAGGCCACGAAGAGCAGCGCGCAGAAGCCGGCCAAGTACCACTCCCTCCTGGTCAGCCTCGCCCACCACCTCTTGCCACTGTCCACCCGCTGCTGCGGCAGGAACTTGACCTTGACGGCGTCTTGAGGGTCCTCCAGGTCGTGCTCCATGGAAACGTGGTAGTCCTTCTCCAGACACGTGATGGTGGTGTTGGGCTGGGACGTGTTTTCCACCCGCACTGTCCACGAGTTCCCGAAGATGGGCGACGTTCCTCGGCGGTTGCTGTTGTGCCCTGGGAACACTTCGGCCTGGCGGAGGCGCGGTTTAGGGGAAGGAGACCTGTTGCCCGTGCCGAGCGTGGACAGAGACGGGGAGGACAGGGGGCGCGGGGGAGGGGGCAGGTGAGGCACGGTCACTGCGGACGGTGAGGTGGGGTAGATCTGCAGCGACGCTGAGGACGAGGCTGAGGTCGGTTGCTGCGCTTGTAACGGCAGCTGCAGCGACGAAGACGACAGCTGTGACTCCCGCGATGGAGATACGGAGCCGTTGCAGGCCGTTATGCCCGCGTCCTTTCTCCCGTGCTGTACTGGCAAAGGCTGTAGGGTGGAGGGCGAGGGCGAGTGGAGGGAGGGGCGGGGGGAAGGGGTGGAAATCCTTCGAGCCCCTCCCGACTCCATTCCCCACATGCGTGTAGCGCGGGGCGTTCCTTTAACTCCCTCACTGTGGCAGCGGTGGAATAATCACTTGACTCTGAAACCAAACCAAACACAGATCCGCTGTAACATAACCTCGTCAACCTGAGTCGTGCAAGTTTATAATGGAACCTGCAAGAGGCGTGGATCCTCATGAGCCCCGCAACTACGGGGGCGTATGAAGATCTATGCCTCTTGCATCTGAGTCTGGCTCATTGCGTTCCGGCAGCGCGGGCCGGGCATACCTTAATTTCACCTGGCAAAACCCTAACGTAAGCTGGCGGGGGTTGAAACCCTCTCCTGAAGGCAGATGGGACTAGAGATTGATTGTCAGTTTGGAGTTGCTGGCTTTTTATTTTTCTCGCGCCAGCTTTTCGTCCTGATTTCTACTGCTGATTCATGCCGGTGTGTGAAGGCTTGTGTGTTATCAACCTAAACAACCATCAGTCATCGGAAATAGCACCGCACTGCATGCTGGGATAAAGCCTTCCGTTTAAACGCCGTTGGCTGCACTTTCCGTCAGTTCCTCGTACCTCCCAGCGAGCGTTTACAAAGTTAAAACCATTGCGATGAAGTTTGGAATTTGTTCAATTTTCTGAGGCAAAATCATCGGAGCTGTATCTATAACAAGGGTTTCTGTTAATGTTACCTCACACTGCGGAGAGTGTACACCATTTGCATCGAATTCTAAAGCGTAACACGTGACTCGTGGTCCATTAATTTGCTGAAGACGAAAATTCGTCAATATATTCTCGAATTATCAGTCACTGAGAATTGTCAAAACAAACCATCAAAATTAACAAATAACAGGGTCGCCGGTGTGTGGGTACAGTTAAAGCAACAGACGGTATGTGGCAAAGGAAACCACAGTAATTGCAGTCCAGGGTCGATGATAACAGCCATTGTCAGGAGAGGAACACAGCGAATATTGTAGAGCTGATTGTAGCACGCTGGTTCTTGCTTTCCAAACGTCGACGGTCGCCTTAACCCCTTCACTCCCGATCCAAATGCAAGAGACATAGATCCATGCGCCCCTGCAGGTGCGGGGCTCATGAGGATCTATGCCTGTTGCTGACGCCTCGTCATTTGTGACCAATTTCCTCGGACGGCTGTCGCTCGGATTTGGTGTTTAACTAACAAAGATTTCCAAAACACAGTCTGCGACCAATGGCAGGGAAGGGGTTAAAACCATAGACTGCGGAAACATAGAGCATCTATTACCAGAATTCTCATTTACTTCCCTGCCACTTTGTTCTGAATTGAATCTGTGTTCATTTAACGACTAAAAAGTCACAACCGTTCAGGAAACATGGACACAAATTGGTCTCAACAAGAGGTAAAGATCCTCGCTGTTGCGATGGGCGCATGAGGATCTATGACTTGCAGTTGGATCACGTTCACTTTTTGTCGATAGTGAAGGGGTTAGTGAACGTAGGATTGAGGCTAGTTGATATCTGCTCGCTTCCTGTCTAAACACCAAATCAAGATGCCCCAAGTCAGATTGTTATCGGTCACTGCTGCCTCTCGGCTCATCAGATCAGTCTCGGTAATGATGAATATTCACTAGACACTACGACAGTGTGAGCTAGTCTGTGAGTTTGGTCCTTACTTCTCCGGGTCTTAAGCTCCAATGTATCAGATCACACACATTTACAGTCTACATCGCTTATAACAAGTTCAGATAACAAAAGTCGGATATTACAACACACAAGTCTGTGGTAATTTTGCGGATAACTAACTTCGAATTAAACAATAATAGAAATTGAATCCCCTGGCCATTTGTTATATTCGAAGTTTGTTGTATACTAATCAGTATTGTAACTTTCAAAATCACAAACCAGGGCGCTTATAATGCTCCAGGCATTAACTCATTCGCGGCTTGTTCGTAATTCGCGCACAGGTTTGATCTATCTCTTCTGTACTGATTTAACAAGTCTTGGCTGGGTTCACACTGGTTGTCACCCTCCATTCGCTATCGCTGATAGCGGTAGCGAATTAAACAAGACAACCAGTGTCCTAAATAGGCAAACACAGTCAATCCATATTTTGTGAAAAGCTAGATTTTCGTTGTAATACAATGAACACAATATTGCTTCTCACAAAACTGGACATGGTGTCTCCTATACTGACGAGCAAAAGAAATGCGACATTTTTGGAATCAACGGAAACACTTAGGGTTGATTCCAGTAGTGTCGCATTTCTTTTGCTCGTCAGTATACTGTCACAGTGCGGAAGTTGTCATAGGTGAGCGTCATTACTACTTGTCTTCTTACTAACTCTTTACGCATCATTGGCCCAGATCTATTCGCATTTTTCCCATGTTGTCCGTTTTCAAAGCCCTCGACTTTGCCTTTGACGTCAAGTCGCTAATTGGCCGGGAGAGGCGACAAGAACCACTGGAAAGGCCTATCTCTAAATACAGTTATTATTCGTGCACGTAACATGTACCATTTTTAAAGTGCGTCACTTTTAGGGTGACCGGTGCGTCACTTTTATGGTCACAAGCATTGTATACTCTAATAGCGGCAAAATGAGTTCAAGCATGCATACATAGACTAACGTAAGAATGACGTAGAATGACGTAATCGACGGAGATTTTCCTTTTTCACATTTTAAAATTTATTTTTCCACACGCCCTTCATTGTATTGGTATAATGGTCAAATTCTTCGAAATTCTCGACACATAATTGTGCTAACATTTGCATTCACGCGTCTGTCAGTAATTTCTTCCGCCATCCCGCGTCCTTGGTTGAGATTATAACAACGTAAACATCACGTAACAGAGGTGACGGTAATGCGCTTCCGCCCTTCCGCCCTTCCGTTGAACCTCTCCTACGTAACAACTGAGAAGAACAAACGAAAATCTTTCATTTTAAAACATCCAAGCATCAAGCAAACACAATATAAGTTAGTCCTTTTGAAAGGCATTTCCATCACAGATATCACATCATCGTCACAGCCACTTCGGACACGCTGCTTGTGCCATGCTCTGACTACGCTCTGCCACGCCGCCCTGCTATCAGACCACGCTGTGCTTCGCTTCGCTTCGCCTTTGCCTTGCCTTGCTTCTATTGCTTACTGCCGGCCACGAGACTGACTGCTGCCTCAAGACCAGCTGCCTAGCCACTTCATCTGTTACTTCAGTCTTCATTTTTAGACCGAGCCTCCACTACTTGTAGTGATAAATCTTGGATAAGTCCTTTTTAGGACTGCCTGTTGTGTAGCTTGCTTTCGGTTGGCATGGTGTTTTCATATGGTCAAGGAAAAACTTGGTTGACTTTTAAACGTTGAGTATCTAAATTTTTACGAGTTAAGTTCTTAAATTTTTGTATCTTAAGATTTGTTTAAATTTTGTCGTGACCTGGCCCGTGTGAGGTACAACTGGATGGACTTTCTCATCGGGACCTTGTCATCGACTTCATCAGAGTCCGATCTGGAAACTGGTTCCTCCTCGGCCTCTGGTGATGGTAAAAATGAGACTACTTCTCGTAAGAGGAAAAAAAAAAGAGAAACAAGACAAAAAATAAGCGAGCTAGGGCTAGAGATGTCCCTAATACTACTTTCACTTTGGAGGCAGCTAGTACTGTTGCAGACGGGACTAGCCCGACTGAGGTATCCCCGGACGATGTCCCCTTAGAGGGCTCGGACCGGGGAGAGCATAGGGATTTCTTATCCCCCTCCCACTCCCCGGACATTGCACGTGCAAATTGCACAGTCCCGGGAGAGCTTAGGGTAGCATCCCCTCCTCAAACTTCTTTGGCTTTGGGGGCGGGGGGGCTGGCCGACGCGACGGAGAAGTTATCTCCCTCGCCTCGGCTGTCCCCTCTTCCCCATCAAAATTCTCCACATTCCTCCACTCTTATGGAGGGTGGTTCCCCCCCCCCTCCCATTGTCGGCGAGATGGTCGCTGCTGGTGGTGATGGGGGTGAGACCCAGTATAGGGAAGTAGCTTCACAGTTAGACAGTAACAATAATGAGGGTGAAGTATTTCTTCCGGTCAATAATAGAAGGCAGATGATCAGGACGAAACAGCGTCAGATTGACTTTAACACGACCGGCGCCGGCGCCTCCGCGGAGTTGTGGTGTACCTTTCCGGTGCGGGTCCGTGACCTCGGGCGAGGGTCTACCCGCCTTCGGGACCATGGTACCCAGCAACCCCACCTCTGCGAGGGTGCCGGAGTCGCCTCGTCTGAAATTACTTTGAGACAGATAGGCAGGGACACATGGATCGTATCCTGCCCAAACAGACGTTCACAAAAACTGTTAGCTTCAAAAAAGAGCCTTGGTGGGGTGGAGGTGGAGTGCACCATCCCCACCCCTAGGGTGGTGGGGGTGGTGCATGGCATCCCCCTCACCGAGGATCTGACACAGCTGAATGGTTCCCTCGCAGCCCAGGGTTTTAATGCGACCACCGTCAGGCTTACGGCTAGGGATGGGGCCCTCTCGAGGGCGGTAAAAATTGAGTTTCAAAATCTAACAAAGTTGCCTGAGAAAGTCAGAGTCGGTGTTCATTACCTGACGGTCGAGTCCTATGCTCCGCCTGCATTGCGCTGTACCAAGTGCTGCAGGATTGGGCATTCGACTCGGGCGTGCAGGGCTAAACAACAAGTTTGTGTTAGGTGCGGTGGCCGAGATCATGTTCGTGCTGCCTGTTCGGACAACACGGCACCAAAATGTGTCAACTGTGGCGGCGCCCATAGCGCCGCCTATCAGAAGTGTCCTCAAATTGCCCTTGCTAGGGAGGCTAATAAAATCAGGAATACTGACTATATACCTTATAGAGAGGCTATCAGGAGAGCCCAAATTAACATTCAAAAAAATAAAAGCCAAAAAGCTGATACGATAAACCTACCTAGAGATCTAGACAAGACTGCGTGGACTCGGGCTCCGATCTTGCGTGAACGGACTCAGACCGCACGAATTAATCAGCAGACAGATAGGTCTCGGGATGTTGCTGGTGTCAGAAATTCGACTCCCCAGGTAATAACAAATAGGAATCTCGAGACTAATGCAGTCCCTTCTTATCGTGATGTCCTTACTCAAAGGATGTCGAGTAAAAACCCAATGACTATGGTGGAAACAGCAAATCAGTCTCCTCCCCTTCCGCCTTATCCCTCTCCTCGCGGGGAGGTTGCTCCCCGTTCTGCTCGCAGGTCTCTAAGGTTTGGAGAGGTGCGGCGGTCTGGTGATGGTCCTGGACTGACTACATTTATGTTAGGGGACGTTCACAGGCAGACCCAGGCACTCTCTGAGGCAATTGAGAAAGGCGATGTCAGGGGGATCGTGTTGGCCATGTTGCAGTTCAGTCAATTGATCATGACTATCCTGGTCCCCCTGCTTAATAATTCTGTAGTATAAGGTGTGGGTCCTTTGTGACCGTTTTCTTAGAAGTATGTTATAAGTGTGGAAAAGTATCTCTGATCCCACCACTGTTGTCATAATGGGTGAAGAGGATAAGATGTGTTTTAGATTCCTGCAATGGAATTGTAGGTCTATAAATAGCAATATTCAATTTTTGTATAAATATATTAGTGAACATAACCCGCAAGTTATCTGTCTGCAATCTCTTTGTACAATTAAGTCTAAACTACCGTGTATAGAAGGTTATCACTACCCCCCTGTAACAGAATTAAAGAAAAAATTTACAGATAAGATACATACTGCAACCTATATTCAGGTAGGGATCTTACATGAGGAGCTTACCTCTCCGGTCCCAATGCATGATGTACATCCAATTTATAGTAATTATATCAGAATTAAGTCTGATGTTATGAATGATGAAATAAATGTTTTAAATTTATATGCTCCTAAGTCAGTTTCCCCTAATGGATTGGAGTGGATGCATGCCTTGGTGGGTGATGGGTGGGTGGTAATGGGGGATCTTAACATCCACCACCCGCTTTGGTATGCAGATATTCCTCCGGAACGTGCTATTGCCCACAAACAAGCTTCAGATATTATTAAATCTGATCTGTTAATTTTAAATACGGGAGTGATGACCAGAATACCGGATAGTGTGTTACAATATCCATCGGCAGTGGATATAACTTTGATTTCCTTAAATTTGTATCTAGATGCTTATTGGGCACTGGGTGATGACGCTATGGGCAGCGATCATCTACCGATTACCCTTGAGCTTAATAATAAACAAGTACTGTTACCCAAAAAGACTCAAACTAAAGGTAAATTTTTGTATGATAGGGCCGACTGGGCCCTATATGAACTTGCGATTGGACGTTACATTGGGGGCGTTGACACTTCTGGTGTTGACGTCTTCTGTGACGCTCTAACTACTGTTATAATAATGGCCGCTGAGTCGGCTATTCCTCGCAGCAGGGGCGCGCCCCCTGGTAAACCTGCTAACCGCTGGTGGACTGGGGAGTGCGAGGCTGCTGTCAGAGCCAAAAAAAAAGCTTACAATATATGGAAAAAGGATAAGTCATCTAATAACCATGTGGCGATGAAATCGGCAAATATTTCATGTAATAGGATAATTGCCATAGCTAAATTAGAGTACCTTAAACAACAAATCCAGGTGGAAGTTCAATCCCCTACGGATATAGGCAAAGCCTGGAAAGTTGTTAAAAAACTTAAAAATAAATATAATCCGTCCCCTGTACCGATCATAGATAAAGGAATAAAATATATTACTGATCAAGAAAAAGCTGACGTTTTTGCCTCTACTTTTGCGGCTGTCAGTACAACAAAAAATCTGTCGTTGACAGCGCAGAATTTTCGTGCGGCAGAAGAAAGCTCATTAAAATTTCAGAATCCTACTGTGTTATCATTTGCCGGCTCGGATGAGTTAAATCTTCCTTTGACTATGTCTGAGCTGGAGGCCGTTTTTTCTCAAGTGAAGGGTACCAAAACTTCTCCTGGCCCTGATGAGATTACATATATTATGTTAAAAAGACTTCCCCCTGAAGGGAAAAAGTTATTACTAAAATTATTTAATCAATGTTATAGGGAGGGTCAGATCCCGCGAGCCTGGCAACATGGAATTGTTATTCCTATAATAAAACCTAAAAAACCTAGAAATTTAACCACGTCATTTCGCCCTATTACTCTCACATCGCATGTGAGTAAGATTTTTGAACGGCTTATTAAAAATCGTTTTGAATATTATTTGGAAAAGAACAATGTAATACCTGTAGTTCAGGCAGGATTTAGAAAGAAAAGATCAACGACTGATCAACTATTTGCTCTCTCGTCTGCCATAAAGCAAGCTTTTAAAAGGAACTCTAAAGTTATAGCTTGTTTTTTCGACGTTAAAAGAGCGTTTGACGTGGTTTGGCACCAAAAACTGATACAAAAACTTAAGACTCTTGGTCTTACTGGTAATATACTTAATTATTTTCAAAATTTCCTTAAACGTACACTTCAGGTCAGGTTTGGGCAGACCCTCTCTGCAACACATAAAACAGATTGCGGAGTTCCTCAGGGTACTTGCTTCGCTCCGCTATTATTTAATGTTATGATGGCTGAGCTTCCTGCCCATCTTAAAACTAAACTTGATAAATATACAAATAATTCTTTAAAAATATCTCAATACGCCGATGACATCGCCATATGGAAACCTGTTAAAACTATTAATCTCCGTGGTAGGGAAATACCTGAAGAAAAATGTGTTAAATTTCAAAAAGTGATTGACGAAATTCAAAAATACCTTGAGAAACACGGGTTTGAGCTAGCCCCTGACAAAACACAGTTAATAATATTTAGTCCATTTAAAGTTAAGTGTCAAATACAAATTACAGTTACAAAAGATAATATTAAATATCCATTAATTCCCCTAAATCAGATAAAGTTTTTAGGGGTACAATTCTCATCTACTTTAAATTGGAAATTCCATATTAATCATCTTATTCAGAAAACTAATGCTGCAGTAAACCTCATTCGTATCCTTAAAAACGAGGCGTGGGGTAGAGACACCAAGTTACTGGTGCATTTGCACCATGCCTTGGTACGTTCCAATTTAAGTTATGGCGCCGAATGTTTCTTTTCGGCTTCCAAAACAGATTTACAAATGCTTGAACGAGCGGAAATGAGATCTCTCAAATGTATTTTGGGTGTACCTCATAACGCTTCAAATAGTGCAGTATATGCTATGGTTAATATTTTGCCTCTTAATCTATATAGATTAAAATGTTGTACTAGGTATACTAATCGTATATTTGCAACAACCAATAATGCTCAAGAAGTATATTTAAATGAAATTAAAATGGATCGGCTAGAACAGTCCTGTGTTTCTATTCAAAAACGTAATGTACAGTCATCTTTGACTTCTTTTGTTAGTGAGGTATTCGAGTCGATTGGGGTGATGCCTCTTACCATCTCACCGACTCCCTTGCCACCTAAACCTCCCTGGACTCTCCTGGTGGCTAATATTAACACTGAGATTCCTGATATTACCAAAAAAAGTAATATATATTTACAGAAAGCTAAAACACTTGAATACCTTGAAGTTACCTATCCACATGCCATCACCGCCTATACTGACGGATCTGTGGGTAGGGTTGGAGAGGTTGGGTGTGGTGTCTTTATTCCAGCCCTGGAAAAAACTTTAAGTTATTCGTTGGGCGGGGGCTGGTCTATTTGCACGGCGGAGTTAGTGGCCATTTTGATGGCTCTTAATTATGCTATGGATCTTCCGTTGCAAATGTACCAGCTCCTGGTTTGTACGGATTCCAGGGCTGCCCTTCAAAGTTTGATTTTAGGTGAAAGATCCGTCCGACCTGACATAGTTCTTGAAATTAAATTAGTTATTCACCAGTTAATTACCAGAGGAGTTCTTGTCGCCCTCCAGTGGATCCCGTCTCATATCGGTATTCTTGGAAACGAGACCGCTGACAAGGCTGCGCGTGCCGGTGCCAATGGGGGACCCGGTGCCCAGCCGATTAGTCTTCAGTTGGCTGCGGGGGAAGTAAACATTTGTGTGGATAAACAGATTAGAGAAATATATTCTACCGATCGTAAAGCTCTTGCAGAAAAGTATCCTGATGTCCTTGCCTATAAAATTACTAAAGACCATATTATTTATAAAATGACCTCTTCAAATAATACAATAAATAGACTGTGTACTAATAGCTGGCGGGCTCGGTTGTCCGATCCTGTATGCCTGTGCGGTGGGAACTTCACTCCGGATCATGCTGTCCTGGAGTGTGGGGCCTTTTCCGCAGAGTTTGCGGAACTTCGCCAGTTATACCCGACTGTAATCTCTCTGTATACTATTTTAAAATCGGCCGACCTGGACACTGTTGTTAAGGTCGGACTTATAATATCTAAATCATCCCTTGATAAATTTATATGAATGGCTGATCGTACTTAATGTCGCTTCGTCTTCTATTCTAACTTGTTCTGTCTGATTGGTGGTCCTTCCTTGTGTGATGGTCCTGTCTTTAAAGCTGTAAAACCCTCCATACTATTTATATATATGTTCAATATATGAGGATTGCCTTTATGTGATCCCTTTGGTTATGATATTTTATTATTAGTATTGGGTTGACTCCTAGTCCATGCTCGCTTATGAATCTCTATACTAAATTGTCTGTTTCTCAAAGTAGGAGACCTGGATGGTCCTTTTTTAATTAGCTGTAACTATAGCTTTTTTCTTTTAAAAGTTCTTAAATCTGATTTTAATAGTGGTCCTTGAATTTTATCTTGGTTGAGTTGAATAAAAATATATATAGTTTTATGAGACCGTTGTTTTCTGGGTGACCAAAATAATACTTGATTATTAATTTGTGTGATTGTAATGTCAACTCAAGTCTCATTAGCTAGTCCCCGATCACATTTTGTGCCAGCGGGACAATAAACGGGAAGTAACTAACTAACTAAGGCATTTCCATATCAAGACATACTAACAATTCTAGGGGGGGGGGAGGGGGGGGGCGGGGGGGGGGGGGCGTATTCTGGCCTAACTGTAATAACTTATTGCCTAGGTAAAAAAGTTTGTTTTTTCCCTGTCCAAGAAGAAAGTAAACACCATCCATCTGCAAGAGACATAGATCCTCATGAGCCCCCGCATTCACGGGGGCTCAAGCGGATCTATGCCTCTTGCTGACACGACTTTGTATCCACGTTACCTGGGCTCTATGGTGCTGGATGGACAAAGAACACAAATCTGACGTCCACTGACAATGACGGGGCTTAACAAAAGTCTATTGTTCATTGTCTGTCAAACCGGCAGCATTGTCTGCCACAGTGGTCTTTGTTTACAATCTGTCTGTTTTGTTTACAGTCTGTCACAGTTTTGATTACAGTACGTCTTGCTTTTCGTTGTTTTACAACCACTCGTTGTCACGTTTGTTACAAGTACGTTTTTGTCTTCTCTTCGCAGACGCGTGGGTTACCATCTAGTTTTTATCGGCGCGATACTCTCTAATCAGTGTGCTGTTGATTTGGTTTTAACTGTTAAGCTGCCAGTGGTGCTTTTTGTAGTGGTGATTTTTTTTGTGCTGTATATAGCGATTTGTGTCGAGGTGATTCCAACAGGAATCACCTCGACAAAAAGCGCTACCGACAGCCAGATGGTAAAACCGATCGCCTCTATGGCAGGAATTGATTGCTAAAATTCGTCCACACAAATGTTGTCTTGCCTCAGCTAAGACTTTTCCACTCTTTTTTTTTTTCACAATCAGTGTGAGTAGGCACACGTATCAGAGGTTTCAATCCTTTTGAGCGTGACGGGAAAGCGTAACTCTTCTGCGTACAAATGAGAAGAAGAGCAGAAAAAATCTCTCTTTTTACGACATTCAAAACTTCATAGTTTTAAGTTCGAGCTTTTTTTCAGCATTATGGTAAGACATACTAACAAGGTTTTTAACTCATTCTACCCCAACACCGAAATCCCAACATTTTGCCGTTGTCCTCTAAAGACTGCATTGCAGTGCAGGACACAGATCGACCATGATAGTTCAAGGGTGATGCCAGAATAGCTTGGCGCCCATAGGCGCCAAGCTATTCTGGCATCACCCTTGAACTATCATGGTCGATCCTTATCTTGCTGTGGTGTGTCTGGGGTAGAATGAGTTAAAGCAGATGTTGCAAACTATTAACCTTTTACTGCCCGGAGTAGGTAGCTTTGATAGACCAATTATATTGTCTTAATTTCTAAAGATGTGTTTGACGTTCTTTGTTGTTGTTGGTGCTGAAGAGTTCGTTCGGCACATTCAGTTATCGGTAAGGAAGGTTTACACATTTTCTTTCTTTTTTCTTTTGTCTTGTGTCGTGTTGGTGTATGACTTCATGTTCATCTTTGCGTACATCCCTGATTTTTGTTTGCTTGTTTCTGTTCCTTTGTTTGTGTGTGTGTGTGTGTGTGTGTGTGTGTGTGTGTGTGTGTGTGTGTGTGTGTGTGTGTGTGTGTGTGTGTGTGCATGTGCTGTTTTGTTTGTTTGTTTGTTGTGTGTGTTTTGTTTGCGGGGATTCAAATTCGCAGCTAAATGTTTTGCTTTCTTCACTCGTCTTGCACGTTTTGTTCCATTTCGCAATTTTGCCACCGATAAATTTCAAGGCTACATAATCCTTGTTATTTTGGAGGCGTCATCTAACGACTATGCACCTGTTACAGGAGATGGATCGACCATGATAATTCAAGGGTAGTGCAAGATTAGCTTGGCGCCAAGCTAATCTGGCACTACCCTTGAATTATCATGGTCGACCCATCTCCTGCTGTAGTGCGTCAGGACAGATTGTCTTAATCCCGTCATACGCCATATAGACAGTTTTCACAGTTGTGTTTGACAGCTTTGATTTGGAGATATAAGGTTTTGCTTCGCTAGTCTCACTAGCAGCAGACCCCCACCCGGGTTTGCCCTGGGGGACTTCGGTGGGATTAACTACTTTTTAGTTCCCAGGGACACCCTGGTCAGCCCCACAGGGTGGTTTTCCCCACTATTCTGGGGCATGTGTTTCTGTCTACCCTTGGTCCATTCATCTGTGTGTGTTTTTTTTTTAAACTCTCTCTCTACTGTCTGCGCCTCCTGTAGCTCTTGATATTAGATGTGTGTTGCTAAATGGTCTTAGGTTTATTTAGCGTATTAGACCGGCTGGCGACATACATTTAATATTCTGTTTAGTTTTTTTTTTTTTCACAAGCAGTGTAGGCACGTGCTGAGAAAGTCTTGTTTCTGTCGGGACGTTAAGCAATGTCCAACCAACCAACCAACTCACTAGCAGCAGCTATTTACGTTCTCCAGCACGTTTACGTTTACATCTGAACGCCGTGACTGCCAACTGCAAGAGGCGTAGATCCTCATGAGCCCCCGCGTCTGCGGGGACTCATGAGGATCTATGCCTCTTGTCGATATCTCCACCCCTTCCCTGCTACTGAACTAATTCTGAAATCTTTGTTCACTCAAGGACCAGTTAGTTATTCCTAAGTATGCCCCCCCCCCCCCTCCCGGCCCCTTTCCAATGTAGAGATCGGGGATGAAATTCAAGGACCAAAGACAACAACCCTTTAAACGAAAGTGGATACAAAGTTGTCTCAGCAAGAGGTATGGATCCTCATGAGCCCCCGCAACTGCGGGGCTCATGACGATCTATGCCTCCTGCAGTTGGATGGCGTTCAATCTCTCTCGGCCGTGAAGTGGTTAACACCTGCAGTGAGTCAGGGAGACTGGTACAGCAAGTAGTGATCTGCCACAGATATTATTCCTAGTCGTCCGGCGGCAATGGGGTTAAAGACAGTCTGCGTAGAAAAAAAACCCCACCGCATACATGAA
The DNA here is from genome assembly GCA_036245525.1 of Semisulcospira habei. Classification (NCBI taxonomy): domain Eukaryota; kingdom Metazoa; phylum Mollusca; class Gastropoda; family Semisulcospiridae; genus Semisulcospira; species Semisulcospira habei. The sequence continues at coordinate 225,573,102 of BTPG01000001.1, read as the reverse complement.
CAAACGCAGCAAGAGACATAGATCCTCATGAGCCTCCTGAAGGGCTCGACATGGAGACGTATGTTTCGTGCAGTTGTGTGGCCAACGTACAATGTGTCTTGTCAATAAAGGGGTTAACGCACGATGAGTACACTTCAGCTGCTTTTGGGCAAACGTCAAACTGTTCATTCCATTGAGAAAAGCGAGATTAAAAAAAAATGTTTACAAAGCAATACAAATCGCGCTTTTGTCAAAAGTGGACACGTACTGTTTTTACCAAATAACAGCATACTATATATCTCTCTCTCTCTCCCGATTCCCCTTCTCTCTCTCCGCCCCCTCCCTCCCTCTCTCCCCCTTGACCCTCCCCCCCCCCCCACAACCACCCTCCCCGCCTCCACCGATACTTTAACCGTTTTCCTTTTCCACGTTCTCACCCACAGTACACGTCAAAAACGTGCTTTGTCTGATAGGCCTTTCACTTTTTCCTGAAATGCAAGAAGGAAAACATTGTAAGCGGAGCGGGTTTGTTTGTTTCTTTTTCTTATTCAGCGCTCAGGTTTGTGATTGACACTAATGAGATGATGCGATCTTCTCTGCTTCACTTTAGCACACGCAGCGTCCCAGCTAGCTCCACCACGCCAGATCGAGGAGTAGGGGCCCAGTCCATCTACAGTCCATCTGCAATAGGCGTGGATTATCATGAGCCCCTGCGGTCGCAGGGGCTCATGAGAATCTACGTCTCTTGCTTGGATACAGCTTTGAAGATTGTCAGACGGGAATGGGATGGGTATAACGGTTGAAGGGCAGTAGGATGTTTGCGCGTGAGTGATAGTGTGTGTGTGTGTGTGTGTGTGTGTGTGTGTGTGTGTGTGTGTGTGTGTGTGTGTATGTGTGTGTGTATGTGTGTATGTGTGTGTGTGTGTGTGTGTGTGTGTGTGTGTGTGTGTGTGTGTGTGTGTGTGTGTGTGTGTGTGAGTGTGTGTGTATGTGCATGTTTGTGTGTATGAGCATGCTGGAACATCCGAACCATGCTTGACAGAGCAGACAGCGGACGCCCTGAACGTCGCTCCGCCCTCATTGCCCATGAATTGCGGAGGTTAAACATCGACATCGCTGCACTCAGCGAAGTACGCCTCCCGGACGAAGGCAGTCTCCAAGAACTTGGCGCTGGCTACACCCTCTACTGGTCAGGCAAGTCTGCATCAGAAAGACGGCTCTCATTCGTGGGCTTCATGGTCAAGACCTCCATTGCGACTAAGCTGGAAAACCTACCAACCGGTCACTCAGACCGCATCATGTCCATGCGCCTCCCACTGAGACGCCAGCAACACGTCACCCTTCTCAGTGTGTACTCCCCAACCCTCCTGGCAGAGCCTGCAGAAAAGGACAAGTTCTACACTGACCTGCGCAGCCTTATACAGAGCATCCCTGCAGACGACAAAGTCATCATCCTTGGCGACTTCAACGCCAGAGTGGGCCAGGAAAGGAGTCCTCGGCAAGCAGGGCGTCGGGAACTACAATGACAATGGCCGCCTACTGTTGGAGTTCTGTGCAGAGCAGCAGCTTGTCATCAACAACACTACTTTCCAGCAAAAGGACAGTCGAAAGACCACCTGGATGCATCCTCGCTCCAAACACTGGCACCTTATCGACTATGTCCGAGTGCGTCAGAGGGACCGCAGTAATGTCCTCCTCACCAGAGTGATGCCCATCGCAGAGTGCCACACTGACCACCGCCTTGTCCGCTGCACACTCGGGCTCCACTTCAAGCCAAAACCCAAGAAAGGGGGGCCCCCCAAAAAAAGCTTGATGTTGCCAGCCTTCAGCGTGACGACGTAAAAGCTGCCTTTCAGACAGATTTACAGTGCAGGCTCACAGACACAGCTGATCCAGGAGACTCCTCCCCTGAAACACTCTGGGAACAGCTGAAAACTGCTATCGCAAAATCCTCTGCAGAAGTCTTGGGTTTCGCTAGAAAGAGGAATAAAGACTGGTTTGACGAAAACGACGTAGAGATCCAGGAACTCCTAGCAAAAAAAAAAAAGAGCCGCCCATCAGGCCCACCTAGCCCAGCCTTCCTGCCTTGTGAAGAAGTCTGCCTTCCGCCTCGTCTGCAGCAGTCTCCAGCGCAAGCTCAGAGATCTCCAGAACGAGTGGTGGACCAGACTCGCACAGAGGACCCAGCTTTGTGCTGACAACGGTGACTACAGGGGCTTCTACGAAGCACTGAAAGCAGTGTATGGCCCCAGGCACTTGATACAAAGTCCCCTGCGAAGCGCTGATGGACAGGCATTCCTCACAGATAATAACTCCATCTTCAACCGCTGGTCGAAATACTTTCAGGACCTCTTCAGCGCTGAGCGCACTGTTCAAGAAGCGGTTCGGCATCCTGTCTCGAAAGACAATGGAGTATGCGCTTGCTGGGTCAGTCACTGGAGTGACCTCTCCAGTGCGCAAGCCTGGGCGAAGTGTATGGAGATCCTGGGATGCCCAGTCGTCAAGATCCCCCTCTCGGCCTCGCTGATGTATCCAAAGGAATGCAAAGCAGTACGTTTGGCACCAGTTTGGCTGCAGGAGCTGCCAGAACAGTGCGTGAATACAGGCAGCTGTCTGCCTTCGGGGCTCCACTCCTGATTTGAAGGGTTTACTCCCCCACATTTGGCCGTTGGATCCAACCTGATCTCCTCCGTCCTCTAGCCGTTGGCTGTCAGAAACAGCTCATCCGCCTAGTGGTGCAATGTGAACACCACCCCCTCACGTGGTTTAGCCCACCAGCTGAGGTGGTTTGTTCAAGAAGCAGTCATCCTCCAAATCCCACACCTCCCAGTAAAGGTTGAATTGCCCACCGCTGAAAAGACCCTCACAGCCATCCACCAGCTCAGGAGTGGCAAAGCAGCAGGCATTGACGAAATCCCACCAGAGATCTGGAAACATGGAGGCCCAGCACTGTACAACAAGCTCCATCACCTCTTTCTCTGCTGCTGGGAGGAAGGAACACTACCAAAGGATCTCCGCGATGGAGTCGTCATCACCCTCTACAAGAACAAAGGAGAGAAGTCTGCCTGCTCCAACTACCGTTAATTACCCTGCTGTCCATTGCCGGGAAAATTATCGCAAGGCTGCTCCTGAATCGGCTGGTACCTGCCATTGCAGAAGACCACCTCCCAGAGGGCCAGTGTGGCTTCAGAGCCAACAGGAGCACCACCGACATGGTCTTTGTGCTGAGACAGCTTCAGGAGAAGTGCCGCGAGCAGAACAAAGGGCTGTACGTAACGTTTGTCGACCTAACAAAAGCGTTCGACACTGTGAGCAGGCAAGGCATGTGGCAGATCTTGGAGCAACTTGGCTGTCCCCCAAAGTTCCTCAGCATGATCGTCCAGCTACACGAGGACCAGCAAGGCCAGGTCAGACTCAACAATGACCTCTCAGAACCATCCCCATTCTCAACGATGTGAAGCAGGGCTGTGTGCTGGCACCGACCCTCTTCACCATCCTTTTTAGCATGATGTTGAAGCAGGCCACAGTGGACCTCGACGATGACGATGCAGTGTACATCAGGTATCGTCTCGATGGCAGCCTGTTCAACCTCAGACGACTGCAGGCCCACACCAAAACCCTAGACCAACTGATTCGTGAGCTGCTCTTTGCTGACGACGCTGCCCTCGTTGCACACAGCGAGAGAGCCCTGCAGCGCATCACGTCCTGCTTCGCAGACGCTGCCCAGCTCTTTGGACTCGAGGTCAGTCTGAAAAAGACAGAGGTTCTCCATCAGCCGGCACCCAAGGTAGAGCATCGCCCTCCCCACATCACCATCGGCGAGTCTGAACTAAAGTCAGTGCACCAGTTTACCTACCTTGGCTGCATCATCACGTCAGACGCCAAGCTGGACAGCAGGCTGGCAAAAGCAAACAGCGCTTTCGGGCGTCTATACAAGCGGGTGTGGCACAATCAACAGCTGAAAACACGCACAAAGATCAGCGTGTACAGAGCTGTCGTCCTGACCACCCTGCTGTATGGTTCCGAGTCCTGGGCCCTCTACCGCAGCCAACTACGACTCCTCGAACGCTTCCACCAGCGCTGCCTGCGTACAATCCTGTGCATTCACTGGAGTGACTATGTCACAAACGTCGAGGTCCTTGAACAGGCAGAAACTGTGAGCATCGAGGCTTTGCTGCTGCGGACACAGCTCCGCTGGGCTGGGCACGTCTCCAGGATGGAGGATCATCGCCTACCTAAGATCACCCTGTTTGGCGAGCTCGCCACTGGACACAGAGACAGGGGGGCACCAAAGAAGAGATACAAAGACTGTCTCAAGAAGTCACTTAGTGCCTGCCAAATCGACCACCGCCAGTGGTCTTCACTTGCTGCGGACCGTGACACCTGGCGCTCCACCATTTACAAGGCAGCTGTCTCCTTTGAGGACTCTCGCAGAGCTGGCCTTAAAGACAAGCGGCTCAGGAGAAAAACAGAGATGCCGCAACTCAGAACCCTGGCCAGACCTCCCTCTGCAGCCACTGCGGTCGAACCTGCCTGTCCCGGATTGGCCTCCGCAGTCACGAGCATGCCTGCAGACGTCGTGGACAACCTCTATAGAATCTTCGTTCGCGAAGTCTAGCCATGCGTGTGTGTGTGTGTGTTGTGTTGTGTGTGTGATGGTGTGTGTGTATGTATGTATGTGTTTGTGTATGTGTGTGTGTGTGTGTGTGTGTGTGTATGTGCATGTGTGTGTTTGTGCGCGTGTGAGTGTGTGTGTCCGTGTGTTTGTGTGTTATTGTGTGTGTATGTGTGTCTGTGTGAGTGTGGTTGTTTGTGTTGTGTGTATGTGTGTGTGTGTGGGTGTTTGTAGTGTGTCTGGGTGTTTATATTTTGCGTGTGTGCGTGCGTGCCTGTTGTGTAGATGTGTGTATATATGTGTGTGTTTATGTGTGTGTCAGTGTGTGCGTGTGTGAGTGTATGTGTGTGTGTGTGAGTTTTAGCTTTGTGTGTGTGTGTGTGTGTGTGTGTGTGTGTGTGTGTGTGTGTGTGTGTGTGTGCGTGCGTGTGTGCATGTGCACAGCATGCTTGCATCTGTGTTCGTGCGTGGGTACGTGAATGCCGCGTGCGTGTGTGCGTGGTTTTCGTAGGGTGCGAAAGATAGGGACAGACGGGGGCAGGAAGTGGGGGAGAGGGGTTGCAGGTAAAGGTGGGTGCTGATTGCAAGTTGTAGATACTATATGGCACCATATTAGGCCGGTGTTCAATGTCACGGTTAGTGACTGTTTTGACAGTGGTAGTCGAAAGTTACCGAAGCACCGGTCAGTGTAGGGATAGTGAGTTGTTTTCATGTTGGTAGACACGGGTTAGTGTTTCTTGTTTTGCACGTGCGGGGCGCGCTAGTGAATACGGTAGCGTGTTCACTGCAGAGTTTACCTTGTCGGTAGCAAGGGAATAATAGTTTAGTTCGCAGCTGTACTCGGTTAGACTAGGTTGTCTTGCCCAGCTGACTGTTGGTAGTCAGTGACTGACCGTTGTGAGAGTCGGTGACACAGCGCCGGTCCAGTCCCGTGGTCGTTGGAGGCCGGAGACTGGGGCTATTGTGCCTACGGGTGTCGGCGGCTTGTGACAGGTCGCAGAGGAGGTAAGTGCGTTAAAAATCCGGCGTGCGGATGTTTTGTCATGTTATGGTTGTTATAGGTGTTTTGTACTATGTGCTAGGTCTAGGGGTATCGTGGGGGGAAAAAGGAGGGTAGAACTCGATGGGTGTTAAGGGGAAGTATTGTTTTGGCGTTATTGTTCGGTTCTGTAATTATTGGTTTTAACTGTTTAGCGAAATGTTGCATTGGTTAGTGGAATGTGTTGGTGAAATGTTGTATTGGCTGGTGTGAAAGTGCGGAGAATGTTAGGAAGGTTTTTTTATAATGTTTGAGAACTTTCGTTGTTTTGGTTCATGTGTAAATTTTGGGATGATTTGGAAAGCACGTGTCACATGAGTGAAGGTCAAGTGCTTGAATGGTTAGCGGTAGTGTTTTTGTAAACCAAGCAGGGTGGGTATGGTGGTTAGCTGTTTTTAGGACCCTCTGGTTTATGATGCTTACGGGGCCGTTTAGGCTTTTGCTTTTGTTTTGCCTTTTGACGTTCGGGGTCGGGACCGACCGGTTGGAGGCCCGACGGGCATTAGGACCAACCACGTGGATTTCAGTTGCGATGATAACCTTCAGGGTTAAGAAGTGGCTAACTACGCAACGATCATCTCATGCCTGTGCGTGAATGAATATCCAAAAATCGACATCAACACGAAAATGACACCCCACCCGGGTCTGCCTTGGGGGACTTGGGTGGGGTTAGGTATTTTTTAGTTCCCAGGGTCACCCTGGTCAGCCCCACAGGGTGGGTTTTTCTCTCTAGTCTGGGGCATGTGTTTCTGTCTACCATTTGTCCATTCACCTGTATTTGCCTTTTTAAAACTCTCCCTACTGTCTGCACTGCCTGTAGCTCTTGATATTGGATGTGTGCTGCTAAATGGTCTTAGCTTTATTTAGGCCCCATGTTGTAGGTTTATGTAACGTATTTGACCGGCTGGCGACATACATTCAATTTTGTTTATTTATTTTTTTTCACAAGCAGTGCAGGCACGTCCTGAGAAAGCCTTGTTGCTGTCGGGACGTTAAGCAATGTACAATCAATCAACGAAAATGACAGGAAGCAACTGCGAAAGTGTCCAAATAATCTGTCGATCAAGCAAATCAAATTAACCCATTTAGCCCCAAGGGTGCTTTTCCCAAATTCTGGAAGTGTCACTTAACGCCTATGTACCTGTTGCCGGAGATGGCTTGACCATGATAAGTCATGCAAGGGTAGTGCTAGATTAGCTTAGCGCCTTCAGGCGCCAAGCTAATCTGGCACTACCCTTGAATTATCATGGTCAAGCCATTTCCTGCTGTAGGGGTCTAGAGCTAAATGGGTTAACTGGAACACAGCAGATCAGACCCGAACAGACCAGCACTAAGATCTCGTGTTAAAGGGAGTTAGCTTAACCCTTTCCTTGCCACTGATCGCATACAGTAGAGTCCAGTCAACACAATTCTGGTTAACACAAGCAGTGCTTGGTTTCCATGAAATTATTATTTCCTTCACGTCCCGAACTGCATAGCAAAATCTCCTGTTAGCTAGAATTGTTTTAACACTCGGAGTGTTATCAGGTCATGACCGTTTTTTTTCTTTTGGAGATATTTGTTCATTCAATGAACAAAAGCCACAGCCATCCACGAAACATTGTTGCAAACGAATTGATCTCACCAAGAAGCATAGATCCTCATGAACACCCGCCGGCAGTCGCGGGGGTTCGGGAAGATCTACGTCTCTTGAAGTTGGATCTTCTCCTTTTCTGGGCAGTGAAGGGGTTAACACATTTTAGACATGCCGCACCCGGATACGTGGCACAATGACCGCTTAACCACGTCTGGAATGAGTTAATCTGGCACTGCACCTTGAATGATCACGGTCGATCCATCACTTGCAACTGGTACATAGTCATTAGGCGACGCTTCAACAATTTTGGAAAGGTGGTCTTGGAGTTAAATGGGTTAAAGATTTTGAATATTACTGACAATGCACCTCGGCGTGAAGCGCGAGATAGTTATGCGGTTTTGTTTGTTTTTTTTTTTCTTCGCTGGAGCGGATATCGATATCGTCAGTACCAGTCAAGGGCCTAAAGGTTTATGGAACAATCAGTCCTACACCACTTAATCCCCGATATCCCTCTCTGTCCGAGGTACAGTCAGTGTTAATCATGGGCAGAAAGAAAGAAAGATTAATTTGTGTCTGTGAGGCTGCAGGATTCATTCAAATCAGCGAGACTCCTACAACACACACACACACACACACCACACACACACCACACACACACACACCACACACACACCACACACACACCACACACACACCACACCACACACACAAAGAATGAAAATTGCGAACAATTTCTTTCTTCCCGGTTTGACCAAAAAAAGAAAGAAAGAAATAAAGAAAAGAAAAAACAATGTGTGTTGGTCTGCGATTTTGGGGCGTACGGCTTCAAGCCGTAAGGTCCAAAATCACAGACCACACACAAGTCATGCCAGTCCATACAAGTACCTGCTAAACATACTGCCTTTCTACTGAAAATCTTCCCGTCACATCGATCCATTCTTGTAAGACTGATCAATCGAAAGAAGCGGCTAAGTTGGCCTGTCACTGAACATATAAGTACCTTCTTAATGCTTTCCTTTCTGCATGACACCGGCTGAGCTGTGAAGGGCAGATTGCGTGTAGGACCTGCGTAATGCGTCATTGGTGATAGATGAAGGGGGTAGTGTTTGTTTTACTGGCGACTGGTGAGATTTAATTTAACTGACGTGTAGTGCCTGTTTATCTTGGCGCCTGAAGCTTGGCATTCACTACCCCTCAGCTAACGCATCCGCCACACACGCAAAATGTATACCATAACATTTTTTTTTTCGGGCGCTTCTTAACTCATCCAGCCCCGACACACCACAACAAGACATGGATCGAGCTTGATAGTTCAAGGGTGGTGCCAGAATAGCTTGGCGCCCATAGGCGCCAAGCTATTCTGGCACTACCCTTGAACTATCATGCTCGATCTGTTTCAAGAATTGTAACAGAGTCCTTCAGAGGGCAACTTCAAAATTTGGAGATTTCGGTCCTGGGCTAGAGTGTGTTAAATGAAGACCAGTTAGCTTTGGGTGTGGCAGGGCTTCCGCTTAACCCTTGACTTACGGGTGAGACGCGAAACTGACTGTTGGATGATAACGGTAAAAGACGTGTAGTTTCGCGTCATTTCCGTCGACAGCCAAGTGGTTAAAGCGACCTATTCCAGTGTTGTCAGTATGTCTTACAGTAACTCTGAACAATAGGGTTAACAACCTAAGTTTTACTGTCGAAAAATTTACACAGAAGAATTCTTTCCTTTACACTCAAAGGCAGCGGGAAAAAACTCTGGTACCTTTGCCTACTCACATGTATTGTGAAAAGAAGGGTAGAAAGGTCAGTTGAAGGAAGACAACATTGAGAACCCGTTGCAGGCGCGGATCAGCTACCTCCACGAGGGTGGTGCGGGTGGGTGGGGGGGGGTCCAACCTTTTGTTTGGGACAAAAGGCCTCCCCGACGCTAGACCGTCTTCCAGTGGCCGAAAAATCAAACAACAGGGGTGGCGTAGGGGGGGGGGGGGGGGGCGGGGGGGGTTAAGAGTGGGGGTGGGGGTGGAGGGGGAGTGAGAGGAGGGGGGGGGGAGCGATCTACCCCTGCGTTGTCGGCAAATTTTAACAGTCAAACCCCGCCAAGGGGCAGATAGCTTTAGCAGCTCAGACACACATTAATTTATGGTATCCAGACTCATTTGCTTGAAGAATATGAGCTTAACCCCTCCACTGCCGAGAAAAGCGCACAAAATCCAACTGCAAGAGACATAGATCCTCACGAGCCCCCGCAGTTGCGGGGGCTCGTGAAGATCTATGTCTCTTGCCGACACCACATTCTTTGGGTGCCTGGAGCTGTGTGGATGTCGAATTAACAAAGATCTTAGAAACACAGTTCTGCGTCCACTGGTCATGAAGGGGTTAAACGTGTGCTGGTCTATCTTTCTGGACCCTAAGCATGAATAGCCATAACTCATTTGCGACCAGCCGCATCCGGATGCGTGGCATAAGCCGCGCATCCGGATGAGGCTGGACGCGAATGAGTTAATCCCTTCACTGAGAAAAACTGAACACGATCCAAAGGCAAGAGACTTAGATCCTCATGAGCCCAGGAGGATCTGTGCCTCTTGCTGAGACCAATTAAATTGTCTCCATGCTTCTTGGGTGGTTCTGGCTTTTGATCGCTAAACAAACAAGTACGTACACTGGCAGTAAAGGGGTTCAAGTCCAATCACAGGCCAGGAAACGGTTTAACTGATAAATCTGATTTTATATCTGACAGAAGAACACTAAACAACATATTGTATTTTAATATGGGATCATGCCAGCACTTTGGTAGGAAAGTACGTTGATTCCCTATAAGTGAGCAAATTTGTGAACTAAAGCTGTGTTTCCACACAACGACACGCCGCAAAATTTGTGAACTAAAGCTGTGTTTCTATAAAACTCACGCCGCAAAATTTGTAGCTGAGCGACACACGGGAAAACGCGTCGTGTGTTTCAAGGAAGCGGCCTGACACGCGAAATCTATTCAAATTGTTCTGAATTGTTAAAAAATATTGTCACATACCGAAAGCCAGCTCCCTTCACTGTGGAATAGTGGCGGTTTCGCCGTTTCACGATCGCTCCATAGAGATTTACAATTTTGTCGCGTGTTGGACCCCAGCAGCAAAACGTCTTCTGGCCCACGACGGCCGCAGTGGGCCCGCGCACAGCCGTGCGCGGGCCCACTGCGGCCGTCGTGGGCCAGCAGACCTTTGTGAACTTGAGATATGCCTTATTGACACACATATTGATATTATACGACGGTCTGGATGCAAGGCAAAAGCACACGCATAATCACACTTGATCATTTTGCGCAGCTGTTGCTTGTACAGATATTGTTGAAATTTACAAAACGGAGGGAGTCGAGGTCAAATTATTTGATATAAAGACGACGTCTGTTTGGCACGATATTCATATGCATCAATAAACCATAGCTAGACCTGTACCCCAGTACCCACTGCGGCGGTCGTGGGCACAAGGACCTTTGCTTACTGGGTAGATAACGTTTGGTATCCATCTGTTGGAGAGGTGTTTCTTAGAACGATTACCGGGGGAGTGAGCTTTACGTTTATGTATAACGAGTGGCCTTAAAACAGCGGCTACTTACCAGTCCCACCACTTTGACCTGACAGTACTCTAATTGACTCTGTATCTGTAAGCCAGTTTGAAGACTGAGGCACCATTTTGAAGTGAAGTTTGACGTAGACGAATTAACTCATTTAGCCGTACGCACTACAGCAGGAGATGGATCGACAATGATAACTAAAGTGTATTGCCAGATTAGCTTGGCGCCTGATGGGGCCAAGCTAATCTGTCACTACCTTTGAATTACCATGGTCGATCTATCCCTGCGGTTTGTGTATAGTCATTATGTGACACCTCCAAAGTGTGGGAAATGCGGCCGTGGGGTTAAATGGGTTAAACTAAAAAATTCAAAATGATAGCTTACTTTCATTTCGCAAGATAAATCATTCATATTTATGTTGACTGATAAAATGCTCATTACAGTTCGTATTTTATCAGTCTAACTGAACACTTGAAGTTTACTTCGCGTAATGGGAAGGAAGTCATACTTTACCCCTCCACCGCTGGAAAAAAAAACCGTTGTATCGGCAAATATTAACAATAAACCCGGCCCTGGGGCATATCGAGTTAACTCATTCAGCCCGACGGCCGTATTTCCCAAATTTTGCAGGAAATGGATCGAGCATGACAATTCAAGGGCAGTGCCAGATTAGCTTGGCGCCGACATGCGCCAAGCTAATCTGGCACTACCCTTAAATTATCATGGTCGACCCATCTCCTGCTGTAGTGCGTCCGGGCTGAATGGGTTAAGCCAATTCTGGCACTACCCTTGGACTATCATTGTATGTACCCACTCCATATCCATAATGTTTTTCCTTCTTTGACACATTTACGGATATATTGCTTGATATACTTTCCTTCCCAAGAACCCTTGCAGCTCAAGAGGATACTATTTGCATACTTGCATTTGTCAAAACGAAAACGGGAAAATAAGGTCATACTGCTACAGTAACCATCTCTTTACGCCCATCTGTAATGAATTACATTTTAATGTGTACCTACTCTCAAACTTTCTTTCGCATACACACCACATGAAGAGGAAACAGACTGCAACAAACTTGCGAATCAATTCGCCGCACTAGTGGAACTGACGAGACGGCCGATAACCTGAGAAAAGGAAGAGACAGACAGACCTCCTGGCATTTCCGTTATTATTGTTGATATAACTACAAGCAGAATTCACTAAATAACGCGTAGGATTATAGAAAAAAACTGGGGTCTACATAGCTTGACGAAATCGCCACACCGAGTCGACGGTCCTATACGCAGTGTTTTGTCTGGACACCAAAATCGGCCGCAAAAGAGGACTCGAGGTAAAAGTTTTGTTTTGGACTGAATACGCAAATTATATTGAGCCAAATGTCTCTTGATAGTGCCAATAACCGAAAGATATGATTACTCGACCCGAATAAAACAAATGTCCTCGGCTAAGGCCTCGGATATCTTAGTCACATCTGCCGGTTATCGGCACTATATCAAAGCAAAATGTAGCACAAAATAACATACTATGCGTCCTGGGGGTCAGTTGTTTGAGTGAGCTTAAATCTTGCACAAGCCCCAGCCACGAAGCAAGGTGCTACGCTTTAGCGGAGCACCTTGCGTTGTGGTTGGCGCATGCAGTACTAAGGTCACTCACGCAACAGGCCCTTGGTGTATTGCCATGGCTGAATGGGGGGGTACACTGAAATTGCGCAATTTCCTAAACCCCCTTAACTCATTCAACTCCGACACGCCACGGCAAGACATGGATCTAGAGTGATAGGCACAACCCTTGAACTATCACTCTCGATCTATTTCCAGAAGTATACTGATCCAGTCTTCAAGAGGCAACTTCAAAATTTGCGGATTTCGGTCCTGGAGCAGAATGTGTTAATACATACTCCTTCTGAAACGTGACGACGTGTTACCCTGCTCGGCAATAATCTTCTTTCTGCCGCAGTGCTTTCTAGGGAGCCTAGAGCCGTGTGTTATCGAACGTTTTTGCAAAATGGCTGGCTCAGACACCCATTCTTTCGTTATTTGGCAAAAGCATGCGTGTTAAGTTTTAGAAAAGCGATATTTTCATTGAATAAGAATGTGAATCTCGCTTTTCTCCAAAATGGACATAATTGGCTTTTGCCAAATCTCGGCAGCATTCTCCCCTACACGAAATTACAACTGTTATATGCGGTTTACAAAAAAAAACACCCAACAACAACAACAACAAAAACAAACACGTAACATATGTGAACGGCTGAGAGACTGGTCCGACAAAATGAAAGTATTTCCATTTTATGAAACGCAAAGTATTCAATGTTAGAAATTGAAAACTTCAACAACAAAACAAAACACACAAAAAAAAAGAAGAAAAAAAAAAAAAGAAAAAAAAACGTGCTTGCTAAAGTTGTGTCGAAAAACGTGTTGTCATGATGTGTACCAGTCTATACTAATGAGCAAAAGAAATGCGGCATCATTCGAGGCATAGGAAACATTGACGTGTTTCCTATGATGTCGCATTTCTTTTGTTCTACAGTATTCAGTATTGGTCTCTTTTGTTCGTCGTATGAAATGATGAAAATAATAATGGACTGACTATGTCTTGCCGTATTAGATCGAGCCCCCACCCGGGTCTGCCCTGGGGGACTTGGGTGGGGTTAGGTATTTTTTAGTTCCCAGGGTCACCCTGGTCAGCCCCACAGGGTGGGTTTTTCTCTATTCTGGGGCATGTGTTTCTGTCTACCCTTTGTCCATTCACCTGTATTTGCCTTTTTAAAACTCTCCCTACTGTCTGCACTGCCTGTAGCTCTTGATATTGGATGTGTGTTGCTAAATGGTCTTGGCTTTATTTAGGCCCCATGTGTTAGGTTTATTTAATGTGTTTGACCGGCTGGCGACATACATTCAATGTTCTGTTTAGTTGTTGTTTTTTTCACAAGCAGTGCAGGCACGTCCTGAGAAAGCCTTGTTGCTGTCGGGACGTTAAGCAATGTACAATCACAACAAACCGTATTAGATCGACCAATACAATGTAACTACAATATAAAAAGCAAATAAACAAACGAAACAAACCAAAACACTCAGTCACTTTGTCAGAGTTTGACACAATTAAACCATCTAAAAACTCATGATGATGATCATCATCATCATATCATCATCATCATCATCGTCATCGTCGTCATCATCATCATCATTATCATCATATCATGTCCATTTGTAGTGCGCGCGATTTCCATGTTAATTAACATACTCATGGCGCAGTGTCAGGCAGGGGAGAAAAGAGACCCAACGCAAAAGGAGGAAAAAAAACAAAAAACGATTTGCGTCTGGCATATTGTGAAAAGAAAAAATCGCCGAGATTATCGCTGAAGAGATTAGTCTTAATACTTCAATCGCTTTTTAACGGCATTACGAGGATAAATTATTAGTTACACAACTGACCTGCGAGGTGAACACAGAACAAATCTAGAATTTTACAACAAGGCATACGAGGAAAGAAAAAACAAGCAAGGCCCCTCTCTCTCTCTCTCCCCCCCCCCCCCCAACCTCCTCCGCCGACTCCGGTGCTCCCTCCCCCCTCTTCCCACGCTCGCAAACCTACAAGAAAAGGAGAAACTAGTTCAGATACACTAACAGTTCTTATGATACATTGTCGTGCAATATGTTTTGGCACGCAGTATCTTAAATACAGTCAAATTCGCTTAGATAACAATGTCAGATATAAAAAGAGTCGGATATACAACACTTTTTTCAAACTTCGGAAATAACAACAAGAAATATCGGATACCCTGACCATTTGCTATATCTGAAGTTTACAGTATTAACAAAAATCAAAGAAACACAGTCTTAACTTTCACACGCAGATATGCAGACAAGCATCAAAGATTGAAAAAAGAAAATCAGTTACAATACCTTAGCGATTCTAGGCGATAATCACAGAACTCTGTGTCCTAAAGTTCCGATATATTCTCCTGTGGCTGGCTGGTGTCAGGCGAGACAGAGAGACACACACTGACTGAGAGAGCAGACAGAGACAGTCTGATCGCGTGTGCCAGTCAGTTGGCGTGCCTATGTGTGAGTGAATCGGCAGTGATTGAACTGTTGAGGAGACGGGTGTGTTTTTATGGCATGACCGACTGCGTGTGAGCTGCATTGTCGCGGCAGTCACAGGCGCCCGCGTCGCTTTGCGTTAACCTCTTCGCTGCTGTTAGTAAACGTCAACATCCGAATGCAAGTGGCATAGAGCCTCATGAGCCCCCGCGTAAGCGGGGGCTCATGAGGATCTATTGCACTTGTCCGTCCGTTTCACAAATGTGTTTGCATGCATTAAGCCATTTAGCTCCGACGCGCCACAGCAGGAGATGGGTCGACCATGACAATTCTATGGTGGTGACAGATTAGCTTGACGCCATTAGGCGCCATTAGACGTCATGGTCGATCCATCTCCAGCAAGTGGTACAGGAGTCCGAAATAGCTCAGGCCGTTAAGCGTCGGAGCAAGAGAGCGAAGGGAATCGCCGGGTCGTGGGTTCGAGTCCCCGTTCCGGCCCCGGTAGCTAGGCTCGCAATCCAGGGAAAAAAGACGGGCTTGTTCCATAGCATGTCCGTTGAAAGGTCCTGGTAAATCAAAGTGGCACAGTTGCAGTGCGCCTGAATTGATCCGTGTTCAGGTCGTACTCCATAGGCAATAGATTTCCCTGTCCCCCATAACCCGCCAGTCAAGGCCGTCCATTATCACTTCGGTGCCGTGGACGTTAAACCCCCAACCAAGTGGTACATAGTCATTGGTTGACACCTCCAGAATTTGAGAAATGCGGCTTGGGATTAACCCATTCAGCCCCGGCACCCTACAGCAGGAGATGGGTCGACCATGATAATTCAAGGGTAGTGCCAGATTAGCTTGGCGCCTGTCGGCGCCAAGCTAATCTGGCACTGCCCTTGAATTATCATGTTCGATCCATCTTCTGCAACTGGTGCATATTCATTAGATGACGCCTCCAAAATTTGGGAAATACGGCCGTCGGGTTGAATGAGGTAAATAGGGATTGTAAATAATCGGCCGTGACTCGATCTGCAATGCTTTCAATGACTTCATTTTTAGAGGCTGCTACGGCAGGGGTTAATACGATACCACGGTTTCTCCGAGTGAAAACCCTCCCGCGCCCCGTACAAGCTCATTGAAGGCAGCGAGCTTTCAAGTCCTATCACGGCGCCCGACGGCTCACGTGAACGAAAACCACATAGGAACAGAGATCTTACACGAGGAGAAGAAAACTGAAAGAAATCGTTGGACAAGTGAGCTTGTACTGGGTTTCACATGAAGAACCTTAGTGTATTTTAATGATCGTTTAATTAACGGGCTCACACAAAGAAACCATAGAAGCGAGCTCGCAACGGGAGCGCTAGGTTTCACACGACAGAAGAAACCGTTATGCATTATACGAGGAATCGTTCTAAGAACACGTAAAATCCAAGCTTGTGGCAGTATACAGTAAACTCCGGATACAACAAATCACCAGATTTTCTTGGTGTTATATCCGAAGTTTGTTATGAGCGACGTAATTTAAGTAAAAAGAGTGCTGTCGGGACATTAAAAAATGTGTTGTTATATCAGACCTTGTTATAAGCGGAATAAACTTATTATCAAACATATAATTTACATACGCAAAAAGTAGCCTTTTCTTTTCAATCGTGACGGACAATTTCACGTTTCCTGAGAGTTGTACAACAAACCGCTTTGTATTTCAACATAAAAAGCACCTAAGGCGGCGGTGCATCTCTAGTAGTAGTGGTTGTTCTGGGGTCTATAGGCTTACGCATGCAAGAGACACAGGGGGGCTCATGAGGATCTGTGCCTCTTGCATGCCCCAATCTACATTTTTATGTGTGCGTTAGACGCGAGTTGCGTTGGCTTACCGTTTCTTACTGTAGTAACGGTGGTTGCTTCCAAAGCGTCCGTAGTTCATATTTTTAATCCTTTGGGTGTCGGTAGCAGTTTTAGTCGCGATGATTCCTGTATGAATCATAGAAAATAAAACCGATACCGACACCCATAGGGTTGAAGACATAGAACCTCACGCGCCCGCGCAAATTGCAGGGGACTTTAAACATCTGTATGTGAAGCTGTGACATTCAAGTTGGTGATCCTAAGATGGGAAAAGATGGCATACGGCGTTTAAAATGGTAGCAGCTAATATATTATCATACGCAGTGGCCTAGAAATCGCTGGATATTGGGGGGTGTTGGGATGGGGGGGGGAGGGGGGGGAGGGGCAGGGGAGAGGGTGGTAAAAGAAAAATATTGAGGAGGGGAAAGACACAGCCTCCCTCCTCCTCCCTCTCCCCTTCATTTCTTCCCACCAACCCCCTCCCTATTTCCATTATTTTGGGAGAAAATAAACGAAGTCGCATACATTTTTTGTTTTTACGCTTGATTTTTTTTTTTAGTCTGCACAATTATATCCTCTCCCTACCCCCCCCCCCCTCCCCATATCCACCCCCTATCCACCTTTATTTTTCCATATTTTCCCACCGTCTGGTGCCTGCCACCCTCTCCTCCTGTTTGATTTTTTAAGGCTGAAAAGTAACATCGCAGGCACGTGGGCCCCCAGTGAAAAATAGTGAGGTTACGTTTACGCCGAACGACTCAAAATAAAGAACGAGAGCGAAATCAAGTCAGCTAACCAGCTTGTACCGTAAGCAAAGACAATTCTCCGAACATCTCCACGAGGCTTAGATCCTCGTGAGCCCTCCGGGGTCATGAGGACCTATGCCGCTTGGAGATGTTTGGAATGTTGTCCATGTTTATATACAAGACCACTTTTACATATGAAACGCCCCCACAGCATATGTCCTAGTCTTACCGCGCTATTAAGCTTTCTGGGGTATCATGATGGACCTGCAGCCAGTTCGCAAACTAGAGTGTGTGATTGTTCGCCCAAAAAACACATATTCCACATTTCAATGGCTATAGCTCACTTTCTACACTTAGAAAGGCCACGGACAATCCGAAAATATGCTCATTTTCTCGAAATGAGAATATTAGATCGTGCAAAGTACGTACAAGGTTTCCATACTGACATACCACAAGAATGCGAGAAACAGGACAAGAATGCAAGAATTTTAGTAACAAAGGAAACAAATTCACATTTGCATTGTAATATATATTTCAGTTTATAGATACTGAGTTCAAAATAGTTTCGTATTACACTTTGTTGTTTCATATGTATTAACATGTTGCAAGATACATTTCATCCTGTTTTTGTTGTTATGCAAAATGGACATTTGCTATTAATTTTATTTGTTGATGCAACTGTTGAGTTGGAGTTATTGTGTACTGTCTCTCTCTTGGCTTGACTTCGCGAACGAAGATTTTATAGGAGTTGACCACGACGTCTGCAGGCTTGTTCGTGGCTGCGGAGGCCAATCCGAGACAGGCAGGTTCGACCGCAGTGGCTGCAGCGGAAGGTATGGCCAGGGTTCTGAGCTGCGGCATCTCTGTTTTTTCTCCTGAGCCGCTTGTCCTTAAGGCTAGCTCTGTGAGAGTCCTCAAAGGAGACAGCTGCCTTGTAAATGGTGGAGCGCCAGGTGTCACGGTCCGCAGCAAGCGAAGACCACTGGTGGTGGTCGATTTGGCAGGCACTAAGTGACTTCTTGAGACAGTCTTTGTATCTCTTCTTTGGTGCCCCTCTGTCACGGTGTCCAGTAGCAAGCTCGCCGAACAGTGTGATCTTTGGTAGGCGATGATCCTCCATCCTGGAGACATGCCCCGCCCAGCGGAGCTGTGTCCGCAGCAGCAAAGCCTCGATGCTCACAGTTTCAGCCTGTTCAAGGACCTCGACGTTGGTGACATAGTCACTCCAGTGAATGCCCAGGATGGTACGTAGGCAGCGCTGGTGGAAGCGTTCGAGGAGTCGTAGTTGGCTGCGGTAGAGGGCCCAGGACTCGGAACCATACAGCAGGGTGGTGAGGACCACAGCTCTGTACACGCTGATCTTGGTGCCTGTTTTCAGCTGTTGATTGTGCCACACCCGCTTGAAAAGTCGCCCGAAAGCGCTGTTCGCTTTTGCCAGCCTGCTGTCAAGCTCCTTGTCCAGCTTGGCGTCCGACGTGATAATGCAGCCAAGGTAGGTAAACTGGTGCACTGACTTTAGTTCAGACTCGCCAATGGTGATGTGCGGAGGGCGATACACTGTCTTGGGTGCCGGCTGATGGAGGACCTCTGTCTTTTTCAGACTGACCTCGAGTCCAAAGAGCTGGGCAGCATCTGCGAAGCAAGACGTGATGCGCTGCAGGGCTCTCTCTGTGTGTGCAACGAGGGCAGCATCATCAGCAAAAAGCAGCTCACGAATCAGTTGGTCTAGGGTTTTCGTGTGGGCCTGCAGTCGTCTGAGGTTGAACAGGCTGCCATCGAGACGATACCTGATGTACACTGCATCGTCATCATCGAGGTCCACTGTGGCCTGCTTCAACATCATGCTAAAAAAGATGGTGAAGAGGGTCGGTGCCAGCACGCAGCCCTGCTTTACGCCGTTGAGAATAGGAAATGGTTCTGAGAGGTCATTGTTGAGTCTGACCTGGCCTTGCTGGTCCTCGTGTAGCTGGACAATCATGTTGAGGAACTTTGGGGGACAGCCAAGTCGCTCCAGGATCTGCCACATGCCTTGCCTGCTCACAGTGTCGAACGCTTTTGTTAGGTCGACAAATGTTACGTACAGCCCTTTGTTCTGCTCGCGGCACTTCTCCTGTAGCTGTCTCAGCACAAAGACCATATCGGTGGTGCTCCTGTTTGCTCTGAAGCCACACTGGCCCTCTGGGAGTTGGTCTTCAGCGATGGCAGGTACCAGCCGGTTCAGGAGCAGCCTTGCAAGGATTTTCCCAGCAATGGACAGCAGGGTAATTCCCCGATAATTGGAACAGTCAGACTTCTCGCCTTTGTTCTTGTACAGGGTGATAACGACTGCATCACGGAGATCTTTTGGTAGTGTTCCTTCCTCCCAGCAGCAGAGAAAGAGGTCATGGAGCTTGTTGTGCAGTGCTGTGCCTCCATGTTTCCAGATCTCTGGCGGTATTCCATCAATGCCTGCTGCTTTGCCACTCTTGAGCTGGTGGATGGCTGTGAGGGTCTCTTCAGTGGTGGGCGGTTCGTCCAATTCAACCTTTACTGGGAGGTGTGGGATTTGTAGGACAACTGCTTCTTGACCAGTGCGCTCAGCGCTGAAGAGGCTGTGAAAGTATTCCGACCAGCGGTTCAAGATGGAGGTATTATCTGTGATGAGTGCCTGGCCATTCGCGCTTCGCAGAGGACTTTGTACCAGGTGCCTTCAGTGCTTCGTAGAAGCCCCTGTAGTCACCATTGTCAGCGCAAAGCTGGGTCCTCTGTGCAAGTCTGGTCCACCACTCATTCTGGAGATCTCTGAGCTTGCGCTGGAGACTGCTGCAGACGAGTCGGAAGGCAGACTTCTTCACAGGGCAGGAAGGCTGGGCTAGGTGGGCCTGATGGGCGGCTCTTTTTTTGGCTAGGTGTTCCTGGATCTCTACATCGTTTTCGTCAAACCAGTCTTTGTTCTTCTTTCTGGCGAAGCCCAAGACTTCTGCAGAGGATTTTGCAATAGCAGTTTTCAGTTGTTCCCAAAGTGTTTCAGGGGAGGAGTCTACTGGGTCCGCTGTGTCTTTGAGCCTGCGCTGTAAATCTGTCTGAAAGGCAGCTTTCACATCGTCACGCTGAAGGCTGGCAACATCAAGCTTTTTCTTGGGGGGCCCCCATTTCTTGGGTTTTGGCTTGAAGTGGAGCCTGAGTTTGCAGCGGACAAGGCGGTGGTCAGTGTGGCACTCTGCGCTGGGCATCACTCTGGTGAGGAGGACGTCACTGCGGTCCCTCTGACGCACTAGGACATAGTCGATAAGGTGCCAGTGTTTGGAGCGAGGATGCATCCAGGTGGTCTTTCGACTGTCCTTTTGCTGAAAAGTAGTGTTGGTGATGACCAGTTGCTGCTCCGCACAGAACTCCAACAGTAGGCGGCCATTGTCATTGCAGTTCCCCACGCCATGCTTGCCGAGGACTCCTTTCCAGGCTTCAGAGTCCTGGCCCACTCTGGCGTTGAAGTCGCCAAGGATGATGACTTTGTCGTCTGCAGGGGTACTCTGTAGGAGGCTGCGCAGGTCAGTGTAAAACTTGTCCTTTTCAGCAGGCTCTGCCAGGAGGGTTGGGGAGTACACACTGAGAAGGGTGACGTGTTGCTGGTGTCTCAGTGGGAGGCGCATGGACATGATGCGGTCTGAGTGGCCCGTTGGTAGGTTTTCCAGCTTAGTCGCAATGGATGTCTTGACCATGAAACCCACGCCTGAGAGCCGTCTTTCTGATGCAGGCCTGCCTGACCAGTAGAGGGTGTACCCAGCACCAAGTTCTTGGAGGCTGCCTTCGTCCGGAAGGCGTACTTCGCTGAGCGCGGCGATGTCGATGTTTAACCTCCGCAATTCATGGGCAATGAGGGCGGAGCGACGTTCAGGGCGTCCGCTGTCTGCTTTGTCGAGCATGGTTCGGACGTTCCAGCATGCTACGTTGAGTCCGGTCATGGTCGTCATGAGAGTGGATCCGTTATTCTTTCTTGTTTTTTGACCGCAGGAGAAGATGCCCGTTGACCGCGGCTAGCCAACTGGGGTTGCGAGGGGACGAGCTTTGGTTAGGCCACCTTTTCTAGGCCCCTCTCCGTGTGGAGCAAGCAGTGCTGTCCCTAGAGAAGGCTGCTTGGTCGTTCAGGGTGTGCCGAGTGATGTTGTCATCCCCAGGTCAACATCAGGCGACCAATATCCTGAACCGCCTGTATGCAGGTTTGAGACTGCGGCTTCCAGTGACATCTTTCACCTGCCGTTTCGCCCCTCGCCCGTCGCTACAGGACTTGGAATGGTCAGTGTCATGGTCCGTGGACGTTTCCTAAAGCCTGCGCGGTGGAGCTTTTCGGTGGAGTGCAGTGTGCGCAGTACTGGCCCCACCCTTTAAACCCTTGGTTCATCTGCCATGGCCTAGGAAGCTGGGACGATGGCATTGAGGTCCTCGGGTCGTAGGTTTTATATCAGACTGTCCTTGTCCTAGTCTCTGGCTCAAAAGCCTTCACCGGAGACACGGGGGCTTTGATGTCAGGGGTTTCCTCCCTTAGCCTTTCCGCAGCCAAGCGGCCAGGCCTGCAAGGCAGCAGGCGACTCGTGGAGGGCGGGGTCGTCTATGTCCCGTGCAGATGTGAACATCTGCCCACTGCCCCCTAACTGGGAACTAAAAAGTAGTTAACCCCACCCAAGTCCCCCATGGCAGACCTGGGTGGGGGACATCAGCATGCAAGACTAATAATAGACATGCATAACTAATAATGTACACTTATATGTACACTGTTTGGTGTTATGATTGTGGTTGTGTTGTTCTGTGAAAGCATGCATGCATTAATTGTAGGAAACGATCCGATATTTATTTGAGCTATCATGGTTACGAATCACGTACCTTTTTAGTAAGATGCACTATCGTTCGCACGGAGAGTGGAACTGATTGTCTTTTGATATATGGAGTTGAATCCCGAAGAGTCTAGAAACCGCTCGAATAATCTCCGCTGTTTTCTGTGCGCGTGAAGTTAACAGCCAGTATGTATTAGGCGAAGTCTTGAAACTTCCGGAGAATTCGGGCAAAGTCGTGAACTTTGTAGCGTATTCTTGTGTAACGTCATTACACACCGGGATTTCCCAAAATTGGGGTTGAAATTAGCAGTCAAATTTTGTAGACTATTGCAGTCTATTCTAGAAAGTTCTTTTTCATCAATATTTCATCAATATTTATGAGTTTCAGTTATGTGTTCTGTTCTGATTGGTTGTGTCATATGAATTTGCTAGATTATTCTGGAAAGCTATTATATTATAAAAGATCATGCTAGGAAGTGTGTGTGTACATTGTCAGTGACGGAGTTATGCAGTGTATAGTGATATACATTGTTGAGAGACGCATTGTGTCAGAAGTGTTGACATTAATTTTTGTGGAGGAGACATTGTATCAGTGTTGGTGCATTTGTGAATGCATTGTTTGGAGATCGCATCGCTGCAATAAAATATTGTTGGAACTGTTACTCCAGTGTGGTCTACATCCTTAAGCCACGTGTGATGGGTTGCAGCTGAGTGAAGTTTCTTTAAAAGAACCTTACATGCGTGCGTCTGGTGTGATATCATACTACGACTATGACTCAACATGTAACACATTCCTATTGCTGACAAATAGTAAGATGATTCGAAACCTGTGCATTGTGTACTGTATTAAGAAAATAAATGCGTCGCTCCTGCTCAAAAGATGGCTTCGACTTACATCGCTATTCTGCAGTTGTGAAAGGTTCTATAAAACGTGTAGGTGAAGTGTTCATATAATTACAACTGATCATTCCTAGACAGACCTCGTGGCTGACACTTCTGCAACCGTTTGATACATAGTCAACATAGTATCCTATAATAGTATAGACCTGGTTATCCGCCGTGAATTCGCTCGCTTTCGTTGTTGGGAGTCATTCGGCGTAAACGTAACTTCTATAATAATATCTTTGAACGCCTGTGCTAAGTCACTGCTACGTCACTGCCACGTCATACCGATCAAGCTCACCGTGTGGTCGCAGGGTATTAGGGTTCAGAGGAAATGTGGCTACGTGAGCGTCGAGAAT
>BTPG01000001.1:225529660-225544660 GCA_036245525.1 Semisulcospira habei | reverse complement strand
AAAGTCTTTTTAGTATCTGATGCTTAGCTTAAATAGGTTATGTGGTGTTCATTGTTAGTTTTTTTTCCCTTTCGAGAGATAAACCAGCATTGTGATATTTAGTCAAAGTGCTTGTTCGATGTGTATTTATAAGCACATTCACGACGAGTCGTGACTTTCTGTTTTGTACAACTGCCGATTTACATAAATGTAAACGCTGTATTAAATTTCAATACTTACAACAATAATCCTTGCATACCTCATACATCGACGTTTCAAACAAACAAACAAACAAACAAACAAACAAATAAACATGCAAACCAAAAAAAAAAAAAAAAAAAAAACCAAACCAACAACATACATACAACCAAAAGAACGAGCAAACGTACGAACAAGTGAGCTAGCGAAAGAACGAATGAAGAAACGAACTATAGAATGAACCATCTGCGGGGGCTCATAAAGACATTTGCCTCTTGCATTTGACGGTAATGCATGTTTTGCCTCGTGTTCCGGCAGTGAAGGGGCTAAATATTGGCTTACCTCCCTCTCCCCCGTCACCTCCTTCCCTCCCTCTTCCATCCCTCGCCTCCCGTCCATTTTGTTCTGTCCTTTTAGTGCGCATTGCGCTATAATATTATGGTTTGAATGCCACGGGTTTCTCATAGATGTGGACAAATGACTGGTCAAACAAAGGGTGTCATTGAGACATTAGTGGACCAGTTGATCAACGGGTGGTGTTTATTTTGCTAATTACTTAAAAGATTGAGAGGCGGAAGGGATAGAGGGGGAAGGGGGATAGGGATGGGGGAGGGGTAGGAGGTGTAGAAAGGTGGTGGAATAGGGATTGAGAGAGGAGGGAAGCGGGAAGGGAAGAGAGTCAACGAATCAATGAAACTATATTTTTCAACGATAAATTCATTAGCACAGTCAAAGACAAGCCATGTTTCGCACATGCCTTTGCTACAACTACAAAAAATAACTAAATGGGGAAGGGGGTGGGGGCGCGGGGGTGGGTGGGTGGGGTGGGGGTGGGGGTGGGTACATTGGTGACGGGAAAAACCACGCCCAAAAATAACAACAAAGACCACGAAAATACGAAGGTACACGCACACACCCACGCACGCACGCACACGCGCACACACACACACACACACACATACACACACAGGGAGACAAAACCATCAGAGTGGGTTACCTACCATTTTATGTGAAAATGGGTTCCCATATTTCTATTTATTGTTGATGCGAATGTTTAGAACTCACCTACAACTCTACAACTTAAAATAAAAAAGACATTTTCTAGAAACAGAGCCACTGGATGGAGAAAAAATGGGTTTCTACCAATAATGTGGGTGCTTCTCACACAAAAGACTGGCATTACAGTAGAAATGGGTGTCCTTGTCAAATCATTCTGAATTTTAGCATGGACATCTCAAGAAAATTAGGTGTATGTAATAAGGTAAAGTTCACGGAATATTTGATGCTTCTTTTCCACATTTATTTGATTGTTGTCATTCTTTTTTCAGCTTAATGTATATTCCTTCTTTTTCCTGCATTCAAAATGTAAAGCACAATGACACAACAACACAGTGAACAAATACCTCACTAAAAATACCTCTGGTTGATTTTCTAATGATTGTTTGGGTAGGGTTGGGGGGGGGGGGGAGGGGGGGGGGGGAGGGGAGGGGGGTGAAGGTGGGGAGGGGGGGGGTGGAGGGAGGGGGGGGGGGGTCATCACTTTGGGTTTTATAGAGGCGCGCAACGAGTTGCACATCAAACCACCCACAAATACACATTTGGAGTGCACCAGATGGATCCAGTTGGACAAGTCCCACATTCCACACTATAGGACAGCTAAGACTGAGAAGCAATCGCAGCGTTTATGGCGTGGTGCAAGGTTTAAAACTAAGAAACTGTTGTTTTTAGAAGCGTGTCGGGCAACAGTTTTTATTAAAACTGTTTTAAAACCTCTCCTTATACTCAACTTTTGTTAATGTTAAAAGTGTTTTCATTTACAGGCGTGTCATAACTGTTATGCATCTATTCCAACGTCCCCCACCCGGGTCTGCCCTGGGGGACTTGGGTGGGGTAACTACTTTTTAGTTCCCAGGGTCACCCTGATCAGCCCCACAGGGTGGGTTTTCTTCTGTATTCTGGGGCATGTGTTTCTGTCTACCCTTGGTCCATTCATCTGTATTTTCCTTTTTTTAAACTCTCCCTACTGTCTGCGCTGCCTGTAACTCTTGATATTGGATGTGTGTTGCTAAATGGTCATAGTTTTATTTAGGCCCCATGTCGTAGGTTTATTTAACGTATTGGACCGGCTGGCGACATACATTCAATATTCTGTTTATTTTAATTTTTTTCACAAGCAGTGCAGGCACGTCCTGAGAAAGCCTTGTTGCTGTCGGGACGTTAAGCAATGTACAATCAATCAATCAATCAATCAATCTATTCCAACGTAATAGTGCTGGATATCATAGTTTTCCCCATTGTCGCCGTCTCTCTTTACTCAGCACTCGACTCTCCAGTCCTTCCCTCAAACACGCAGCATTCACACAAACAATACTTTACTATTACACCCTTTGGCAGCATTAGGTGGTTGTTGTTTTTTTCTCTGACCTAGCATTACATACTGCCCTAAACGACAGACTGCAGCAGACGACACACCTAACGACACTGACTGTGTGACGTCATTGTATTCAATCAACTTGTGCATACAATCTGACAGGAGTTGCAGTCAAAACGAAAGCATAGCACCAACAAACCCACTTAAACAAAGCAACAGGTTGAACCAAAAGACACAAGACAACAGCAGCCTCACCCAAAGTCTATACGTCCTCAGTCTCTCACTGCGCACTCATACAGTCACTTTACTTCTTAGCAACCGGCGCACGAATATAATTATAGGCTAAGTCAAACTAAAACAGAAGATAGTGGCGGAAAACCCTTTAAAATAGAAACAAACAACGACATTTCAGATCAAATATTCTTCATCTGACATGGAAACAAACGTAGAAAACGTATAGGCTAAGTCCCTGGTCAACGTATACATGAATCTCAAATTTGTCACTAGACATGACCTTTCTCCTTTCTCCACATCACCCCGGAAGTACATCACAACTCAACACTTTTTTTTAACAAAACAACCACACCCTCAAATAACAAACCTAATTTTGTAGGAACATAAACAATTTACTCCCTCAAACAACAAAATATCCCCCCCCACCTGACCCATATCAGCTATGAAGTTATTTATAGCTGAGAAGGGTGATGTAATACATACACGCTCATTTTCAGGGTTCTGTGCGCACAACACACACACATTGCTGGGAGGGACAAGTTTTCAAACACACTACAGGCGTGTCTGTCAAACACAAAAGTGCATGTTTTAACGCCAAAATGAGAAAAACTGATCTTTTTATTTTTTATGAATCTTTACCCCAAGACAATGCAGAAACAACCCTCAGAAAAAATGGGTGTCTGACTTGGTCACCCAGATTTTTACACACCACCCATTTTTCATAAGGATGGTAAAGACAGTCACCCATTTGAGCTCTTTCGTCTACACACACACACACACACACACACACACACACACACACACACACACACACACACGTGAGTATGATGTGCATTAACGAGAAAGAAAACACATGAACTCGTATCACACTCCGGCGGATCACGATACGAGTTTCTGCTTTCTGATCTGTGTATGTGTATGACACGCATGACTAGATGTGCTTGTATTTATTTCTCCAAGAATCTCACTTTTCATAGGCTCTCAGACTTCTGCTGCAGAAATTTGAAATAAAGTCGTATACTTGGCAGCTCAGCTTTTCTGCAAGTCCTTAACGCAAGCCCCTTTTAACGTTAACACATTCACCCCTGTCGCTCTACAGCAGGAGATGGGTCGACCATAATAATTCAAGAGTAGTGCCAGATTAGCTTGGCGCCTATCGGCGCCAAGCTAATCTGGCACTACCCTTGAATTATCATGGTCGATCCGTCTCCTGCATCTGGTGCATAGTCGTTAGATGACGCCTCCAAAATTTGGGAAATACGTGCGCAGGGCTGAATGAGTTAAACCCGTTGCTGTCAAGGACCACAGGGTTTGCCTCTGAAATCTTTGCTAATTCAACGCCATAGAGCCCCAGCTAAGGAAATTAGATGCCTAGAGGCATAGATCAGCAAGAGGCATAGATCCTCATGAGCCCCCGCAACTGCGGGGGCTCATGAGGATCTGTGTCTCTTGCATTTTCATTTGGATCGTTTTCAGTTTTTCTGGGCGGCGAAGGGGTGACGCGGATGATATCGCTCATTCCGAAGAACAGATGAGCAGACCTGTGCATCAGATGAATGGGCCTAGCGACCTACGTGTCTTGTCGTGTTTTTTGCCTTGCTGTTTTGTGTCAAGTCATATCAGAGACACGACGGGTACACAGCAAAGCGACTCCTACGTTGAGCCAGACAAAGTAGGACAGATCGAAAGCCAACCCCCCCCCCCCCCCCCCCCCAAAAAAAAAAAAAACCCAAACAAACAAACAAAAAAACAAACAATAAAAACAAAACAAAACAAAATAAAATAAATAAAATAAAATAAAATAAATAAAAAAAATTAAAAATCATAATAGAAAACAGCGTAAGATACCATTTTTCTTTTGGTAAATGCAATATATACCATATTGCAGGAGATGGATCGACCATGATAGTTCAATGGAAGTGCCTAATAAACCAATTAGGCACCGACATTGAACTGTCAAGCTGGCTCCTCGGTTGTACGTGTCAGTATAGGCAAAGCCTCCGTGACTTAAGTCACGAATTCTAAATACCGTTGAAGAAGAGAATCGTGACGTAAATGTCGTTTCTAAGCGTGTTTCGTTCTACGTTGGGATATTCTCCAGCATTTTACACGATTTTTGTGTTTGGATTCCATTGCCAAAAAATACAGAGACACCGATTTGGATGCGGTATTACAGTGATTACCGCCATTGTTGTAACATAAACGATCTGGCCCTGGTTTGTGTCAAATATTCCCGGTCTCTCACGAGCAACCAAGTCATCTTTAGTGTCTCGCGTGTCTGATAATGAGGCCTAAATAACAGAGGTAGACCCAGCTGCTTGGGTCCATGAAGATCTGTGCCCTTTGCTGGTATATAATTCATCCAATAAAACTACAGGCAGACGGTCGTTATCCGGAAGTGAATCGGCAGTGAGTTCAGAAGCATCATTCGCGGACGCTAGAAGAAATTAGGGGGTTAAGTGTTTAATTCCTTCACTGCCTGAAAAATGCGAACATTACCAAACTGCAAGAAGCAAAGAACTTCATGAGCCCACGCATATGCGGGGGCTCATGAAGTTCTTTGCTTCTTGCAGTTGGGTAATGTTCGCATTTTTTGCTGGCCCTGTTCATGTCTGTGTTCCTTGGGCTGATAGTGCTGAATTTGTCCCTGCTTGCAAAGACTTAACTTCGGGTCCATTGACAGTGAAGGGGTTAGCGCACTGTTTGATGCGGATATAAGACAAGACACTCAATTGAACGTTGATATACACGTGCATCCTCTAATTTCCTGCAGCAAAAGACCATTTATTTCCACTTTGCGCCAGAGCAGATCACTTTTTATAATAACCGCGTTACCTTCAAAGTCTGAGGCCTAATCCGAAACAACGTCCTCAGTTTGAGACCGTCCGTAGTGGCCTTGCTTTCTACCAGCAAGTTTACATCACATTAATGTATTTCCTTGACAGAAAGGCTTTAACCCCTTCACTACCAGCGGTCGCAGCTTGAGATTCTGAAATCTTTGTTAATTCAGCGCCAAGGAGCGCCAAGGATCGCGGACACAAAGTGGCATCAGCAAGAGGCATAGATCCTCATGAGGCCCCGCGACTGCGGGGGCTCATGAGGACCCATGTCTCTTGCAGCTGAGTCAGTCGTGTTTACGTGTATTCGACAGTGAAGGGGTTAAAATACTACGTTAGATCTAAGTTGCACTTTTCCAGACGGGGTACATCCAGTACGTTTTCCTGCTGAAATGTAATCACGCAACCATTCAATGCTGATTAAAAGGAGCACTTTTTTTAACACAGACCTAAATCGACCAGCCCCACGAACAATTTCGTGCAGTTTTGCTCTGTTTGATTCCTAATTAAAGGTGCAAGATTTCTTCCACCGCAAAAAAAGCCTATATTTTTCTTTGTCGCTGTAAAAGACACGTATACCGTCTTGTCCAGCAAAAGTGTAAATTTGAATTTCAAGAGGCTTTATACCTTTATAAGCCCATCCAACCTGCGTGGACGCATGAGGATCTGTTTCTCTTGCAACTAGACGGGGTTCTGTGTAGTAGTATCGACAATGTCCTGGTGAGGTGAAACGAAAAACGGAAACGTGTCTGAGTAGCGGCCAAGTCAGACTTTCTTCCGTGCCATGGAGTGAAGCCCACTGACTCTCACCCTTTACGAAGAACACTGTACGAAAAGACGTCTGAGTTTATCTTTGTTGCCAGCGCACGGTACAATGATAGATTTGTTTCCTATTATGATGCAAAACGCAATTTTGGGGGGCAAGAGTCGGGGGTCGATGCCGGACCGCGCACGACAGTGCGCGGCCCATCGGCGGCCGACTCCGGCCCGAAATCTTTGTGCACACTGGATAGACCTTCATGGACCCTCGCATGCTGCCGGGTATCCTCAAATTCTATGCGCCCTGCGTGTGACGCACATTTTGTTGTGTAGCATTATCGTCCGCGTGTCTCTCCACGGTTACAAAAGTCGTGCTATCGGGTTTTTCCTATTCACTGCCCCAGGCTCTTCCTCCGCTTGAAACAAAGGGCATAGATTCTCACGAACGCCTGCAGACACGGAGGAGGCTCTTGAAAACCTATGCACCTTTTTGCTTGTGGGGACCAGCCGCTTTCCTCCTAAGAAGGAGTAATTAAGTACGTTATAGCACGTGACTATTACGTGCCGACCCCATGTGAGGCTGACCCAGATGCATTCCTCTCTTGTGAAGGCAGAAGACAACAAGTCGATTTTTTGTGAAAAGCCAGGTTTCTATAGTAATACAATGAGAATCTCGCTTTTCACACAACTGGACATTCTGTCTTTTGCCTTGAAGGTGCAGCTTTCCCGGAAAATTTACAACTTTTACGCATACTCTGACCTGGTTTGAAATTTGAGGTTTTCTCAGTGTAGCGCGAGAATAGATTCTACGCTGTAACTTCTTTGCTATCGAGGACAACCGAACACAATGCAACAATAAGAGACATAGATCTTCATGAACCTCCGCAACTACGGGGGCCCACGAGGATCTATGTCTCTTTCTGAGGCCACGTTGTATTTATACGTGTTGGCTGGGTGCCTGTTTATTTTATATATATATATATATATATATATATATATATATATATATATATATATATATATATATATATATATTTTTTTTTTGCGTTGAGTGGAACCGATTCGGATTTTGGAAACAATCTGCGTGCACTGATATTGAAGGAGTTGAATTAGTGAGACTTAATACACTATAGAATCAGGTGAATCGAAGAGGAAAATTCAAAATTATTGCCGGAGTTCACTGGGTTTCTGTTCAGTTCGGAATCTCTGCGCTCGGCTATGCCCTGCGCACTTCCTCCACCCCACCCATCAAAGTCTTCCCAGAGTTCCTTTCGATATCAGTCGTGGTCTGTTTATTATGGATCTCTGATGCCCTTTCAAGTCTGCCCAGCGTCGGCTGCTTTTCTACACACCTCTGCTATCGAGGCGATCGATTGTGTGGCTCCTTAACTCATTCAGTCCCGACACACCACAGAAAGATATGGCTTGACCATGATAGTTCAAGAGTGATGCCATATTATAGTTTGGCGCCTATAAGCGCCAAGCTATTCTGGGACCATCCTTGAAGAATCATGGTAGATCTGTCTCCTGAATTGTAATGCAGTCCTGAGAGGACAAATCCAAAATGTGGATACCTGGGACACAATACGTTAATTAGCTCTTTTTCTTGAAATTCTTTCTTGGGTTTCTCACCACGTCTCATCTGCCCATGCGTAGGCCATGTTGTGTGATTTCTGCCTTGCCAGCGATGGTGTCCGCTCGATCATTGCAATTGACTCTGACAGCAAACTTGGGCAGTAGATCCACAGACGTCTTAATAGTCTGACTGTCGGAAGCGTGTTCGTATGAGGTGATTCTTGCAGGAATCACCTCAACCGAACACGCTACGGACAGTCAAAGGGTTAATAGTTTGATGCCCCCAGACACCACCCTTGAACTTTCATGGGCAATTTGTCTCTGGAACTGTCGTGAAGATTACAAAGGACAATTGCCATTTTACAACATTACGAACTTTTTGCTGATTATCGGTAAATACTCGTGTCCCTTCTCGTTCTGTCAAGCACTGAGTTAACTCATTCTACCCAAGACGCACCACAGCAAGATATGGATCGACCATGATAGTTCAAGGGTGATGCCAGAATAGCTTAGCGCCTATGGGCGCCAAGCTATTCTGGCATCACCCTTGAACTATCATGGTCGATCTGTGTCCTGCACTGCAAAGCAGTCTTCAGAGGACAATGGCAACATTTAAGGATTTCGGTGTTGGGGTAGAATGAGTTAACCCCTTCCCTGCCGGAGGAACGTGAGCACGATCCAAATGCTAGAGACACAGGTCTTCATGGGCCCCCGCAGTTTGCTGGGACTCATGAAGATCTATGTCTCTTTCTGTCACTATTTTGTATCCATGTTCCTTGGGCGGTCTCGGCAGAAACAGAATCTCCGTCCACTGGCAGTGAAGAGGTCAACTTCAGGAGATGTCCTCTAGAAAGCTGCGGGACTTGGATTGACCATGACAGTTCGATGGGTGTGCCAGACAGACAAGCTCGGGCGCTTTCTGTTTCCACTGTAATGTCGGGTTTGTATGTATTAAACCCCACCGATCTCCATTCTCTAAGATTGCTACTGAGTCATCGACAGCATGTGTCAGCAAGAGATATAGATCCTCATGAGCCCCTGCGTCCCGCAGGGGCTGATGAGGATCTATGTCTCTTGCAGACGGTCGTGGTTTCTTCGGCAATTTACACGACTCCAAAAAGGATCACGTGTTCTGTCTGGAAGAATAAAAATTAACCCCGTCACTGCCGGTGCCCGCAGAGTTTGTTACTTCTACCTCAAAGAGCCCCAGCTGTCAAAGGAACATGGATACAAAGTGGTGTCAGCAAAAGGCATAGATCATCATGAGCCCCCGCAACTGCGGGGACTCATGAGGAGCTAAGCTTCTCGCAGTTGGACCATGTTCACCTTTTCAGTCAAGGGGTTAATGAGGCCCAAACAAGTTACAAAAACAGTATACTCACTGGAGAAAAAAAATCCCATCATGAAATCTGTAGGGAGGCAGACGTCAATTTTTTTTTTTTTTTTTTTTTTTTTTTTTTTTTTTTTTTTTTTTTTTTTTTTTTACGAGGGCATAACATCGAAGAGCACTTCATTAGCTGGACTAAGAAAAAAGAGAGAATATCAGTCCCTTAATTAGTGTACAGAAAGGGTAACAAAAACAAAATAATGGAAGCCAAAGAAAAGCAGTAGCAACAAAAACTTGAAGAGCTTCGCACTGTTTCGTTCCAGTTTCGATTTTCACGCACGAACGTGTCTTGTTTGTGAACGTGATTTAAAATATGTGTTATGAAAATTCATATTGGATCTTAACCCATTCAGCCCTGACGCCCTACAGCAGGAGATGGGTCGACCATGATAATTCAAGGGTAGTGCCAGATTAGCTTGGCGCCTGTTACTGTGGTGTCTGCATGGGCATACATTCCATGCCACCACCTAGAGTTAAATTTCCATGCACTCTAAAAGAGAACCTACCAAAAGGGGGGAAGGGGTTGCAGTCGATATTGTAGTAACAAATGAAAAGAAAAGGGGAGACTGCCAGTGCTAATATTTTAGGAAGGTTACAAAGTAAAGTAGGTTATAGCACTGTCAGGGGAGAGAAGTGTGCATGATCGACCAGTGATCATAGATCTACTGTGGCCAAAGCACACACAACAAAAAAGAGATAGGAAAGAGAGGGGGCGCTAAGAAAGTGACTGAAAGCAATGCATACGGAAGCCACCCCCCCCCCCACCCCCCTCGAAGGGGGGCGTATCACATATCCACTGTTCCAGCCACTCAGTGCATGGAAATTTAAATCTAGGTCCCCCAAGGGGGGGGGGGGGGTCCAGATATTTAGTAAAATGTGGTTGTCATTGCAGGTAGGCAGAATTTTCTGCCTCCTCCAGTATTGCCGATGGTGTGCTGAAGAGGTCGCCAAGACCGAAACAGCTGTCGACACCGGCTAAATATCTGGACCCCCCTTGGGGGACCTAGATTTTTAGACACCATACCATACCATACCATACCATACCATACCATACCATACCATTTTTGGAATAATCGGAAACACTTTAGTGTTTAGGATGAATTCAAAAATGTCGCATTTCTTTTGGTCGTCAGTGTAGTAAAAGTAGTATAGTACTTAGTAGTCGTAGCAGTGGTCGTAGTAGTCGTTAATAATACAGATAGTGATGGTACTCGGAATAGTAGTAGTTGTTGGTGTCGTAGTAGCAAAACTAGAAGTAGTAGTAATATTATTATTATTATTATTATTATTATTATTATTATTAGTAGTAGTAGTAGTAGTTGTTACTGATGACGATGTAGTATAGGTATTAGTAGTATTAGTTGGTATTTCAGTAGCAAAACTAGCAATAGTAGTCTAGTAGTTTATATTAGTGATTGTATGCAGTAGAAGTAGAATTAGGAGCAGTGGTAGTAGTAATAGTAATAGCATCAGTAGTGGTAGGAGTAGTTTTCGTTGCTGTTGTTAATACTGTTGTAGAGGTAATAATAGTAGAATGCTGTCGTAGTAGCAGAACTAGCAGTAATGGTTTAAGATTCGTAGTAGCAGTAGTAGTAATAGTAGTTGTTTTTGTTGGTGATGGTAGTGTTGATGCTGTAGTACAGGTAATATTAGTAGTAACAGTCAGTGCTGTAACAGTGGATTTAGCACTAATAATAGGCGTAGCTGTAGTTAGTTAGTTGAGTTTAACGCCAAGTAGGCGACTAAGACCATCTTACGGGGTGTAGTAGCAGTAGTAACTGTAGTAGCAGTAATTCTTGTTGTTGGTGTTGATGTTGAAGTAGTAGTAGTAGTAGTAGTAGTAGTTGCTGTTGATGTTGTAGCAGTCTTGGTAGCAGCAGCAATAACAGTAGTAGTAGTAGCATACTTGTAGTAGTAGTTGTAGCTGTCTTCGTCGTAATGGCCGCTATTGTAATAGTAGCCGCGGTAATAAAAGCAGTATTAACTCCAAAAAAAGATATCATAATTCCTAGATTGTCTGGCGTCCATCACAGAGACAGAAACGCCGAGGTTCCGACGATTTTTGCCGCCGGCAACAAAAAGTGCTACGGGTCAGAAATGTGTGTCCACCATTTTGTCCCTATCTCTTCTGTTCCAACTGAGGAGAGAGATTCAACCGTGAGAGCTAAGGGGTCGTGCCTCTCCTGACGTTTAGCTCATAAAGCACTACTTCAAGTGCTGTTGAAATGGCTCATTAACCCCTTTACCGCAGAGAAATCATTGAACACCACCAAACTGCAGAAGCATAGATCATCATGGGCATCCGCAATGCGGGGGCTCATGATGATTTCTGCCTTTTGCTGAAACCGTTTTATTTCCGTATCCTTGTTCCTTTGACGGCTGGAGACTTTGATGCTGAGATTACACTGATTTGCAAAAACACAGTCTACGTCCACGGGTAACTATAGAGAAGGAACTAAATTGATATTACATGAATATGAGAGGAACACTCTCAGTGACGGAAGGTGCATAGCTATATGTAATGGAAAGCATCATTAAAGTTTTAAATGTATCAATTTAATTTGTGTGACACACTTTTTAACCCCCCACCCCCCCCCCCCCCGCCAAAAAGAAAAAAAAACCCAACAAAAAAAAAATCTAACATAAACTTTGCATTATTATGTATTCTACTTTTCTTCAAATTTTAGACCATTCGACGTTTTTTCCCTTCCAAGAATTCAGTGCACAGAGACTGTCGTCGCTTGTTAAGTGGTTGTCGTACTCGTAGTATGATACAATCACACCAGACGAACTCACGTAGGGTTCTTGTAAAGAAACTTCACTCAGCTGCAACTCGTCACACGTGGCACAAGGTCGTAGGCCTCACTAGAGTAACAAGTTCCAACAATATTTATTCTAACGATGCAATCACAGCACAATGCATCCACAAATGCATCCACACTTCTTGTACACTGTCTTTCTACTATGCATCCACAATGATACATTGTCTCCTCTACAATGCATCAACACTTTTGACACACTGCGTCTCTCATACAATATACGCACATTATTTCCTAACGCCCTCTTTTATACTATTACCGATTTCCAGAACAATCCAGAAAATTTACACAACACAACCAATCAAAAAAGAAATCGTAACCAAACCTTACTAATACTCATGAAAAAAAACAACAACCACGCTATAACTAATTACAGCCTTTGACAAACATCTAGGCGCATTTGATAACATGCTACGAAATGTAGCCAACAACTTTGACGTCATATATGAGGTCTCTAGAATAATGGCGCTGTTTCGAGAACGTTCTATTTCAAACGAGGTCCGACTTCAGCAACAATGTAACGAAAAAACGCGTCATTTTAGCTACACAACAGAAATCGATCTCAATTCTCCAAGCAAATGAAAATGAATCCTACTAAAAGGGTACGCAATTCTTATTCAAAATAATTCAAATAAATATCGGATCTTTCCTATGATTAACACACACATGCTCTCAAAAGAATAACACAACCACAAACGTAACACTTGTTTCTGTAACATTATATACAACTCGCACGCTTTTTGGCGACCATGCGTTCACGTGTGGTGATACGGGTTGTGCGATCTCCGTATTATTTTTGACTGTTTCTTTGCAATGCACCATGATGATCAGCTACTGATTAAGAGCGATCCGGCTGTGGCTCCCACCTCTTGGAGAAGAAACGAATATGTCGACTCTAAGACTAAAACCATTCATTCTCAACCGCCTCAAAACTTTCGCCGAGGAACTGCTGGCAGAAGAACAGGCTGGCTTTGCTGGCTTCAGAGTTGGAAGAAGCACTGTGGAGCAGATTTTCAACTGCCGCGTCCTGATCGAGAAACATCTGCAGCATCAGCGCGAACTCTACCACAACTTCATTGATTTCAGGAAAGCATTTGATCGCGTCTGGCACGACGGACTCTGGCAAGTCATGAGATCGTTCAACATAGAGGAGGGAGTGATCCAAATGATAGAAGCGCTTTACAAGAACGCCTGCAGCGCGGTTCTACTTAACAATCAGTCAGGCGAGTTCTTCAGGACGACGATCGGTGTCCGTCAAGGATGCCTGCTCTCTCCTGTCCTTTTCAACATATTCCTGGAGAAGATCATGCAGGAAACCCTCCACGACCACCATACTTCAATCTCTATTGGTGGCAGATCCCTGTGCAATCTTCGATTCGCAGACGACATTGACCTCATGGCAGGCAGCAATAGTGAGCTCCAAAACCTGACAGACAAACTTTCAAGTAGCGCAGGGTCTTATGGCATGGAGATCAGTACGGATAAAAGCAAAGTGATGATCAACACCACAAGCGACAGCAGCAGCAACATTCACATGAACGGCCAGAAGCTAGAAGAGGTCAATAGCTTCAAGTACTTGGGAGCCACCCTGTCCAAAGACGGTAGTTGCATAGCAGAGATCCGTATCAGGATAGGTACAGCAACATCCGCAATGGCCAGGCTGGACAGGATATGGCGAAGTAACTCCATCAGCTTCACCATCAAGTACAGGCTTTACAAGTCCCTCGTAGTGTCTATTCTACTCTACGGCTGTGAGACTTGGACACTGCTTGCAGACTCAGAAAAGAAAATCCAGGCCTTTGAGAACAAGTGCCTGAGGAAGTTGCTCCGCATCTCGTACCGCGAGCACAAGACCAACGAATATGTACGGAGCATCGTCACTTCCCTGGTGGGCCCACATGAACCCCTTCTGGCAACCGTGAAACTGCGCAAGCTTGCTTGGTTTGGCCACGTGACCCGACACAACACCTTGTCCAAGACTATCCTCCAAGGCACTCTCGAAGGAAGTCGTCGGCGAGGTCGTCAGAGAAAGAGTTGGGTCGCAAACATAAAAGAATGGACCGAACTCGAGATGCCAGACTTGCTTGCCACTGCCCAAAATAGAACTCAGTGGAGAGCACTGTCTGTTGCTGCTGCCTTTCAGTCCCCCCAACGCCCAGTTCGGGCAAGGGACTGATGATGATGATGATGAAGACTAAAACCTGTTTAAAAAGACATTTTAAAAAATGGTGCTGACTTTCGTTGCACACACACACACACACACACAAATCACTCGTGCTCACTGCAATCGGTAAAATGCCACCTAAAGCTAAAGTTTAATTTGAGTAACAGGAGGAAATTTGTATGTCTTATACATAGTGCGATAATGATTCTTACTTCGGTGTTTAGGCGATACTGACAATATCACTCGAGTGGTTTTAAAACCTTATCCTACGAGCGACAGTGGGTAGGATACGATTTTAAGACCACAAGAATGAGATTCTCAGTATCACCTAAACACCGATTTAAGAATCTATTTCTTACTCACCTTTTTTCTTGGCATAAATCCGACGTGAGTTGGTTTTCGGCAAAGACCTAGTCGCAACACAGCCGCCATTGTGTGTGACAAAGATCTTGAAGTAATTGACTTTGTTTGTAATGTAACGTCAATGTTTTGGTTGCCAGACAAATGTTCCTTCATGATGATGTAATAGCGCAATCCATGACGCCAGAGTGCCAGTCGTCACTATGAAATGATGTCATTGCGCGTGAGCTGAA
This sequence comes from Semisulcospira habei, assembly GCA_036245525.1. Classification (NCBI taxonomy): domain Eukaryota; kingdom Metazoa; phylum Mollusca; class Gastropoda; family Semisulcospiridae; genus Semisulcospira; species Semisulcospira habei. The sequence continues at coordinate 225,529,744 of BTPG01000001.1, read as the reverse complement.
AGTAGGTCAAGTTTCAATATCGCGTTTGCCCATACCTTCTTGGACCAGACTTTCTACAAGACAATTTTTCGCACAGTTGGCCCT
>BTPG01000001.1:225509660-225524660 GCA_036245525.1 Semisulcospira habei | reverse complement strand
TTAATTTTGTCAGAAACTTTTGCTTTTCTATTTAAATCTCTGTGGAAGTTTGATGTTGCGAGTTTTTTTTTTCAGTTTTTTGTGTGCCTCTACCCAGTGATTAGAACTGGTCAGTTCTCTGTTTTTTCCTCAAGTTTCTCATGATTTGGACACTAATTGGTCAAGCGAAGGCGATCAAATTCTTGTCGGACATCAACTAGGGACCTCATTGTGACATACATATCAGCGACCCTGTTGCATCCCTGGCACTGGCTCTCTTTTCAGTCTCCTGGTTTGAGAACAAATATTGAGTGCAGCTTTAGAAATACGTTTGATGTTTTAAGTTAATAATAATTTATAATTTATACATATACTATTTATAATTTTTGTAATTTCTCTTTTCGGGATTTCACCATCAGACTACCTGACCATGGCTGCAGAGTGCAAAGTCTGAAATAGCAAGCTAGAAGATAAAGATAGAGCTGCTGGAGGAGGAGATCGGATCATGAATTTGACAAATCTGAATGATCATCTCAAGGCTGCAAAGAACTAAAGGTGTGCAGATGCAACCAGCAGAAGAAGAAGTATTTGGAGTGGAGTTTGTGATAATAAAGGAGAGACAACTACACAACCTGTTCCAGTTCTACACTGAGTTAACATATGTTTGGTTTTTGGCTTTGTTGTCATTTTTTTTGCCAATGGTCAATCTTTTAAGCACACGTACAGTGAAAAAGGACAGACTTTCAGCACCTACAGCCACACGATAGACTGTTTCTCACTCGTTGGTGATTGAGAAATTTTAAAGACTTCATAATAAAGCGAAGATGAGTTTCAAATCTAGTATTCCTGTGCTATCATATTGCCGGTAAGTGTCACTGTGAATCAGCCATTTATGAACTTAACCATTATTTCTCCTTGTGCTGTGTTTTGGCATGTAAACCACTCACACTCCAGAATAAAATATAACTTAGTTAATAATAGTTTTGATTTTATTTTAAGTGATGCATACTTCTAGTTTGTGTTGATATGTCATGTTATGGGCCTTTTCGTCCGCTGCTCCGATAGCCTGGCCAGCACACCATTGTTTAATTATTAGGGCAGATGCTATCTTGGTGCTTCTTAATATTGCTGCTCCCCAGGCTTGCGGCATGCAGCTGCAGCTCAGTCTGTTAGGCACATGGGTGAAACAGTTTAGCTGCCTTGAAATACTGAAGAGGTTTCTAAAACCAAATGACATGAGAACAGTGACCATTCAATCTGAAATACAAATCATACATACATGGTTATTTATTAATAATCTCTCTCTCTCTGTCTGTCTGTCTGTCTGTCTGTCTGTCTGTCTGTCTGTCTGTCTGTCTGTCTGTCTGTCTGTCTGTCTGTCTGTCTGTCTGTCTGTCTGTCTGTCTGTCTGTCTGTCTGTCTCTCTCTCTCTCTCTCTCTCTCTCTCTCTCTCTCTCTCTCTCTCTCTCTCTCTCTCTCTCTCTCTCTCTCTCTACTGTGAATCGACGGAGTCAACCAGTGTGGCGCTCACCTTCCCTCTCATACGGAAAGACAGTCACTCAGTGCAGCACAAACCTTACCTCTCATTAATTATGAAATATGAATCTGACAATCTGGCAAACTGTTTAGGGTCCGACATTGAATATATAGTTTTTTTAATCAAATAGCACTTTGGATTTAATTAGTGACATTAATTTTTTTTTTCTGTGAATGGTGACGATTATTATCTTTCTGCATTTTCTTTTCTTTCAAAAGGGAGGAAATATACTCTTCTTGATATAGCGAAGGAGCCAGTGTGTGTATCGTATATTATACGGTCTCCGATCAGTGACTCATTTATTTCGCTTTTCAGAACGTAACCAACACATTATTTCCCCTATGTGGGATGTGACGCTAAGGAGCCGGTTTAGATATTTGTATATATCGCAGATACGGTATACGTTCAGTGACTCATTCGCCTACAGAACGTAACGACCTATTATTTCCCCTGCGTGGGGTGTGACGTTGTCTGCAGCGAAAGCGATAGACTGAGCTGAGTTTTCAGCACTGTAGTTTCTCCTGGGTTTTGTTTAACTTTGTTAGAGTTCAAAAGTTTTCATTTGTTCTTAATTGACTTTTGTACACATTTTCCCCCCACGTGTTGCTTCATCATGCCTGCCTGTAGCCCACATGTACATCAGTGTTCGCTGACTAAGCATGATTTACGGATAGGGCACCTTAACGTTTATCATTTATACAACAACGTGCCCGACGCCACTGTTTTACTTTCACAACCCCAACCCTTTCATATATTTGGATTTACTGAGTCTAGACTCAGGGAACATATTAGTAACGCCTCGATCTCCATTCATAACTATGCTGTATTCCGTAGAGATGCATCATCCCCCGGTCATACCGGTATAGCTGTGTACATTCATAACTCTATCCACCAGTACGTTACCCGCCGCATGGATTTAGAGTCTTGTCACGTTGAAAGTTTATTTCTTGAACTGAAATGTGACAAATCTTCCCCCACACTAATTGGATTTATTTATCGCACCCCTTCAGCCACATTTTCATGGTATGATGATTTTGTCACCATGATGGATAAGGTGCAACAACGTCACAACAAAGATATACACCTTCTAGGCGATTTTAATATTGACCTGCTAAAGACTGGTAATGCGGCGTGGAATTGCACCACCTCATTATTTGGCCTGCAGCAGATGGTTCGGTCTCCCACTAGAGTTTCTTTGTCATCCGCCACATTGATTGACCACATCTATACTACTAATGCACCCGCTGTCACAAACGTCCACGTGCCGAATGTAGCCATTAGCGATCACTTTCCTACTTGTTTTAATCTTTCAGTTAAACGTGATAAACCCCAGCACAAACACCACACTACCATCACATACAGGTCTTACACAAAGTTCAACAAAGATGACTTTCTTCATGACCTCTCAATCACGCCCTTTCACCTTATTTATAACACTAATGATCCCAATGAAGCCCTCTCGCTTTGGTACAAGCTATTTCTTTGGGTCCTCGATAAACATGCCCCACTAAGGACTAAACGTGTTAAACACCCTACCCTTCCGCCTTGGTTGTCAAAGGACATCATTCACGCAATGAAACTAAGAGATGACTTAAAACGACAGAAAATGTTTGCGGATTTTAAGAAACAACGTAATCTTGTAAAATCCTTAGTTAGAAAAGCACAGAAAACGCTTGCGGAAAAAGTTATCGCAGAGGGTAAAGATACCCGAAGTGTCTGGAATGCAATCAATTTGTTTACAAAGAAGAGGAGTTCCATCAATGCTGCTACCTCTCAAGGCATAACTCCAGACGACTTCAATTCCCACTTTTTAAATATTGCTGAGTCCCTTGTACAGTCTTTTTCCAGTGGCACTGATAGTTACAGTTGTTCTGATAAACTGCGCACACACTGTGAGTCTGCAACAGGTGCGTCCTTCTCCATACCTCTTATGACAGTGTTTGAAGTAGGTAAATATATTTCTACTCTAACAAGTAAATCGTGTGGCCTGGATGGAATAAACAACATGGTACTGAAATTGTCCCTTCCATACACAGCTGACACCTTGACATTTATATTCAACCTTTCTATCAAGCAAGGTATTTTTCCAGATGCCATGAAAGATGCTAAAGTTGTCCCCATTCCCAAATGTACAGATCCCAAAAGTCCAAACGATTTCCGTCCTATTTCAGTGTTATCACTATTATCGAAGCCACTAGAAAGACACGTTCATAAGCACCTACTCCAATTCTTGGAGAATCACCGCCTCCTCGTATCTCTTCAGTCTGGTTTTAGACCTAAACACTCATGTCATACTGCCCTCGTTCACATTGTTGACTCTTGGCTCTCATCAATAAACAATTCCAAATTAAATGGTGCAGTTTTTCTGGACCTAACCAAAGCATTTGATTTAGTCGATCACAACATTCTTTTAAAGAAACTTTCAGTATATAAGCTTGATTCGAACTCTATAGCTTTTTTCTCCTCCTACCTCAGTAACCGCCGACAGAAGGTGTACTCAAATGGGCGGTATTCGAAAGAAGGTATAGTGATGCACGGAGTTCCCCAAGGATCTATCCTAGGGCCTCTTTTATTTTCTTTATTCATCAATGATCTACCTCTATCCATCTCAAATCCTGAGGTTAAATGCGAACTCTTTGCTGACGATTCAACTCTGCATACATCAGACAAACGTGAAACGACGCTAAATTGTATCCTCCAGCAGAGTCTCGATGAAGTGTCAGATTGGTGTGCGCAAAATCGCATGCTAATCAGTACTTCTAAAACCAAAAGCATGTTGATAACAACCCGCCAAAAGCGTCAGCTACATCCTGCCCCTCTGAAACTGTCACTTGGCAATAAACCTATCCAACAAGTATCCAGGCACCGCCTACTGGGAGTTGTAATTGACGACCAGCTGAACTGGTCGCCACATATCGACAGTTTGTGCAAAACCTTGTCCAGGAATGTATTTCTGCTATCTAAACTTAGACATATTCTTAGTACAAAGTGCTGTACATTGTTCTTTCACGCACACATTAAAAGCCACTGTGACTATGCGTCCTCTTTGTGGGACGAATGCAGTGAACTTCATTTTAAAAAACTAAACTCGCTGTATCGTCGTTCAGTTAAGTTAATTATTCCTAACCCTATTTCCACGGCTGAGAAAATAAAATCCCTTGGCCTGCTTACACTGAAGGAACAACTCAAATTTAACAAATGCGTCCTCATGCACAAAATATTTCATTATCAAGCCCCGGAATATCTGCGCATGATATTTAACTTCAGCCCTCGGCATCACCTACATACGAGGAATGACTTGCTTCACTTACCCCGCCCACGGATAGATCTCTACAAGTCAAGCCTTCTATTTTCTGGTAGTTCTGTCTGGAACTCATTGCCATTAAACATTAAATCATTTTGCGATAAAATCCATTTTAAACGTGCCTTGCACACTCACTTCCAATCAGCGTGACTTCACAGTTTGCCATATAAAAATAATTCTGCTGATAACACGTAAACGTCAAATTTTTTTCTCTTTCTCCTTAAATTTGCTACCTGCTCATCTATTGTGTTGTCGGTGTCACTATACGCTATTGATGCTGCTGATTCTATGACACTGTCTTAGATGAGTATAATATTAATGCTGTGCACGCGTTTCGTTCTCTTGCTTTTTGCATCGGAGGCAGTTACAAATTCTCCATTGCGTTTTTTTCCCGTAGTTTTTCTTCCTCTTCTTCTTCTTCTTATTATTATTATTATTATTGTTAGTATTTACATGCTCTGTTTATTTTCCTGTTATGTTGTTTGTTTACAGGACAGCTTGTAAGACAGGCATTGAGTTGCCTAATAGCTTTATCCTGAATAAATAAAGATTCATCATCATCATCTCTCTCTCTCTCTCTCTCTCTCTCTCTCTCTCTCTCTCTCTCTCTCTCTCTCTCTCTCTCTCTCTCTCTCTCTCTCTCTCTCTCTCTCTCGCAGTTGCTTTTTTTCATATCTTATCTTACCTTACTAAAAGAAAACAAAAGGTTCTTGTTCATGGCTCATACTCCTCTCTCAAAGATGTAATCTTCGGAGTGCCCCAAGGGTCTGTACTGGGCCCCCTACTGTTTTGCTTATTTATCAATGATTTGCCTCTCCATATTACTTGCCAAGATGTACAATGCGACCTTTTTGCTGACGACACCTCAGTTCATTATACTAGTAAAGATATACAGGTAATTTTCGACAACTTACAACAAAGTCTTCATGAAGTATCAGCTTGGTTTATAAACAATTCTATGGTTGTTCATCCAGCCAAAACGAAATCGATGGTAGTCGCCACGCGCCCAAAAACAGCAGATAACGCCTCTATTACTTAACCTTTCACTTAAAGGTAGCCAGGTAGAACAGGTAAATGAAAATCGCGTACTAGGGATTACAATCGACAGTCAGCTAAAATGGCAAGCTCATACAGACGCTTTATGCAAAATATTAGCAACAAATCTCTGTATGTTTTAAAACTGAAATATTATACTGATTCAGATACCCGTAAACTATTTTATAACGCTCACATACGTTCTTATATCGATTACGCGTCACCGGTATGGGATGGATGTAGTGAGGTCCATTTACAGAGACTCCATTCCTTACACAGACGAGCGGCCAAAATAATCTACCCTGATCACACCTAAACCTTGAAGAAAAGTTCTCAAAAGCTGGTCTCCTGCCTCTTCAAGGTCATTTCAAATATAACAAAGCAATCTTTATGTTCGAAGTGTGGAAGCGCACAACACCTGAGTACATCTCTACTTTGTTCCATAAGTCTGAGTACAAGCTTGGAAACACCAGAAAGCTTGTCATAGTCCCAAACCCAAGGATCGATCTATATAAAACTAGCTTATCCTTCTCAGGGACACTTATCTGGAATGCGCTTCCCGACCATGTAGAATCCGCCTCTTCGCTAGCCTGTTTTAAAAAGGGTCTCTGCAAGTATTCTGTGGATCACTCGTACGGATGCCTTCACCACTTGTATTATAATTTATGTCTCTTTCTATGCTGGGTCCAATTTATTCCCAATTAAGCCTGTTATCCTTTTCATTTATCAATTTACTACTTAGCTCTGTCTATGTGTGGCGGGGAGCGGGGGGGGGGGGGGAGGAGGGTGGTGGGTGGTGGGTGGTGGTGGTGTCTGTGAGTCTATGAGTATGTCTGTCTATGTGAACAGTGTTGTCAATTGTTTGCAAGTTTTATGTTTTACTTATATGTATGTACATTTGTAGTTAATCTTGTAGTTGTTAGCAACGGCAGGTTTGTAAAATGGCTGTGTCGATGACGATGTCAATGCCTTAACCGTTGTAAAATAAAGTTTCATTGATTCATTGATTCATTGATCCTCTCTCTCTCTTTCTGTTCGACACTTTTTGCTGTATTGTGCCGATCTCATTGACACCAGATATAAACACTTCACAGCAGACTCCTTGAAGGTTTTGTTCCGGGATGTTCCCCCGGACAAAATCTTCAATTTCTTGAGAGAATGCAATATTTTAAACAAGATCTGAGCATTCATAGACTATGTGAATTTCACTATTTTGCCCTTTTTGAGAGTCTGTAGACATTTCTTTTAAAGACTCGTGCGACATTTTAGCCGGCCATATTTTTAAGGTATATTTACATCTTGTCTTAAGACCTTGCTTTTAGTCTGGCTGACCAGATTTTTACCCATCCCGCCGTGAGATGGCCTTAGTCGCCTGCTCGGCGTTAAACACCAATAATCAATCAATAATCAATCTCTCTCTCTCTCTCTCTCTCTCTCTCTCTCTCTCTCTCTCTCTCTCTCTCTCTCTCTCTCTCTCTCTCTCTCTCTCTCTCTCTCTCTCTCTCTCAATTGACCTCTTTAAAACTAAGTAAGTTTCGCGCAGTAAGTTGTCCAAACATAATCGAATTGGTGTTAACCGTGAGGATCAACTGAGCCGTCGGCCGCTTGAGATTTCCATATCCTCCACAATTTCTATCCGGACACAGCCTGCTGACTCTTACGGGGAGTCCGCCTTAGGGCTTAGCGTTTGCCTTCCGGGGGCACGCATACCGCGACATACTTCGCGCAGTAAGTTGTCCAAACATAATCGAATTGGTGTTCACCGTGAGGATCAACTGAGCCGTCGGCCGCTTGAGATTTCCATATCCTCCAACATTTCTTACCGGACACAGCCTGCTGACTCTTACGGGGAGTCCGCCTTAGGGCTTAGCGTTTGCCTTACGGGGGCACGCATGCCGCGACATACTTCGCGCAGTAAGTTGTCCGAAACTAGTCGAGTTAGAATGGACCGTGGGGATCAGCTGTGCTGTCGGTCGCTTGAGATTGCTCATCCCCCAAGATTTCTAAACGGACACCGCCTGCTGACTCTTACGGGGAGTCCGACTTAGGGCGTAGCGTTTGCCTTACGGGGGCACGCATACCGCGACATACTTCGCGCAGTAAATTGTCCGAACATCATCATAAGAGATCTCATTTGCAAAAGCCTGCGTACTCTTACGGAGAGACGCTTATGCGGCAACGTGCCCGCCTTACGGAGGCAGGCGAGAGATCCAGGTCCTGGCGTCATCGGTTTGATGCAACTTTCTCACCCGACATCCATGTCCACTAGCGCCCCGGCTATTAACCGGTCACCGCGCATACACCGATCAGATACTTCTCCGCCTAAGCGTCGCTATAGATCGTCCCTTCACTTTACACGGCGCGGCAAGGCTCCCGGTGTTCCCTAGCGCCCCGGTTTGTAACCGGTCGCGGCGCAGCGCCCTGGCTCGTAGCCGGTCACCGCGCATATAACGTTCAGAAACTTTTCCGCCTAAGCGTCGCCTTGGCGCGTCACTTCATGACCCTTTGCTCGGCGCGGCGGGACTTGCGGTGTCCCATAGCGCCCCGGCGGGTAGCCGGTCACCGCGCATACACCGTTCAGACACTCTTCCGCCTAAGCGTCACCATCGCTCGTCACTTTTTGACCCTTTGCTCGGCGCGGCGGGTATTACGGTGTCCCCTAGCGCCCCGGCTAGTATCCGGTCACGGCGCGTACATCGTTCAGGCGAGCAGTCCTCTCGGCGCCGCTCTTGCCTCTCTAGTTTGCTGCATTCACCTTCCTCCCGGGATATTCAGCGTTCTCCTCTACTGGTCCCGGAGTCTATTGCCATCGACGTCCTCACTTCGACCTCCACTTTTGCAGTTTGGGGTGACCATCCCGTGTCCCTGCTTTCCCTCTCAGCGGACTCTCCTTGCGATGATTCGGACTCTTCCTCCCGCGTCGCTCCGGGTATCGCGACCAGGCGGTCGATTGAGACGGCCTCGGAACTTATTCTCCGTTTTTCTTTTCCCCGGATGTTTGTCCTTCCGCTCCTCCACTCAAGCACAAAGCTTCCGCTTCTGTGGATGCTCTCCTTCCCACCAAGCGAATTAGATCTCTCCCACAACCACCTGCTTTTGCAATCTCTCCGACGCCTTTTCGGCCCAGTTACCTCTCGCCACTTCGAAGGAGTCGGTTTTCTTTTCTGATGCCAAGTGGCCGGCGGGCATCGATATACATTTTCGCCAGAGGTGGTATGCAGGCCACTCTCAGGCGTTTTAGTGCCCTTTGCCTTTGCTGGATACTGTTGCAGCTTTTCAGGCGGATGGGCGCCTTGCCGCCTTTGTTCGAGTTCCTTGAGGTGTTGATAGGACTGCTGTCCTCATTCGCAACCCCCGCCTCACCCGCACCAGTAGGCGCGACAATCGCCGACGACTACACATCCGCACCATCGGACACGACGCCCGCTGGCTGCTATCTTCTCTCGTCGGAACGTGGCTCGAACGATCTCCGCCAATGGCGCACCTCACCAGTCTTCGCTCTCTACGCGGGTTGATGACGCTCTTCGTCTTTTCCCGGAGGTTTCGGTTCCGGCCCTGCTTGGTGTGGACAGTCCCTCGTCTCGCTCTGCTGTGTTGGATGATATTGCATCGCCTTGGATGCGTCACGCGCGGACACGCTTCTCGACTTTGATGCCGCAGCTCGGCTCATCGCGGCTGCACTACCCGAGGACGCGTGTCCCCCCCCTCCTCCCCCCGCTCCAGAGGAAGGTGTCCGCAGGTCTTTACCTCCGCTCCCGGGCTTTAAGGATCTGAGGGATTCCTTTTCATCTATACTCCCGGCTGATTTCCCGGAGTATCCTTTCTTCGCGGATCGCTAGAGGCCAACTGACGTAGACATTTTCTTCCGCCATTCCTGGTATGCGGGACATTCCCCGTCCTGTAGCTGTCAGCTTCCATCGTTGGACCCTCAATCGATTTCCCGGCTTGGTGGTCCCAATCAGCTGAACCACACCCTCCCTCATGGTTGGGAGACGACGGCGTCGCTTTTACGGGATACCTTGGCTTGCGCCCTGAGGACCTCCAGACCCGCTTCATCCTTCACTCCCGCTCCCGCCAAGGCTCCCCGGCGGGTCCCCGCCTTCGACCGCGCTAGACTCGTTAGGACCTCTGTCCCCGCCTGGCCCAGGTCTGCCCGTGACTGGCGGGCCCCCTGACTCGTTTCCCGTTTGACTCTCGTTTTCTTTTCGTTCTCCCCCGCCGCTGAGAAGCTCACCCTATTGGACAGATATTCCGTCGGACGGTCTGAAAGCCTTCACGCTGAGCGGAGAGGTCGTCTGGCTTCTACCGACGGCCGCCACAGAGGTAGTGTCTCATTCCGACTCACCAGCATTTTACAGCCGCCTGTTTCTGTGGTTCCTAAGCCGGGGGCCAGGTGGCGTCCCGTTATCGATCTACCAGACATCTCCCTATCTCGCCGGTTACTCATCTAGACATGACATTTACGACCACCCTCAACATAGTGAGTTTGCCGGAGCCTCGGATCCACAAATTCGCCTCCTGGGCCACCCAGGTAGCACAGGCGGTGTCAGTCCCCGCCAGAGTTTGGCTTCAGCTCCTCGGCTTGATGAATGCAGTGGCGGATCTCCTTCCCCTCGGTCGTCTTTACTCCCGGCCTCTTCAACTGCCCCTTCTGCTTCATTGGCGTCCGTCCTCCGGCGACTTAGACGCACCGGTACCTGTGCCTCTATTACTTCGCTCATATCGACAGAGCTGGACGGACACCTCACGGCTCGCATTAGGAGTTCCTCTAGACTCTCCGCCTCCTCATCTCTCCCGCTAGGCGTGGACACAAGTCTCCCCGGCTGGGGGGAACATCTGCTACTGAGTTTCCTCTTGACGTCCGACCTTTGGTCTCCGGAAATAGTAGACAGACACATCAACTGGCGCGAGCTACCAGCGATTTGGCAAGCCCTCATCAAATGGGAATCGCACCTTCGCCACCAGGAGCTCCTAGTCATTTCGGACAACGCCACTGTGGTCTCTTCCATTCAGAAGCTGGGTGGTTCGCACTCTCCTGAGCAGTGCATTCTCCTCTATAGATTGATGCGCTGGGGCGTGGACCGCCGCCTATCCCTCCGAGCTCGACACATCCCAGGTCACCTGAACGGGTTGGCGGACTCCTTATCTCGGGCTCCGAGGTTACCTGTCCATGATTGCTGACAATTACCATCATATCGGCCACCCCGACCCTGGCACATGTAAAGCTCTCACAGACCTGATGGCACATTTTGGCCTGCATAGCCCGGTTCCCCGCTGATTCCTCGCTCGGACCTTCCCTGGGTCCTGACGTAGCTTAATTTGGACAGGTTCGAACCCCTTGCCCTGTCTCATTTCGCTGATGTGTCGCGGAAGACATGCTTCCTTTTGGCACTGGCCACGGCGGCCACAGTCGGCGAGCTCCACGCTCTGTCGGCGAGTTCTACCTGCCTTCAGTTCCGTGCGGATGGCTCTGTGCGATTGCTCACAGACCATGCCTTCCTAGCCACGAACAGGTCTTCCTTGACCGCACCCCCCGATCATCACTATTCAGCCGTTGAAACCCGCGAATTTTCTCGGGAGACCCGGCACCAAGATCCTGTGCACGTCTTTCGCGTTTACATACGCAGATTCAAGCCCGTCCGTCGCAGACAGTCACGCCTCTTTCTGCCTTTGGCCCCCGGCAGCACTGACCTCACAGCTCGGACGATATCTTCCTGGCTTCGTTGGGTCGTACGGTTCGCCTACCAGGTCCTTTCCCAAATGGGTCGGAATTATGCCTAAATATCCGGCCTGTCATGGCGAACAATCTGAACTAAGTTTGGTTTTGGCTACGGTCATTATACGATGTGATTAATGATGCGCTCTGGGCAATCGAAATGCAAGCTCCACGTCCGGGGGAACCGGACATATAGAGCACGATGACGATGACTGGCCGTAAGTCCGCGGGTGCTTGACTTCCCCGGGCTAACAAGGACAGAGAGTGGTCACTTTTTCAGAAAGATGGTGTGAAGAGGTTCAAAATCCGCGCACATGCAGTTCGCGCCATGGCCGTGTGCGTCACCTTCGCTAGCAACTGTGCTGTTCGAGACGTCGTGGCAGCGGTGGGTTGGCGGCCGGGCCGAATCAACATTCGCCCGCTTCTACCTCAGGGATCTGTCGGGCCAGCGAGACAATCTCGCTCTGGTGGGGGACATCGCCGCAGCGCAAAACTCCCTCCCGGCGCCGGAAGCACCGTAGTGTGCACTTAGCTAAAATTGTCGGGAGTTTGGCGAATTGGTGTGTGGCTCTGTCGTATGCCCTTTATGGTGGTAACGTGGGCGCGGCACCCTCCACCTTTTCGACATTCTTCCAGACAGTAATGTCATCGGTAATGTTTTTGAGGAAACAAATTAATTTTTCTCTAAAATATATTTTTTCGAAAAATACTTACCGATGACATTACTCGAAGGACCCTCCCACCTGCCCCGCTTGCCGCTGGTAAGCTAAGTATCACGACTGAATTGTGATTGGGCCACGTACTGGGTGCCCAGATAGACTGGGACGGGAGGCTACTCTTAGCCCTAATGAAGGTTCCCCGAGTGCCTCCCGGGTTGTGAAGGAACACAACAAGTTCTTAGGCTAAAATTGGGTAAGTAGTTGACTCTGCCCGCCAGCCCACTGCTGCCACGATGTCTCGAACAGCACAATTGCGATCGAAGGCGACACTCGTGGCCATGGCCCGAACCTCGTGTGCGCGGATCCTGAGCCGCCTCGCCCCGTCATGGGAAAGATCCTGATAGGCGGACCAAATGACCCAACGTAGCCAGGAAGATATTGTCTGAGCTGTTATGTCATTTCTGTTGGGGTGCAAAGGTAGAAAGAGGCGTGATCGACCTCGGCGGACGGGCTTGGATATGCGTAAGTAAACGCGTAAGGCGCGCACGGGATCCTGTTGTCGCGTCTCCTTAGAAAAGGTCGCGTGTTTCAAAGGCCAAATATTTATGACCTGGGGAGCAGTAAAAGGAGACCGGGTCTTGGCGAGGAAGGCAGGGTCTGTGAGTAATTGTACAGAACCATTCGCTCGGAATTGGAGGCAGGTAGAACTCGCTGACAGAGCGTGTAGTTCGTTTACACTGGCCGCCGTGGCTAGGGCCAAAAGGAAGCATGTCTTCCGTGTCACATCAGCGAAGCAAGCCAGGGAAAGAGGTTCACATCTGTCCGAATTAAGCCACGTCAAGACCTAGGGTAGGTCTCAGCGAGAAATCATAGAGCGGGGAACCGGACGCTGCAGGCCAAAATGTGCCATCAGGTCTGCGATGCGCCAGGATCCGGGTGGCCTAGATGACGGTAAGTGTCAGCAATCATGGACAGGTTTGAATCTCCTGTGTAAAGTGCGGCCAACTCTATGTTGGAGAGACGGAAAGAACCATCAACGACCGTTTCAAAGAACATCTTCAGTCTGTCAAGTACCAATACAACAGACCGGTCGGACGACATTTCAATCAGGCCGACCACTCCGTCTCGGACATTCGGGTTAAAGGCCTCTGGCTTATGCAAGCCAGTAATGTCTGGGCCAGGAAAGACCGTGAACAATTTCTGATTAATAAACTGGGCACTGTGGCGCCACTCGGGATGAATATGAAAGATTAACAATTTTTACCTTGCTTGTGTCTGCTACTTTACCTCACAGTTTTACTAGTCACTAACCAGTTGGTGAGGTTGGCGCTGGTTGATATGTACATTTCCGTTGGGGACTTTCTCAGCGCTGGCTGAACGTTTAGTTGGATCCCTTGCCCTTCCCTGTCGGGCGCCGGGTATCCGGCTCACGGTTTGATACGCGGTTTTGGGGCGAGGCGATCGTGTGCATCCCTTGGGGATGTATGTGGTCGTCTTGTTGCGTGCCTGTGTGTTTTTCTGTGGGCTGGTGGGTGCCTGTTGGGTGGGGTTGGTGGCTCTGGCTGGTTGTCTTCCGCCCCCACCCCACCCCCCCCCCTTTTTTTTTTTTTTCCCTCTCTCTCCTTCTACCTCTCTCCCTCTTTCTCCCCCCCCCCCACCCCCTTTACCACTTCTCTCTAGCCCTCTTTCTCTCTTTACGCTTTTTCCTTTTCCCTTCTTCCCCTTCCTCCTTCCTCCTTTCCCCCCCCCCCCATCCCCCCCATCCCCCCCCCGCCTCTCTCTCTCTCTCTCTCTCTCTCTCTCTCTCTCTCTCTCTCTCTCTCTCTCTCTCTCTCTCCCCCCCTTTATTTATTTAGTTACCCTTGAAGACGGTTTCACAACTACCTACTCTCCACTTATACCAATATTCTCTTACTACTGAATTTGATTATTTGCTTTGTTTTCATGACCTATTACTTGTTGTGTACCGTGCTAAATGCTGGAGTTTTTTTCCCCGGGGTCCTCCCGTTTTTCCCCGAGGTAGTCCTCAACTTGAAGGTGATATAAAGTTTGCCTTTGGGTTGGTGTTTAGCAGGCTTTGTGTATTAGACACTCAGCCTACTTCGTGCCCAAGGGTACTCCCCGTTCGTTCTCTCTCTCTTTCTCTCTCAACGTCTCGCTCTCTCTCTCTCTCTTTCTTTCTCTCTCTCTCTCTCTCTCTCTCTCTCTCTCTCTCTCTCTCTCTCTCTCTCTCTCTCTCTCTCTCTCTCTCTCTCTCTCTCTCTCTTTCTCTGGCCTCATCTACACGCCTTTTCTTTCGCTCGCTCCTGCACGTGCTTGCACACACTCTTGTCTCTCGTGTTCAGGTTCTTTCCGAGTCTCTCTCTTACGATTTTTCGTTGACGTCATTTTTACTTTTTCCGCACTTTTGTTCTTCCTTTTCTTTTATTTTACTCACCTCCTTCAGTTGTCACATTCCTTCTGCCAATGAAGATAAGTAGCGGCTAATCTCTCTGTTTGTTTGTTTGTCTATTTTGACAAAGGGTATTTACCCGAAATATTAATAAATTGTGTTGTACCCGTCTTTTCTAAGCGTGTTTCTTTCTCCGTTGGGTACTTCTTTACTCTTTAAAACTAGTTTATCATTTTCTGGACCGTTTGTATGGAACACTATTCCTGCACATTTGAAGACTATAGCCTCGCTTGGAATCTTTAAAACAAAACTTTTCGATTACCTGATGAGCCAAACATAACATCACTGGGCATTTATTTAAACAAACCCTGATGGTTA
>BTPG01000001.1:225489660-225507160 GCA_036245525.1 Semisulcospira habei | reverse complement strand
AAAAAAAGGGAAATAAGAGTAGCAATAACAGTGCATCGAGTCAATACCGATGCAGAAAATGATACATGTATTCAGTTCAACAGCAGAGGAGAATGGGGTGGGAGGGGGAAGGGGAGGGGGAGGGTGTCAAAGATGACATCGCTTATGATCTCAAACTTTTACTTCTCTGTGTGTGTAACTTGAAATAACACATCTTATTTTTACCGTCTCCTTGAGTCCGTGGATGTGCATGTAGGCGCGCGCGCGCGCGCGCGTGTGTGTGTGTGTGTTTGTGTGCTGTGTGTGTGCACGTGTGTGTGTGTGTGTGTGTTTGTGTGTGTGTGTGTGTGTGTGTGTGTGTGTGTGTGTGTGTGTGTGTTCTCCCCATCGCCCCTGGCGGTACTACGCATGTTGATTACAAAATAAAATAAAAAAAAAAAACCAACCCATTGCTGTAGCTGTAACGCCTCATGAAACGCTCCCCAAACCATCTGATGATTTGAATTTCTTAAAAATCCTTTGCATTCTCTTCTTATAAGAGACAAACAAATGAAAATTGCTTCATCAGTTGAAATGTTTGGAATCGGAGGTGGGTGAGCTTAATAAAATCCACAATTCCCGCGCAAAATGAATGGTTTTCGTTGCATTTTAAGAGAAATGATCCCCCATGTCACGATATTACTCGGAATTTAAATCACTGGCTGGCGAATGGACGATATGCGTCTGAAATTGGTAGAAGTGATTTTTTTTTTAGGGGGAGCATGTTTTATTCAGACCACAACACCCGGGCTCATGAGGATCTATGCCTCTTGGAGATGTTCGGAGTGTTGTCTATGCTTTTGGCAGAAGCTGGTTATCCGCCGTGACTTCGCTGTCGTTCGTTGTTGGGATTCGTTCGGCATAAACGTAACCTCACTACTCGGCACAGACCGACTGATACATGGGCGAATGCTGCCTTGAACGTGACTATCCAGCGAAACTGTTTATTTAGTCCTAACTGTTAACCTTAACCTATTTACTGCAGAAAAAAAGTAAACACGATTCAACTGCAAGAGACATACATCCTCATGAGCCCACGCGACGGCGGGGGCCCATGTTACGTTTGTGGTTGTGTTATTCTTTTGAGAGCATGTGTGTGTTAATCATAGGAAAGATACGATATTCATTTGAGTTATTTTGGATAAGAATTACATACCTTTTTAGTAGTATTCATTTTCGTTTGCACGGAGATTTGCGATCGACTTTTGTTGTGACGCGTAGTTTCGCTATATTAGACTAGAAGGTTCGAGCACGGTCGCGATCTTTCTAGTGACTTTATATATGTCGTCAATGTTGTCGGCAATATTTCGTAACGTATTAAAGGCGTTTAGATAGTAGTGGAAATTTGTAGTATCTTCTTTTGCATGAATATTAATGAGTTGTGGTTACGTTTTCTTTTATGATTGGTTGTTTTGAGAAAATTTGCTGGATTGTTCTGGAAATCTGTAATAGTATAATAGACCGTGTTAGGAAGTATGTTGTACATTGTATGAGAAACGCAGTGTGTCAAAAGTGTTGATGCATTGTATAGGAGACAGTGTATCAGTGTTGGTGCATTTGTGAATGCTTTGTGTGGAGATCTCATCGCTGCAATAAAATATTGTTGGAACTGTTACTCCAGTGTGGTCTACAACCTTGTGCCACGTGTGACGAGTTGCAGCTGAGTGAAGTTTCTTTACAAGAACCCTACGTGCGTGCGTCTGGTGTGATATCATACTACGACCACGACCA
The DNA here is from genome assembly GCA_036245525.1 of Semisulcospira habei. Taxonomy (NCBI): domain Eukaryota; kingdom Metazoa; phylum Mollusca; class Gastropoda; family Semisulcospiridae; genus Semisulcospira; species Semisulcospira habei. The sequence continues at coordinate 225,505,411 of BTPG01000001.1, read as the reverse complement.
CCACGTAACAGCCCATGATGGCTCTATTCCTCTTGCTGAGACCTATTTGTATCGATGTTTCTTTGGCGTTGTTGGCATTTTGGTCGTTGAATGGCCTTCAATTTCAGAAACAAAAATGTACGTACAGTGGCAGGGAACGGGTTAAGGGTCGCAACCTACTGTCTTTACTTACGATAAATGGGCTCAACCTAATGTTTTGACCATAGGAACAGCTCCTTGGCAAATCCTCTTATAAATCTAGGACACACAGAGGAATGATCAACACAATCAGTCTGCGACCTATTTTCCTGTTGCAAACTATTTGTATTGGGATGGATTCGACAATTACTAACCAGTTCCGCATACTACCACTAGGAACATTTCATCGGCATCGTACATACACCTGATTGGATTCCTGCTTGCATGCCCTACATTCTGCGCCTAAAGACTACTGTTTGACTGATGCAGAGAAATTGTGCCTTGTACTCGTCAGTGTGTGTGCAGTGGCGTAGGAAGATTTTCAGTTGAGGTATAACAAACTCTAGACTCTTTTAACTCATTCAGCCCGACGGCCGTATCACCTAAATTTGTGAGGCGTCATCTAATGACTATGCACCAGCTGCAGGAGATCGATCGACCATTTTAATTCAAGGGAATGGCAGATTAGCTTGGCGCCGACAGGCGCCAAGCTAATCTGGCACTACCCTTGAATTATCATGGTCGACCCATCTCCTGCTGTAGGGGGTCAGGGCTGAATGGGTTAAAAATGTAGACGAGAAAGGTGCCAGTCAAGTGAGTGAAATGCAGAGAACATCCCAACGAAGAAAGAAACACGCTTAGAAAAAAGGTACAACAGGATTGTGTTGTAATTGTCTTTTCTAAGCGTGTTTCTTTTTTTCGTGAGGATGTTCTGTCTACTATCTGTAAATCGAACGGCGACGTGGGACAAGGAGGGAGGTAGTAGGGGGTGGGGTGGGGGGATGGGTGGGTTGGGTTGGGGGTGTTTGTGTGTGTGTATGTGTGTGTGTGTGTGTGTGTGTGTGTGTGTGTGTGTGTGTGTGTGTGTGTGTGTGTGTGTGTGTGTGTGTGTGTGTGTGTGTGTGTGTGGAGGGGGGGGGGGAGCTGTCCTACCGATTTTTACGCCACCGTTGTGTCTTGCAAAACTGGGATGTCCCTTGCTGAGGTATGATCCAGTTATGCTTTGCCGTAGGATTGACTGACGAAGGGAAGCACACCACGCAGTGAAAAAGGAGCTATGGCCAAAAGACATTCTTGCAAGAACATATTCAGAGGAAGTATAGCAGGGTCCTACTTGTTTCCTCCCACCCCACCCCGCCCTGATGACCGACTTTTTTTCTTTGTGTGTGTGTGTGTGTGTGTGTGTGTGTGCGTGTGTGTGTGTGTGTGTGCGCGCGTGTGTGTGTGCGTGCGTGTGTGCGTTCGTGCGTGTGTGCGTGCGTGTGTGTGGGAGTGTGGGTGTGTGTGTGTGCGTGCGTGCGTGCGTGTGTCTGCGCGTACGTGCGTGTGTGTGTGTGTGTGCGTGTGTGTGTGTGTGTGTGTGTGTAATTAATTTTGTGCTTGCGCGTATGTGTGTGCGTGCGTGTGTGTGTGTGTGTGTATGTGTGTGTGTCTGTGTTTGCGCACGCGCGCGATCGTAAACGCTTGTTAAGCTGGTTCGTCTAAACTCTTTGTTAACTAGACCCCCAACGAGCCCTAAAGTCCAAGGAACGCGGACGCAAAGTGGTTGTATCGAGTGGTATATATCCTCAAAAGACCCCGCAACTGCTGGTACTCGTCAAGCAGAATGTCGCCTACAGTTTGGATTGCGTTCACTAGTTCTCAGCAGTGAAAGGGTTGTTAACCTTCCAGCAAACTATACAATTTTATCTTTTGTTTTCTTCCCTTCCCTTTTGTTTTGCTCACAGCACGGCTGATGACAGTACCCAGTGCGCAAAGGCCATCGGGCCGACTTCGGCAGCCGCTGGCCCGGTCAAGGACGTGCGCGGGGAAACGTCGGCAGACGTCGGCCCCATGGCCCTTTACACACTGGGTAGTCACCAGCGATTTCTCCGGAACATGACAACTGGGACAGCAGACATCACCCAATGCCCATAAACTGCAGACCTGTACTCCCGCAGCTAAACCTCTCCCAAAGCAAGAGGCATAGACTCTCATGTACCCCTACGCAGGGGCACATGAATCTATACCTCTTGCCTTCAGACACCAAAATCATGTACATCATAATAAGAAGCCAGCTAAGTGTGCGTCTCTAACTGGAAATCAACTTGCAAATTGTCGATTTTTCTATCAAAAAATCTCGGTGCGTGTTGCGTGCGAAAATGTTGCTGTCAAAAACCGCAGACAGAATATCAACCCTCGTGACAGCATCGTAGGTTGAGTACCCAATCATCTCCTCTGCCTGGTAAAAAGCACACGCGTTAAATAGAACTCGACCACATGAGGCGTTCATCTCTGTGAGCGCGCGAAGATGGCTGGTCACATGGGGATCTATACCTCATGCAGTTAGCTGTAACGACCGACAATCGACTCGAGACAGAGAAAAAGAAAGATTTAAATAAAGCTAAGATTAAGAAGATCGAGACACATATCCGTATGAACCTTCGTGGCATATGAAAGTATTTTGTGGTATAGCTTCTCCCAGGCCGCACACATCCATCTTGTTCAAATATGTTCAACGCGCTTCGTACGACTTTGAATTTCTCTTCATGTTGCTTGCTTGCCGGTAACATGAATGCTGCAAGGCTTGAAGCTGAAGATTTTAAGATTTACGTCAATTGCACACAACCGGTGCTACTCTCTGTTAGGGATAATTCTGTTACATTACTTAAGTCTTTGACGCCGGAAAACTAAGCCTGCTACAGACACAACAGAAAGAGGCATAGATCCACATGAGTACCCGCTGCCGCGGGGACTCATGCAGATCTTTGCCTCTTCCTGGCCACACATTTGAATCCGCGTTCCTTTGAACGGATGGGGTTGTGTGACGTATAATTAACGCAGACTTCAAAAACAAAATCTTCCACCACTGGGAGGAATGAGTTCAATGACACTGGAACATTACATACAGATCCCTATGGATTCCTTCAGTCAAAAAGGGTGATGAGGATCTGCACCTCGTGCAGGAAGGTGGCGCTCGCTGAGAAATCTAACAGGCAAACATTGACAGCAATCTGTTTTTGACGTAAAGTGTCCCATAGCACGGAAAGCGTGCTGCGTTGTCAATGATCTGAAATGATTTGGTCAATACAAGGTCTAGGTCTGGGTGGTGAGGCAGCCGCGTTTCATTGTAGGAAATTGTATTGATTTTGCACTGATCTATGATTTTGGACCTAACGGCCTGAAGCACACTATTTCCCATTCTCTCTCATTTGTCTGTCTGTCTGTCTGTCTCTGTCTCTGTCTCTGTCTCTGTCTCTGTCTCTGTCTCTGTCTCTGTCTCTGTCTCTGTCTCTCTCTCTCTCTCTCTCTCTCTCTCTCTCTCTCTCTCTCTCTCTCTCTCTCTCTCTCTCTCTCTCTCTCTCTCTCTCTCTCTGTTTTTAATAGTAAACATAGACTTTGAGACATACAGACTTTTATGACGTTTTAGATTGACAAGGTGATTTGCTTTTGCATAAACTTATCACAGACTGTTGCATGACGTCTCATTTATACCACGAATGTGACTTTTTCTTCGTACACGGTAACTATTACAACTACGTATGTTGTTGCATGGACCCAAAGGGACCTATCTTCAAACCTGTGACTGGGCTATAACATAGAGCACGGTGGACTTTTATTGTGTTGCTTGACAACCTTGCTTATCCCTGCTTTCCGGGGAAAAGCTAACCAGTGCGTCTGTGCAGGCTGAAACAATTCAATACCCGAGTGGTTTCTCAGTCGGCCACACAGCTAATCCAAACAAAGGAGTGACGGATTGTATTGACCGCGTGTTGTCTGTAGTGATTGCGCTAGTCACCGCCAGCAGTCACGTGTGAAGATTGTTTGAGCGTGTGATAGTTTGTTTGAACCGCCTACAGCTCTTGACTATTGGAATCTTCAAGTACCAATTGGATACTTAGACACTTTATGTTGTATAATTACATGCTATGTGTTTAACACGATTTTTTTTCTTCAGCCCACACATTGTTTTTCTTGTTTTTGTTTATTTTTGTATTTGTTGTTATTATTGTTTTTGCTTTGTTCTGCTTGACTATCTATACGTTCCCTTTTAATATGTCAACAGATGGCAACAGCATTCATTTTTTTAAAATATCGGTCATCTTAATGTGTATCACCTTTGTCACAAACCAGATATAACTATTCTCCTAAACCAGTCCTCACCATTTCACGTTTTGGGATTTACGGAATCTCGTCTAACAGCTAACATTAGTGACCATGCCATAGCTATATACAATTACTCCATTCTCAGGCGAGATGCATCTGCTCCCGGCCATACTGGCCTAGCAGTGTACGTACACAATTCCATCAACAACTATGTAAAGAGGCGTTGTGATTTAGAATCCCCTGCATGTGGTTAGAAGTTAAAAGGACCAAGTCCTCGCCTGTTCTGATAGGTTTTGTATATAGAAACCAAGCGGCCTCAGCCTCCTGGCAGGACGAGTTTGTATTAATGATGGATGTGGTTCAGAAATCCAAAGGTGATGTAGATATCTTGGGAGACTTCAACATAGACTTGCAAAAGCAAGGACACACTTCGTGGAGATCCACGTTGAATTTTTTAGGGTTGAAACAGCTTGTCCAGTCACCTACTAGAGTTACTTTCGCATCTTCAACGCTGATAGACCATGTATATACCACAAATGTCAGCGTTGTAAAAAATGTTAGCGTACCTAATATTTCCATTAGTGATCACTTTCCTGTTTGTTTTACGTTGTCTGTTAGGTTAGCTAAACAGTCAATCAAAGGACACACTAACATAATGTATAGATGTTTTAAAAAATTCGACCAAACTTCTTTTTTATATGACCTATCTTTAGTACCATTTTATGATATACAAAACTGCAAAAACCCTAACTATGCCCTGTCATGCTGACACGTGCTGTTTCTATCCGTTCTGGATAGACACGCGCCTGAGCGCATCAAGCGCGTCAAATATCCTGTTATGACAAAATGGCTCTCTGGTGAGATAAAACAAGCAATGGAAGTAAGAGATGAATTAAAACGAGACAAGAAATTTACTGAATACAAGAAGCAGCGAAACCATGTCAAATCTCTAGTTCGTAAAGCACAGAGGCAAAATGCAGAACAAGTTATTGCCGACGGCAAAGACATCCGTTCAGTCTGGCAAGTAATAAACAATTTCACCAAAGGTAACAGTAAACGATCGCCTAATATTCCGCCTGATCTTACTGCTGATGCGTTCAACGCTCACTTCATAACTGTTGCTCAAACTCTGGCGAAGTCAAATACACCTAACCTTGTAAACTACACTTGCTCTCATCGACTACGTCACCATAGTCATCAGAGAGCCTGCGGCCCATTTTTAGTACCGCTTATGACTGTCATAGATGTAGGCAAATCTATTTCCAGTTTAAAGAACAATCGTCTTGCGGTCCAGATGGTAATAATAGTCACATTTTAAAACTATCTGTGCCCTACGTCGTCGAATCCCTGACCTTTATTTATAGTTTATCGATCAGACATAACGTTTTTCCCGACGAGCTAAAAAAAAAAGCGAAGGTAATCCCTCTTCCAAAAAGCAAAGATTTATGCAACCTAAACGAGTACAGACCCATTTCCGTATTATCCTGTATTTCAAAACCGCTCGAGAAAGATATCCATACTCATCTTCTAAACTTTCTGGAGCAAAACCATCTGATAACTGCAGCATAATCAGGATTTCGACCTCTACATTCGTGCCAAACTGCCCTCAATCATTTAACTGATAAATTGCTCTCTGCCATAAATGACAGTAAAGTATCAGGTACAATCTTTCTTGACCTGAAAAAAGCTTTTGATCGTGTCAACCACTCTATCCTACTAAAAAAACCTACCATTCTATCACATTGACTCAAATACTGTCTCCTTTATATCTTCCTATCTCAGGGACAGAACGCAGAAAGTACTGTTAATGGCAAATATTCCTCTGATGGTTTAGTAACTTGCGGTGTTCCACAGGGGTCTATTCTAGAACCCTTATTATTTAATCTATTTAATAATGATCTGCCACTGTGCATATCTCATTTAGACGCAAAATACGATCTGTTCGCAGATGACACGACCATACACACATCTGATAAAGATATCGCAACCCCTAATAAGGTACTCCAACAAAGTCTTGATGAAGTATCAGGCTGGTGCAGTGATAATCACATGATTATTAGTATTCCAAAGACAAAGAGCATGTTAGTTACTACACGTCAGAAACACCAGCATGGCCTACCACCTTTAACAATGTTACGATTGTGGTTGTGTTATCCTGTGAGAGCGTACATGTGTTATTCGTAGGTAACGATATGTTGTTTATTTGAGCTATCACGGTTATGATTTTGTACCTTTTTAGTAAGATTTTCGTTTGTTCGTGAGTAGAGCCGATTTCGTTTTGTTAAGTTTAGTCCGGAACGTTGTAGAAGGGTCGCACTGTCTAGTGGCCTCGTAAGTGTCACGTCGGTTAGGTGACATCGCAACATTTTTCGCTACTTTTCCTGTGCGCGTGTAGTGAGCAGCTTTTATTTTGTTTGGTGAATGTTCTTGTACCTTTTTGAGCTATCATAGCTAGGGATACCATACTTTTATGTGTCTTTATTATATGCTAGAATTTAGAGCTGAAGTGAGCAGCCGTGTTTTTGTAGCCTGATATATTGTTTCTGGAAAGTTTATGTTAATGAGTTTCGGCTGCGCGTTTTGTTCTGATTGGTTGAGTTATATGATTTCCGTAGAAGATTCTAGATTTTGATAGTGTATATAAGGAGGGCGCTGGGAAAGCCCGTCAGTACATTGTCTTGCTTTGTCAGTTGTAGAGATACGCAGTTTATTGCGAGAGACGCTGTGTATGAGAAACTTTGAGTCGTAGTGTGGACATAGCAAAAGAGACTTTGTATTCAATAGTTTGTGCATTTGAAAGTGCATTATTGTGTGGATATCGCATCGCTGAATTAAATATTGTTGGAACTGTTACTCCAGTATTGTCTACATCCTTAAGCCACGTGTGACGGATTGCAGCTGAACGAGGTTTACTTTAAAGAACTCTACGTGTGTGTGTGTCTGGTGTGTTTTATCATACTTCGACTACAACTCCACCACGTAACAAACACACTCCTTAGATAGCCAGCTTGTAGAACAAGTAACTAGGCATCGCTTATTAGGCGTTATCGTGGACAACCAATTAAGCTGGGAGACGCATACTGACTCTATATGCAAAACAATCTCCAAAAATCTGTTTCTGTTATCAAACCTTCGCCATATAGTTAATACTGATATCCGTAAACTCTTTTTCCATGCGCATATCAAAACGCATTGTGACTACAGTTCTACCGTCTGGGATGGATGCAGCGAAGTTCACATGAACAAAGTTAATTTCTTGTATCGTCGGGGCATTAAATTAATACTTAACGGTCCTACTTCGTCTAATGAAAAATTAAAATCTCTCAAGTTACTAACATTGAAGAAACAGTTTGAATTTAATCGCTGTGTTCTAATGCACAAGATCATGCACGGAAAAGCCCCACCCTATCTAAAAACTCTATTTTCCGACAATAATAGGTAAAACACAAGAAACAGCTCGATCCACCTTCCAAAAATTAGATTAGACATCTGTAAAACCAGCCTGTCTTTTTCAGGCGCTAAAGCGTGTAATATTTTACCTCCACACTTGAAATCAATTTGTAAGATTAGCGTCTTCAAAGACCGCCTCCATAAATATTTACTTCAGAAGTGATATTATGTTCGGCTCCCTTATGCTACTATTCGTATAGTTAGTGACAAGTTTCCTATTACCTAATACTCTTCTACTGTTGCTGCAGATTATATAATTTTACTTACATATGTTTTATCTTTTGATGTATCGTCTGATGTATTTTTATATGTGTAGAGTAGCAGGACAGTTTGGAAGATAGGCATTGCTATGCCTAAAACTTTTTATCCTGAATAAAAACGTTTCATCATCATCATCATCATCATCTCTCTCTCTCTCTCTCTCTCTCTCTCTCTCTCTCTCTCTCTCTCTCTCTCTCTCTCTCTCTCTCTCTCTCTCTCTCTCTCTCTCTCTCTCTCTCTCGCAGTGATGTCCATCTGAAGAGGTTAAACTCCATATACAAAAGAGCTGTAAAAATGATACATAGACGCCCCATCCCTAGCACAGACAAATTTAGACATTTAAACATTCTCAGCCTGCGTCAGCAACTTACTTTAAACAAATGCGTCTTCATGCATAAGATACTGAATAATATGACACCCCAGTGTCTAATCACTAAATTTATATCTAACCAAGAACGTGAACGGACCTCAAGAAACAATACGTTACCCTTACCACTGCCAAGAATCGACCTTTTTAAAACTAGTATGTCATTCTCTGGTCCGTTTGCTTGGAATTCAGTCCCTGGACATTTGAAAACTATTACCGCACCAGGAAGTTTTAAAACAAAACTTTCTGATTACCTGATGAGTCAGATTTAGTACTTCTCAGGTACTGTAATATTTCCTTTCCTCGCCTCATGTATTTCATAAGATGTTTTCTTTTGTGCGTGTGTGTGTGTTTGTGCTTGTGTTTGTTTATGTGTGTGGGTGTATGTGTGAGCGGCGCGCGCGCGTGCGTGCGTGTGTGCATGTGTATGTGATGAGTGTTATTTTGTTGTTGTTGTATATAATGATGCTATTGGGTTTTGTATGTAAATATATTTTTTTTATAGTTTCCCCTTTTATTATGCTGTAGATGTTAGCAACGGCAAGTTTGTAAAATGACGATTTGTTTTCTGTGAAAACGTTTTACCGTTGAAAAATAAAGTTTCATCATCATCATCATCATCATCATTTCTCTCTCTCTCTCTCTCTCTCTCTCTCTCTCTCTCTCTCTCTCTCTCTCTCTCTCTCTCTCTCTCTCTCTCTCTCTCTCTCTCTCTCTCTCTCTCTCTCTCTCTCTGTGTCTGTCTGTCTGTCTGTCAGTCTCTTCCTTCCATACAACTCAACAAACTGATGCAAAACATGTTATGATAAAGTCCACAAATCGAAATATGTTCAAAGGAACTAAAATGTTGAAAATCACTAAGTGTCAATTTGTTAAAAGCTGTATTTTTCACTTATTTCAAAGTAAAAAAAAAAAAAAAAAATAACAAACACAGACATATCTTGTTCTTTCCGGAGATGGCATTACCCCCAAGGAACAGGGTTAAAAATTTGAAGAGTGGTATCTTCAAAAGGTAATTGTGTCAGGTTTTATTGTTGTGGTTGACAAGGTGCAAAAATAAATAAATAAATAAATAAAGTCACAGGTATCAATCATTCAACGAGTTCATGTTCAATCTCTGTTGTTGACAGGCCTTGTCACAGAAGCAGAGACTGACGAATAAACTCGGCCGATTGATACATGGCGTGCGAACAGGAAAGACACGAGAGTTCTCCGGAGAAAAAGACCCTATATTTAGAGCCGCAGTATTTTGCTGAAACTGGTTTTTTTTTTTTTGGACTCCCCTGTACACTATGACCTTCGGCTGTGAAGCTTGTAAAAATAGTTGCCTGTGGCAGGATATTGTTTTCTTTTTTTCCCTCCAGTAGGGCTACTTTATTTTTGCTGCGTGTGTAAACCCTTTGTATTTTGTCACTTGAACCCCATGAGTGCTACTGACGATACTGTTTGGCGGTAAAGAGGCGTAGCTACGTCACTACATAACTACGTCACTACCTAACTACGTCACTCCGCGTCTTTTCCGACGAACGGTATCGATATCGTCAGTAGCAGTCAAGGAATTTAAAATTCCAGAAAGACCAACACATTTTCAGTTTGACTTTTGTGAGCGGTTCACACTGTGTGAAACTGGCGAAACTGTCTCAATGCACATCCACCCCTCAAAAAGAAAAAAGAAAAAAAAAAAAGAAAGAAAAATAGATTAAAACCATTTTATCAGCCTCTCACCATGAGGGTGATATTAAAATAGATCGGAAAAGGCGAGATAGAAGATATTGTACAACGAAAGGAACCGATGAAAACACAGAATGATGCTGCCCCGTGAAGGCAAACGACAGCAATTCCTTGTAATTCATTCGAGTCGTGCCGCCGACGGATACGCGGCGAAGCGCCGCGTATCCGTAGGCGGCACGTCTCGAATGAGTTAATGAACAAAGAGATTTTCATCGCAACACAACGGAATTTTGCTTTGGATATGAAAGGACTCAGCACTGTGTTTTGCATCAATCCCCCTACCCCTCCCTTCCCTCCCCCCTCCCACCCCCCCCCCCCCCCACCCCCCACCCCGCTCATTGCTGCTGAGGCAGAGTTTTGTATCTAATCATTATTAAGCGCTTTCGAAAAAGTTCCTCACTGGATTATGGATTCCCTCCCCCCCAGCCTCTTATCTCTACTCCCACCAACCACCAACCCTTCATCGCCACCCCCCCCCCCCCCGCCCCACTCCTCTCGACCCCACCCACCCACCCTTCATTCTTCCATCTCAGTCTCCCCCATCTCCCCGTCATGAAAACAAAAAAATGAAAAGTACCGCTTGCTTTCCGTTATATGACCAAACCGCCGTCTTAATTTTGGGTTCTGAGCAATATGGTGAGAGAACAATTGTAAAAGTGAGAAATTCTCTTCTCGAGTGACGTGGGCATTAAAGGTGGATTAAAACCGTGAGCCACCTCTAAGGCACAAAGTTTTATAAGGATTTAAAGGCCCACACCGCCGTAACCGTTCAAAGATGCACTTCTGTAACAGATAGCTACGAAACGCTACACACAGGTCTAGTTATGATTCATTTAGACACAGGAGAATCCAGTTCAGCTCACGTTGTCCGATCAAGTTATCTGACAATGACTCCACTCCGTTCTATAAATACTACGCTATCCGTACGAGAAATAGTTAAAAATAGATTGACACGCTAACTGCAGCGCAGAATAAATAAGTGCGATTACGCGTGTGCTTTTGATGCGTATCCCAACTGCTGTTTCGAATCCATGCCGTTTCTTGGACAGTTAGGGCTTATTGGTGCTGAATCAACAAAGATTGCAGAAACATAACCTGCGTAATCGGGCACTAAACTGGTTAAAGGGGAATAACAGACTTTCCTGAGAAATATGTTTGTTGCTGAATGATAAGTTGCCTCCCTTTCATTGTACAGTAAGATCGGAAAGGCGTTGGTGGCAGGATTTTAAGTTTTTGAAACCTTTATTGCATTACAACTGTGTACGTGAGATAAGCACACTATTAGGTTTACAGGTAGCAAATAATTGCTCATGTATTCCCTCAATTGGACCGTAGCTACACGCGCACACACACACACACACACACACACACACACACACACACACACACACACACACACACACACACACACACACACACACACACACACACACACACACACACACACGGTAACATGCACGCACGCACACAGACTAAGCTGACAGTGATTCAGTGATTCTAGCAAGTTTACATGTTATGGAGAGGGATGAAAAGGACCTTTGTGTCTGCTTTTCTGACAATTTTTATTGTAGCCACGAAACCCAAATCTACGCAATCAAAACAAAATATTTTGTGTAAGTGGCTGTACACCTGGGTTGCGCTTTACAACATGTACCGCAATATGCTTCCTTGAAATTATTGAAATTGCAAGAAAATTCTGCGCTATATTTTTCTTACTAGTTCAAGGCATTGCCATGTCGCAAAATCTATGACAAACTGTGTGTGAAAGAAAGCTGACTTGTCCAACAGCGGAACTTAAACCTAAATAGTGTCAGCAAGAGGCGTAGATCCTAATGTCCCCCCTCATTTGCGGGATCATGGAGATCTATGCCTCTTGCAAATGGGTAGATTTTCGCTGCAGGAGTTATTTATAAATATGTTGGGCCGGGGGTCGTTCAGATCTTTTTTTTTCTAGCAGAAGATGAAAGGGCCGCTTAGAAGTGTGGGACAAGTTTGCAGAATGTGGAAAAGCACGCATCAAAGAGAAAGAAAATAACTCTCGCATTAAACCTTCAGCCTCAGTTACATTTTAGTCTCAGAGAGAGAGAGAGAGAGAGAGAGAGAGAGAGAGAGAGAGAGAGAGAGAGAGAGAGAGAGAGAGAGAGAGAGAGAGAGAGAGAGAGAGAGAGAGAGAGAGAGAGAGAGAGTGAAATAAAATGAAACTTGAAATGAAATGAAACTTGAAATGAAATGAAACTTTATTTTCCAAGGAAAAAAAAAAGGTGCCCAGACCTATTTTTATTCTTGTCCTTGCTACAAACTACATGAAAACTCACACGCACACACACAGGCGCTCGCGCGCGCGCGCGCACACACACACACACACACAAACGCGCGCGCGCGTGAGCACGCTGACACGCACACGCGCGTGCACACGCACACACACACACATACACACACGCACGCACGCACGCACGCACACACACGTAAGCACGTAAATCAGAGATAGGTCAGACCCCGCTACGGCTCAAACGCATTGGATTAAAGGCCCGGACAAGCGTGGTATCGTGATGTATGTCCGGGGCCTTCAATCAACGCCCGCGTCAGACGAAGCACAGTTTCGACCCTAGTCTGGCTAATATGCATTACACACGGTGCATGAAAAACAACTACATAATAAACACATACATATTCATTGCACACTGTTAAGAATAATAATAATAATAATTACGGTATTTATAATGCGCTTATCTTATAATAATTATAACTCTAAGCGCACACTCACAACTCGCGCACGCATGCGCACGCTTTAGACAATGACTCACGTACCACAAACAGTGAAATACATTACGACGGTCAGCTTGGGGTGGGGAGTGCGGTGATATAGTGCTAAAACTGTTGAAAGAGGTGAGTTTTGAGGGCGGACTGGAAGGAGGAGAGAGAGTGTTTCTGACGGAGAGAGAGTGGGAGAGTGTTCCAGATGGATGGACCGTAGACGGAGAAGGAGCGGGGACCGAAAGTGTTAAGTTTGGTGCGAGGGATGTGGAGGCGGAGAGGGTCGGAGGCAGAGCGGAGGGAGCGGGAAGGTGTGTAGGGGTGAAGTAAGTTGGAGAGATAGGCAGGAGCGCAGTTGTTCAGGGATTTGTAGCAGAGAGACACAACTTTGTATTGGATGCGTTGGGGGATGGGGAGCCAGTGAAGGAGTTTGAGCAGGGGTGTGATGTGGTCGGATTTTTTCTTTCTGAGGACGAGGCGGGCAGCATTGTTCTGGACGCGTTGGAGAGTGAAGATGGTGGATTGAGGGAGACCGGAAAGGAGAGAGTTGCAATAGTCGATGCGAGATAAGATGAGAGAGACAGCAAGACTACATCTAGTACATTGAACGCAAAAATTTAAGCTTAAACGTCAAGATTATCTAGACGTTTTACTTTCTCCTGACTAACCAAACACACACATACACGCACGTGAACTCTCTCTCTCTCTCTCTCTCTCTCTCTCTCTCTCTCTCTCTCTCTCTCTCTCTCTCTCTCTCTCTCTCTCTCTCTCTCTCTCTCTCTCTCACACACACACACACACACACACACACATACACACAAACACACACGCACACACACCAGTATAGGCAAAACATACACAATACACACTGTTCTGCACACATGCACGCACACACATACACACGCGCCCATACACTTACATACTTGATAACAGTCATTATTCAGAACGCAGTAGTCGCGTGCGCTTTGTTCGGCGGCTCAATTAAGTACCCGAATAGTCTTGCCTTAAAGGTGCACAATGAAGATGCCTCGGTAATATTGGCCGGAAACAAATTCCAGAGTTTGGTCTCTTAGTAAGACAGTCTAGTTTTAAATTTATCAAGTCGTGGCCTAGGTACTGACAGTTTGTTCCGTGTTGTCTTGTATGGTGTGTTAGCATACTTAAACAAATCCGAGACGTACCGCGGGGTTTTGGATATGCCGATTTTAAACATTAACACGCCCTTATTGAGCAGAAAGAGGTTACGTAACGGAAGCATGTCAAGGGCCCTGAGTCGCTCGTCAGTGCTGTCCATGCTATTAGGAAGGATTAGCTTGGCTGCCCTCCGGTGGAGGGAATTAAGCCTCTGCACACCTCACTACACCCGTCGCAGACTGTAGATGCGTAGTCAATGATGGACTGGATGTGAGCGCTGAAGAAGAGTTTTCTAGGTGAATTTGTAAAGTAAATAAGTTTTGAAAGGAGAAATAGATTTCTGGACACAATTTTGCACACACCAATGTTTATTGATCGTCTATAATGACGCCTAACAGCCGGCGCTCTTTAACGTGTTTAATCGGCTCACAGTTAAGGGAAAGGCTAAGTAGCGGTTGGTGTATTGATTGATTGTACATTGCTTAACGTCCCGACAGCAACAAGGCTTTCTCAGGACGTGCCTGCACCGCTTGTGAAAAAAAAACCTAAACAGAATATTGAATGTATGTCGCCATCCAGTCCAATACGTTAAATAAACCTACGCCATGGGGCCTAAATAAAGCCAAGACCATTTAGCAACACACATCCAATATCAAGAGCTACAGGCAGTGCATACAGTTGGGAGAGTTTTAAAAAGACAAATACAGGTGAATGGACCAAGGGTAGACAGAAACACATGCCCCAGAATAGAGGGAAAAACCCACCCTGTGGGGCTGACCAGGGTGACCCTGGGAACTAAAAAGTAGTTAACCCCACCAGCTGATGCTTTTGACGTGTAGTGATTACCATGCACTCTGTTTTAGATGGGTTAGGTATCATATAGTTGTCTCGGCACCAATTTGAGACTATGTTGCAAAGAAGAGTTAATTGTAGATATTTTTGCCGACGACAAGTTGAGAGTAGCGTCGTCTGCAAACAAATTGCATCGCACCTTGGATTGTGAGATACACAAAGGCAAGTCATTAATAAAAATTAAAAACAAGAGAGGGCCTAAAATAGACCCATGGGACACTCCATGCTTAATCACACCTTCTGAGGAACGCTTATCGTTGACAAAAACATACTGAGATCTATTGCTTAGATAAGATTTAAAGAAGTCAGCGGAATCTGTGTCTATATGGTATGCCAACAGCTTCTGTAGCAACAGTTCATGGTTGACTAAGTCAAAAGCTTTAGAAAAATCTAAAATTACCGCACCGGTCATTTCACCATTGTTTATTCAGTCTATAACTCAACGGACAGAGAAAAAAAGGTCCCTGAATTCCGGCAAGTATGAGTGCGAGTCAGTTATCATCAAGCTGTCGTGAGAGATATCTGGCACATATCAAACTCGCCGCGACCGTATTTCCTCCCCTCCTTTTTTGCTCCTGCGACTCCATGACCGAAAGCTTTTCGAGTTTTTCAGTTCACGGATAGTACGACTGTGTCTTCACTTGGCCGTGTATACACTATTTAGTTATAACCATTTTTACACACTGTTATCACTAGGCTGTTGTTTTCTCTCTCTCTTAATAAAGTTTCATTTCATCTCTCTTTCTCTCTCTCTAAGAATGTTGTAGTTTAGCAAGGATAAACACGAAAAGAGGCCTGTGCGCCTATTGTTTCCAAAAAAATGCGGTAACCCGTACACGCACTAAAAAATTCTAAAGTTCATTTTTTAAAAATGAAGTTGATGCGAATTTCAATGATTTCACACAAGTTCACCTTATTTTGCAAAAAGGAAGGGACTAA
>BTPG01000001.1:225454660-225484660 GCA_036245525.1 Semisulcospira habei | reverse complement strand
TGAGCATAATAAATAATAATAATAATATAATAGTGATGATGATGATGATTATGTTAATGTTGAAGATGATGATAATAATAATAATCAAATAACAATAATAATAATTTGAATTTATTTAGCGCTTAGGCACCAAATTAATGACCCTCTGAGGGTTTACGAACTAAAACGCAAAGAACAAGAAAACACATGAAAAGTCAAAAGGTTGCTAGAAAGGTTAGGCTACAACTGAAATGATACATATCAAAGCTTGTTTTTCTCTGTTCTTACTGCTGTACAAAACAATTATTTGTATTTCTGTTACACCTGGCGATTTTTTGACCGGCTCAGGCGGACAAACAACCTAGCCTTTTCCGGCTGTCAGTAATGGCCAGCTGTACTTTCGCGAGATGGTGTACATACCAAACCCGTTCACAATAAGGGATGAATAAAGACCAACACTCAAATGCAAGAGGCATAGATCCTCATGGGCTCCCGCATATGCGGGAGCTCATGAGGATCTATGCCTCTAGTTGACCTCATTCGCGTCAGTGTGCCTCAGGTGGACTAGGTTAACAGGCAAGTTTTGGTGTCAGGCATCACGACTAACTGCAAGAAATGTGAGGGTTAAAATCCGACAATATCTAGCTTCGAACCAGTCAAGGACCTCACGCATGCACTGGGTTCTGTGGAATTAATGTTGTCTAAGGGAGTCTTGTATTAATATAATAAACTTCGCTTAAATCATGCCACGTCAAATCGAAGAAAAGGCAAGGCGAGGCAATGCAAGGCTATTCATGTACTATTCATTGCGTCACAGACAGATACGTTCTCTAAGGTCGATGTGCGAGTATAAACAGCCTCACTGATAAATATCAGACAAAATAAGCTCACTCACTGTAAACAAGAGCAACACTCACACATACACACACACACACACACACACACACACACACACACACACACACACATACACACACACACACACACACACACAAATCACACACACACACATGCATACACACACATACACACTGGCAAACACACACACACACTCACACTCACACACACACACTCAAACACAAATACACACACACTCACACACACACACACACACACACACACACACACACACACACACACACACACACACACACACACACACACACACACACACACACACACACCATCCCAATGAAGAATGAAACACACTAAGGAAATACAATTACCACACACTTTATTAATATTTCGTGGTGTCTGGGGGGTTTCACCTATGATGGGTGGGGGGGGGGGGGGGTACAAGTCGTCTCTCGAAGGTTAGAGAGATGCATCCCATGTCCAAGCAGTGGCATCTCATAGATTATGTCATTGTTCACCAGCGGGATATTCGCGAGGTCAGAATCACCGGAGCCATGAGAGGAGTCGAGTGATCGAGTGATGGACCGACCATCGGCTGGTGCGGTCTGTCCTCAACCTGCACATTGCACCAGCACACAGGAAGATGCCCAAGCTCACCCGACCTTCACTCAACCTGGCCAAGCTGCAGCGTCGGGACGTCAAGGAAAACTTCCAGTCCCACCTTGATGACCTGCTAACTGCCCATGGACCATTGACTGGTAACCCAACTGAAATGTGGAACCAGTCCAAGGGGATGGTGACGGAGTCTGCTAAAGACGTGCTTGGACCCAAGCACCAGGATTGGTTCAATGAGAACAATGAAGAGATCAACAAGATACTGGAGCAGAAGCGCAGTGTTCATCGAGTGGCAGAATGACATCAACTCCATGTCTAAGAAAGACCGCTTCAAACGCCTTCAGAGAAAAGCCCAGAGAGAGCTCCGCAACATACACCTGGTGGGACAGCAAGGCAAAAGAACTTCAACACTTTGCTGAATCCAACAACTCCAAGGAGATTTTCAGCGCTATAAAAGTTGTCTATGGCCCTGCCAGACCCAGCACAACCCCTCTTTTTTCTTCTGACGGTTTCACCTTGCTGAAGGACAAAGGCAGCATCACTGAGCACTGGAGAGAACACTTCTCAAATCTGCTAACCTGCCTTCCACTGTCGACCCCGCGGCCCTGGACATGATTCCTCAGAAGCCGACACTGGATGACCTTGACCTCCCGCCCACCCTGGACGAGGTCAAGAAAGCGATCAGCCAGACTAGCTCCGGCAAGGAAGGCAGGCATGGACGGCATTCCCGCAGAGCTATTCAAAGCAGCTGGACCTGAGACCATTGATGCCTTCCTCAACATTCTGACATGCATCTGGACAGAGGAGAACATGCCCCAGGAATTCAGAGATGCTACAATCGTCACCCTGTTCAAGAACATGGGTAGCAAAGCAGACCGTGCCAATTACCGAGGGATCTCACTCTTGTCCATCGCTGGCAGGATCCTCGCGAGAGTCATCCTCAACCGCCTGATCAGCTCTGTATCTGAGGAAACACTTCCAGACGCTCAGTGTGGCTTCAGACCCGGCCGCAGCACAGTCGACATGGCCTTTTCTGTGAGACATGTCCAGGAGAAATGCATTGAGCAGCAGGTCATAGACCTGACCAAAGCATTTGACACCGTAAACAGAGAACCGCTTTGGATCATCCTCGCAAAGCTCGGCTGCTCCAGGAAGTTCACCAACATCATCCGCGCTCTTCCATGATGGAATGGTAGGAGTTGTCTAGTCAAACGGCGACACATCCTCACCCTTCGACATTTTCAATGGTGTGAAACAAGGTTGTATTCTTGCCCCCTTGATGTTCAACCTGTTCTTCACGTGTGTCCTGACCCATGCCAGTACGCGACGTTGAGAAGGGAGTGTACCTGAAGTACAGACTAGACGGCTCTCTCTTCGATCTCCGTCGACTGAACGCCAGGACTAGGACTGATCCTTGAGGCGCTGTTTGACGATGACTGTGCGCTGATGACGCACACGGAGTCTGACCTTCAGACCATCGTCAACAGGTTCACGGAAACCTCTCGACTGTTTGGCCTCACCATCAGTCTCAACAAAACCGAGGCCCTGCACCAACCAGCCCCAGGCACAAGAGCACCCCCACCAAAAGTGTATATTGAAGGCACCGAGCTGAAGACTGTCGACCAGTTCAGATACCTGGGGAGCATCATCTCTTCTGACGGTACTATCGACAAGGAAATCGCAGCTCGCATCAGCAAAGTCAGCCAAGCCCTGGGTCGTCTGCGCACTCGTGTGTTGAACAACAACAACGTCAAGCTCTCCACCAAGAGCAAAGTTTACAAGGCAGTAGTCCTCCCCAGTGTGTGTGTGTGTGTGTGTGTGTGTGTGTGTGTGTGTGTGTGTGTGTGTGTGTGTGTGTATATGTGTGTGTGTGTGTGTAGACAAAAGATCTGGAATGGGTGACTGTCTTTACCATCCTTATGGAAAATGGGTGTGTGTAAAAATCTTGGTGCCCAAGTCAGGCACCCATTTTTTTCTGAGGGTTGTTTCTGCATTGTCTTGGTGTAAAGATTCATAAAAAATAAAAAGATGAGTTTTTCTCATTTTGGCGTTAACACATGCACTTTTGTGTTTAACAGACACGCCTGTAGTGTGTTTGAAAAGTTGTCCCTCCCAGCAATGTGTGTGTGTTGTGCGCACAGAACCCTGAAAATGAGCGTGTGTGTGTGACATCACCCTTCTCAGCTATAAATAACTTCATAGCTGATATGGGTCAGGAAGGGTGTGTGTGGGGGGTGGGGGGGGTGGGGGGGGGGTTTGTTGTTTGAGGGAGTAAATTGTTTATGTTCCTACAAAATTAGGTTTGTTATTTGAGGGTGTAGTTGTTTTGTTAAAAAAGTGTTGAGTTTTGATGTACTTTTGGGGTGATGTGGAGAAAGGTCATGTCTAGTGAGAAATTTGAGATTGATGTATACGTTCACCAGCGACTTAGCCTATACGTTTTCTACGTTTGTTTCCATGTCAGATGAAGAATATTTGATCTGAAACGTCGTTCTTTTTTTCTATTTTAAAGGGTTTTCCACGACTATCTTCTGTTTTTCTTTGACTTAGCTCTTTGACTTAGCCTATAATTATATTCGTGCGCCAGTTGCTAAGAAGTGAAGTGATTGTATGAGTGCGCAGTGTGAGAGAGGACGTATAGACTTTGGGTGAGGCTGCTGTTGTCTTGTGTCTTTTGGTTCAACCTGTTGCTTTGTTTGTGGGTTTGTTGGTGTTATGCTTTCGTTTTGACTGCAACTCCTGTCAGATTGTATGCACAAATTGATTGAATGCAAATGACGTCACACAGTCAGTGTCGTTAGTTGCGTCGTCTGCTGCAGTCGGTCGTTTAGTGCAGTATGTAATGCTAGGTCAGAGAAAAAGACAAAGAAACACCTAATGTTGCCAAAGGGTATAATAGTAAAGTATTGTTTGTGTGAATGCTGCGTGTTTGAGGGAAGGACTGGAAAGTCGAGTGCTGAGTGAAGAGAGAAGTCGACAATGGGAAAACTATGATTTCCAGCACTATTACGTTGGAATAGATGCATAACAGTTACGACAGGCATGTAAATCAAAACACTTTTAACATTAACAAAAGTTGAGTACAAGGAGAGGTTTTAAAACAGTTTTAATAAAAACTGTTGCCCGACACGCTTCTAAAAACAACAGTTTCTTAGTTTTAAACCTTGCACCGCGCCATAAACGCCGCGATTGCTAAACTCAGTCTTAGCTGTCCTATAGTGTGGAATGTGGGACTTGTCCAACTGGATCCATCTGGTGCACTCCAAATGTGTTTTTGTGGGTGGTTTGATGTGCAACTCGTTGCGCGCCTCAGAAATGACCTCCTGATTCCAGGGATAATTAAAATCTTTCATTCATAAGAGAGCATTCAGCAGCTCTATAAAACCCAAAGTGATGACCCCCCCCCCCACCCCCCCACTCCCTCCCCACCTTCACCCCCACCCCTCCCCTCCCCTCCCCTCCCCCCACAACCCCACCCAAACAATCATTAGAAAATCAACCAGAGGTATTTTTAGTGAGGTATTTGTTCAGTGTGTGTTGTGTCATTGTTCTTTACATTTTTAATGCAGGAAAAAGAAGGAATATACGTTAAGTTGAAAAAAGAATGACAACAATCAAATAAATGTGGAAAAGAAACATCAAATATTCCGTGAACTTTACCTTATTACAGACACCTAATTTTCTTGAGATGTTCATGCTAAAATGAATGATTTGACAAGGACACCCATTTCTACTGTAATGCCAGTTTTTGTGTGAGAGGCACCCACTTTATTGGTAGAAACCCATTTTTTCTCCATCCAGTGGCTCTGTTTCTAGAAAATGTCTTTTTTATTTTAAGTTGTAGAGCTTAGTTACAAGGTGAGTTCTAAACATTCGCATCAACTCCAGAGCCCTAGAATAAATAGAAATATGGGAACCCATTTTCACATAAAATGGTAGGTAACCCACTCTGATGGTTTTGTCTCCCTGTGTGTGTGTGTGTGTGTGTGTGTGTGTGTGTGTGTGTGCGTGCGTGCGTGCATGCGTGCGTGTGTGTGTGTGTGTGTGTGTGTGTGTGTGTGTGTGCACGTGTGTGTTCAGTTAATCAGCATGGGCGGATCAGTTAACTGGGGAAGGGGGGGGGGGGTAGGCGGCGGCATTAGGCCTTCCGACACCAAAACGTGCTTCTCAGTCCTCAAAAGATCGATAACAAATTAATAAATAATAAATAAATAAATAAATAAATAAATAAATAAATAAATAAATAAACAACACAACTAACAAACAAACAGCAACCTTTCCGAGTTTTACGTAGACGCATTTCATATAATTAAAACTTGAAGTTAATGTCATGTCAGAATATAAATAAATAAAAAGCATGTCCGCGAATGAGATTTTTTTCTTCTTTAATTGTCCTTGAATGACAACTGAAGTCATTGAGATTTTCTTTAAGAAACCCGCCAGATTTAACTCTTTGCGTGTCGGTATCGGTATTTGTCGCGATGATTCCTGTAATCCCCCCAAAATTAGCAAAATAATTTCTGGAGACCCTAACAATACAATCACAAAATTTCGGATTTAACAAATGACCGAGGCACCTAATGTTTTTTGGTTGTAATATCCTAAGTGTGTTAGAAGCAAAGTAATTGACAGAGAAAGAGTGCTGTCGAGTCCTCTGATAAAGTGTCGTTATATCCGACGGTGTTATATACCTTGTTATAAGCAAAGTAGACTATTAATTGGACGGCATGGCCAGTCATCATTATACCACCACATCACACGGCTTCCGACACAGGCCGGAAACACTCACCGATGTGGAAAAACAAGAAGGTTATGGCAATGAAGAGTACTGATAGATTCTATGCACACAAAAAATAAGCTTAAGAGGCAAAGCTCGCCATGAGCCCCCGCGGAACGATGATCTATGCCTTTTGCAGATGTGATTTTCTTTTTCATTCAGAAGCGCCTCTTCATCGTGGATGACGAAAACCAACTCCTTGACATTTCAATTTTCAGCCAATTCTGCCGGCAATGGGAACGATTGTCGGGAAAGGCGCGAAGGGAGATTACTAATTTCCGCCACATTTATCGCCCTTTCGAATTAGGACAGCATGCGGTTCCCACTGTGTGGTTGTCACGTGACTTTAACGCTATTCGGCTGTTAGGGGCTTTGCCCTGGAATAACAAGAAAAAAAAATTTCCTCGAAAAATTTCTTAGCTTGATGTTCCGCAAGATTCAACAGATATTTCCTGGAAATTTGTGCACTTTACATGAGTAACAAGATGAAACGGAGATTTGGGTGCTATATTTGGCATAGTTCAGACTGAATAGCTGAACAGTTTTACCGCATTTTTACTCCATTTTAACGAAGCCGGTGTCTTACAAATTTACAGTGATCAAAGCAGGCCAGCCTCAGGTAAACTGTCAACCGGCTTATAAAAATGCGCGCGCCGTCCTGATGAGTCATTGACCTCGATCACATAATAGTGCTAGAGGACCCTAATAATATAGCATAGAAGTGGAGTGTTCGAATACTAGCATTTCTTGACAGACCGAGCGGCTGACACTTCTGCAACTGTTTGACCCATAGTCATCGAACTCGTCCCGCTCTCAGCGGTGACTGCATCAAACAGTTCCAAAAGTGTCATCCTCGAGGTCTGTCTAGAAATGATAGTATACTAATAGAACCTTTCACAACCTCAGAACAGCGATATAGTTCGAAACCATCTTTTGATCAGGGGTGACGCAATTATTTTTGTAAATAGTACGCAAAAACTCCAACTCAACAGTTGAATCGACAAATAAAATTCGTAACAAATGTCCGTTTTGCACAACAACAATAATAGGATGTAGTTTAACTTGCAACATATGAAACAAAAAAGTGTAATACGAAACTATTTTGAACTCACTATCTATAAACTGAAATCTAAATTACAATGAGCAAATGTGGAGTTGTTTCCCTTGTTACTAACATTATGAGCGACTTAGCTCACTGCTGTGCCGCTAGGTGGCGTAAACACAGTAGGGGCTAAACTTGACATTCTCATTGTTTTAGTTGATCCCTCTCCGTGCACATTATCTTTGGTCCTCGCGACATACTGCATTCCACGGGTATGTCGTTTTTTCTGTTCACAGGCTTTCGTTTTCATCTGGTATATCGCACAGTAGGATTAGTTAATGTGGTCTACCGCGCTTAGCGTGTCCGGATTCAGTCTATGTCATCCAATCGGGCACCGAGTTTAGGAGCGATATACCTGCGCCCTGTAGTGTAGCGCGAGTATTGAAAGCCTATGTACACGAACAGCTATCACCTAAGACATCGAGAATAGTGACTTTTCCCTTTATAAGAGCAGCGACACCACACAACTGGAAAATGAGTATATGTTCGGATTGTGCGTGGCCCTTCTACGTGTAAAAAATGAGCTTTAAGACTCACTACCGCCGTAATTGTTCAAAGATACACGTCTGTAACAAACGGTTACGAAACGAAACACACAGGTCTAGTCATGGTTCATTTAGACACAGGAGAATCCAGTTCAGCACACGTCGTCTTTATATCAACTAAGCTGACAATGACTGCATTCCGTTCCATAAATACAGTGCTATCAGTACGAGAAACAGCTAAAAAAAAAAGTTTGAAACGCTAACGGCTGCACAGAATAAATAAGTGTGATTACGCTTGTGCTGTTGCTGCCTGTCCAAACTACTGTTAAAGCTCATTAGGTGTTTTGACAAGACATAACAAACACAAATGGTGCAGAAACGTGTCTTCAGATTTATGCATATTGGTACTTTAAGCTATTTAAATGTGGTATATGTGGTTTTATGCCAACAGTCACACACTCTAGCTTGCGAACTGTCTACAGGTTCACCGTGATATCCCAGACACCTTAACGCGGTAAAACATGTAGTGTAGAGTTGCTATCTATGTAAAAGTGGTCTTGAAAGGTTTTATCGGACCGACGTCGGCCGCCGTTGGCCGCGCACGGCCGTGGGCGGGTCAACGGAGGCTGACGTTGGCCCCAAAACAACGAGTCATTTGAATCCTATCCGTCCACGCACGCGAAAGCATAGCGTTGTCTTCTTTGCGACTACATCGAAGGTACACCTTCGGGGCCCGACCCTTAAAATCAGGCAACTGCCCCCGATACCCGTATTCCCATTCCCACCCGTATCCCTAAATGGGAGGAACCTTATACTGTCGGCGCCTTTCAACTTTTACCACTACAAAGGTGATTTTGATTAAAACCAGGTTGAATTTTTAACTTGTCGATTGAGAATCGGGCATAGAATCAAAGCTGTGTACTAAACGACCAAGATCCTGCAGCTTCGAAAGTTAGGAAGGTTTTTAATGAGAAGAAAATACTAATATAGGAATTCTTGCCATTAATCCTTTGCTTGTCGGGAGCGGTTTTTGCCGCGATGATTTCTGTAGGAATCATCGCAACAAAAAC
Source organism: Semisulcospira habei (assembly GCA_036245525.1). NCBI lineage: Eukaryota > Metazoa > Mollusca > Gastropoda > Semisulcospiridae > Semisulcospira > Semisulcospira habei. The sequence continues at coordinate 225,475,777 of BTPG01000001.1, read as the reverse complement.
CGTTACTGACACGCAGATGGGTTAAAACAAAATAAAACAGAGCGCTCAAGCCAGCATCAACCCCTACACTGACGGGGGAAAAAACACCAGGCAGCTGCAAGATGCGGGCCGGGGGCTTATGAGGTTCTTTGCCTCTCGCTGACCCTGTTTGTATCAGGGTTACTTGGATTGATGAGATAATACGGTGTCACGACTTTGCCATGCTTTCAAGAAACATAACTTTGCTTCCACTGGCAGTGAAGCGACACACGCTACGAAACGAGGATTGTATATATATATATGTGTATATATACATATATATCATCAATCCAAGTAACCCTGATGCTGGCTTGAGCGCTCTGTTTTATTTTGTTTTAACCCATCGGCGTGTGTATATATATCGCGGGGACTCAAGGGGATCTATACCTCTTGTTGAAACCATTTGGTATCTTGGCCGGTCTGGGTTTCCGCCGTTGAATTAACGTGACTTCAAGAACACATGCAACCTACGTCCGTTGGCAGTCAAGGAGTTAACATATCCGACTACTTGCCGGATACGTGGCCTCATGAAGCTTATTTGACTGCGGAACGATTCAAAATGAATCTGTTCAGCCCTGAACATTGGCTTACCCGATGCGTAAAAGGCCATCGGGTCAACGTCGGTCGCCGCTGGCCCGCGCACAGAAGTGCGCGGGCCAGCGGCGATCGACGTCGACGCGATGTCCTTTGTTAATTGGCTTATCTCTCTGTGAGATTTCTCTTGTTTACTATTATACCGAGTAGCGTGTTGTGATTTTGAACTGAACTCTTTCAAGGCACCTCGCATCAATAGCTACGGAAGTGTCGTATTGCGTTGCCGCCGACAACGCTATACGACACTTTCGCAAGCTATTGATGCGGGTTGTCTTGATTGTGTTAACAGATCTCCGCCGTAAGGTCGAGATTCGCAGAAGGGCACACACTTACCATATTATGCTTTTGCGTCATCACACTAACATCTACATTCATCTGGGTTTTGTTCCCCTGAAACGCTGGCTTTCATTGTTTTTCCCCAATATTCTTTAACCCTTTGGGTGTCGATAGCGGTTTTAGTCGCGATGATTCATGTAGGAATCTTCGCGACTGAAACCACTACAAACGCTCAATGGGTTAAAAAATCTATATTTTCGTCATCACAATAATATCTACATTCGTCTGTTGTTGTTTTTTTGTTGTTGGTTTTTTTTTATGTTTCCCTACCGTTTTGAAAATACGGTAGACTTTGAAATGGGGCTGGTCGGAGCGCATTCCGTAGCATGCACATGACGTTTTTGGCGTAACAAGATAAAAATCACGTCACGTCTAGCTACGCAAACTTTGCTAGAGAACGTCTTTATGGCGCCAAAGCGTCGTATGTGTGTGTGTGTGTGTGTGTGTGTGTGTGTGTGTGTGTGTGTGTGTGTGTGTGTGTGTGTGTGTGTGTGTGTGTGTGTGTGTGTGTGTGTGTGTGTGTGTGTTTGTGTGTGTGTGTGTGTTTGTGTCTGTGTGTGTGACGGACAAGCTTGAAGTTTTAGGATATTGTCACTATTATGTGTTGATCTTAACATGGACGCTCGTCAGTTATGCCATTAAAAAGTCCTAATGCATATGCATATGGTAAAAAAGTTTGTTTTCCTCCCTACGTCACACGACCAGTCACTTTAGCGCAAACCGCACCATGTGACCGTGATATAAACACCCTTGTAGCGAAAAATGGCGGACGTTTTGTAGCCCTCTCGATGACGCATCTTGGATGCCAGTTTTGTTCTATAAAAGATCGCCAAACGTTCTAAAGTACAAAGTTACGTAGTGTTGTTTGAAACAACAAGCACACTCAGTACTGGAGACGGCAACGTCATGACTAATTTTACATTACGTCATAAGTCAATATGTATAAAGGTATATTCCTTTGACGTCAGTCATATCTGGCGTGATCCAGGTCGCAAGATGTCTTCTTGATTTCTTTTACGAAAATTGTGGAGGAATGAAAACAAATACTTTATTGGTCGGAGGGGTTCGCTGCACGGACCCTTGTAGGCCTTCGGAGGTCAAAGAAATTATTGTACCCATCAGGCCTTCGGGGTACAATGATTCCTTTGACCTCCCGCAGGCCTACAAAGGTCCGTGTAACGAACCCCTCCGACCAATAGCTTATATTGTTTTCATCCCTACATCACACGACCAATCCCTTTGGCGCAAACCGTACCATGTGACTGAGCTACAAAACCCCTTGTAGCGACAAATGGCGGACTTCTTGTAGCCCTCTTTGTGGCGCATCTTGGATGCGAGTTTGTACAATAAATGATCACCAAAACGTTCTAATTTTTTTTTAAGTTACTTAGTCTTGTTCGAAACAACAAGGACACTACTGGAGACGGCAACGTCATGAAAGATTTTAAATTGCGTCATACGCCTATTATGTATAAATATATATTTCTTTTACGTCAGTCATGTCTGGAGCGAGCCAGGTCGGAAGATTTCTTCTTGATTTATTTTACGAAAATAGTGGAGGAATGAAAACAAATACGTTATTGCTAGCAGGGGCTTGCTGCACGGACCCTGGTAGGCCTTCGGGAGGTCAACGGAAGCATTGTACCCCTCGGGGTACAATGGTTCTTTTGACCTCCATCAGGCCTACCAGGGTCCGTGTAGCATACCCCTTCTACCAAAATCTTATCTTATCTTATCTTATCTTATCGTATCTTATCTAAAAGAATTATCTCGAGTCCTTTTTTTGATCTTTTTATTAAGACGCTCATTGGCGAGAAAATTTGTAAAACAGCTAACATAACTTTTATTTTTCTTTTACGAAAAAAACACTAACTTCTCATTAATGATATTTCATACACAGTGTTTGCATAAGCCTGCTGTTTGTCCCGGCCCTGAGGTAGGATAAGGTCATATTGTGACGAGTTAGCCCTAGGTGTGAAAATCAGCAAGAAAATTGCCAAGTTTGATCCTCTAATACGTCAAATGTTAGTACTGCCATGAGTGACGTATAACATCGAGTCGTCATTATGAACACGGCGTGGTGGAACTAATGATGCCATGACGTGAAGATTGAAGTGACGTCATTTCGCTGCTCGTGCTATCATTCTTCTTCAGAATTGCTATCACTACCCCAGACAGCTTACGAATGGCGGAAGTCGCCGTGTGTCCGTCTTTAATTCTGTGTGCCAGTGTGTGAGGGTGAGGGTGGGTTAAAGAGGCAGAGGGTGGGTTAAAGTAGAAGGAGATGAATTCCTGTCGGTACAGGAGCCTACAGAGCGTACTAATGGTTGGAAGCGCCGTGTGTCCGTCTTTATTTGTGTGCGCCGACGTGTGTGATGGCTTAGAGAGGAGAGAAATGGCAGCATAATGAAACAACTCTGAATGTTCCTAAAAGAAAAACGCATGTGAGCTCCAAACAGTACGGGAGACTTTGGGATAAAATCCTCATCATGTTTTTGTTGTTGTTGTTGTTGTTTTTATGAATGTTTTTAACATCTCTGATACTTCGCAGTCTGTCTGAGCTTTTGTCTGGGCTTTCGGCAGTGGCTTATATTTTTTGTCATATTTCTGTATTACCAAACATCTTTGTTACTTTTATTTGTTTGCATTTCATAGCCTCCAGCTGAGCTGCAGATGCAAACGCAAATGGCAAAACAACATAATTATGTTGCATGTTTTTTTGTTTTCTTCGACTTTTGTGTGTAGAGCCCACCCTAGTGTATTTTGAACATAAAATAATCCAAACTCACAAAACATTTCCCTGCGACTGGATACATATTTGGTTTCTGGCATGTTTGCTCACTCAGCGACCAAAAGCCATAACCATTCAAGGATCACGAACACACATTAGTTTCAGCAATAGGCATAGATCGTCATGAGCTCCCGCAAATGCGGGGGCTCATAAAGATCTATGTCTCTTGCAGCTAAGGGGTTTTCGGTTTTAACTGAAAGAAGCAATGAATAGGTTAAAATTGAGCAAGGAGCCAAGTTAAAGGAAACGATATTTATTACTATTTACCTTTCAGAGCTTGATGCGTTTTGTCTATATGTGTTGTTAACCAATTTAAAAGCTTCAAATTTGTGCACTGCCATACGCAAGCTACATTATAGTACTTACGGATAAGGATATAGACCAATGGCTATAGTTCAAGGGTAGTGCCAGAATAGCTTGGTGCCTAGTTTAGTCAAACTTATTTCACACACTGCTGTATTCCGAATGATAAGGGTTAACGTATTCTGATGCGCGGCATTGCGCCGCGTATCCTGATGCGGCACGTCTCGAGTGTGTTAATGGTATATGTAGACGAAGTGAAAAACGTCAGTCCACACTGTATTTGTATGTATGACGAGCCACGGTACATTACACTGTAGATGGATACTGCATGGAGATGTGCTAACTATTCTGTCACAACCAACACCACCAAAGCAACAATAATTAGTACCAGCACCGCACCTACCACCACCTGCCACTTCATCTCCACCCTACCTCCATCCCCTCCACACCACCACTACTACCACCATAACAACCACCACCACCACCATTATCAAAACACCCCACTCCTCCCCCCATCACCACCAAGCCGCCCCCCCCCCCCTTCCCAATACCACCCTGACCACCATCTCCCCCCCCCCCCTCCGCACCACAACCACCAACACAACAACACGAACGCACGAAAGCTAGTTCGCTGGAACGCGCGCGCACGCGCACGCACGCACGCGCGCGCGCGCACACACACACACGCACGCACACGCACACACGCACACACACACACTCTCTCCCTCTCTCTCTCTCTCTCTCTCACACACACACACACACACACACACACACACACACACACACACACACACACACACGCACACACACGCATTAAAACATACTCCTTGATCGGTTCATAACGATTTATTGCACACACCATCAGACTGAGACTGACATGTTACAAACACTGGAGAATGTTTTGTCACAAACCCACAGATTCAACGATGATGAATTATGAATGAGCTTGATTTGTACACTTTGTACAAGTAATTAACCCTGGTCTGACTAAAGCCAGCATGATTTTTCTTGGAGAAAATCTCGCCTTTTATTGTAAAACAATGATAATCTCGCATTTTCACCCAAATAAACATCGGCTTTGGTCAAATTAGGGCAGTAATATGTGAATTTTTGAATGGAATAATATCACAAAATAAAAATACACAACAAATAAAATTGGTAAAGGAACGTACATGACAAACAATTCAAAGCAAAGAAAATCATCGATGGGGCTGGTCGGAGTGTCCCACAAAGCAAAATTCCATCGGGCCTACGTCATCTGCAGTTAGCCCGCTCATGGCTGTGCGCGAGCCAACAGCGGATGACGTCGGCCGATGCGATTTTGCCTCTAGGGGTATGTATACTGGGCTAAGCTGGTTGCATGAAAGTGATAAACATGACTCGAAGAACACAGACGGGAACTCAGAATAATGTGCACACATGAGATTTGTCAAAGGAATTGTTTTCAACGTTTATTTGTTTTCAACATTTAGATGCTTTTAAGTACGTCAAGTGGGAATTAGTGTGAAAGGCAACAGTGAGCAGAAACAAGGGACGGACTGACAATCGCTCGCATGCACGCACGAACGAGCGCGCGCGCGCGCGCACACACACACACACACACACACACACACACACACACACACACACACGTGCATGCACGCATGAACTCACGCACGCACAGACGCACACACACACATACACGCGCGCGAACACACACACAAGACACAAACACACACACACAAGCACGCACAGACTGACACACACACACACACACAAGCACGCATAGATGCACGCACAGACACACACACATACACACAAACAAGCACGCACAGACGCACGCACAGACACACACACACACACACACACACACACACACACACACACACAACCTGTTAACGCTGAAATCAGATTCCAAACGCATTCTCAGCCAGCCGCATACGGGTTAAGTAGTATGTCAAGGTGTACTATTCGTTTGCCGTGTATACGTATGCGGCATCTCTGGATCAAGCGACGTTTACACGCAATCTGTACAGTGGTCAGTTCATTGCGTATTCAACCCCTTGATTTCCATGCTGACGACACCGTTCTGTGGACCACGCGCTTGACAATGCGTCTTTTCCCCCAAGCGGTATTGAAAGTACAAGTTGAAGGGTTCGTTTACACATAAAGTCTATACAGTGGTCAATTCATGTCCTAGTTAACTCCTTGACTGCTATACAGACAATACTGTTCGCCGGAAAATACGCGTTATCACCCGTCTTTTCCGGCGATCGGTATCGTCAATAACAGTTACGGCATGTGTTATGTAACCCTTTGCGTGTCGGTAGCCGTTTTTGTCGCGATGATTCCCACAGGGAATCATCGCGACAAAAACCGCTACCGACATGCAAAGGGTTAAACACATTTATAGTACGAGCGCAACTCGTAATGGTCGTGACTTTATCTCTCGTCATCGTGATTATTATGCATGTACAGTCCAATTAATATGACCCATGATTGGCAATATACATACAAATTTGGGGCGAGAAGAATTGTACACCGTGTGCTGGTTTGCGATTCCTTACGGGCTATAGGTGCAGGGTCCAAAGTCATAGACCGGTACATAATAAGGCTGAACGGGACGCGGAGCTGTTTAGGAGAAAGACAAGGGTGTCGGGGGTGGGGTGGGTGGGGTGAGGGAGGGGTTGTGGGGGATGGGAGATATATGAATGAACGAGGCCAGAATTAATATGTTTGTTTTTTTCATACGCAAATGAGATGTAGGTCAAAGGATATAATGCACAATCTTTAAATTAAATCGGCCGACGAATGTGCAATTCACAATAAATAAGGGCGGATATCGAATGCGATATCGCATGTTCGTCCGCCCTTTTAATATAACTTTTGTGTTAACTTCGTGCATTCTTTTTACCTACTTGTCATTGATGAAAATCACGTATTTTAAGTACGACGATTCGAATTATACATACACTTCATTATTAAATCAAGTACATTAAATACTAGCACATTGTCATTGTGGGCGTGCTGTCGGATATGCGGCTGAGGTCCCCAACAAGCAAAAAGCAATCGGGCCGAGGTAGGCCGCAGTGGGCCCGCGCACAGTCGTGCGCGGTCCCACTGCGGCCTACTTTGGCCCGATGGCCTTTGCATGCTGGGCCTGTGGCTCGCGACTGGGCGACAGGACGGCTTTCTGTTGAGAAGCCCAGACTGGACCAAATCACGTACGGATGTTTATCACACAGTCTCATCAGTTCATAGCGTGAGAATTCAGAATGTATGAATAATTACGCACGGAAGAAAATGTGTGCTCAAAACTAAAATATTCAAAGTATGTGGTCTGTGATTTTGGACCTTACGGCTTCCAGCCGTAAGGTCCAAAATCACAGACCAACGCACATTTAACGAATATAATTATGTCTGCACTTATTTCCAGCGGAATTTGTGCTGGGCAAACCAACATGTTAAGGCGTGTTCCCCTATGGCCCACGCGTCAGCGGCGCAAAAGCGCTGGCGACAGCGACAAAAATCGAGAACATAGAAATAAAAAAATGAGTGTTTTCATACCCGCAACGCGGCAGCGGCGTGCAAACAGTGCGACAGGCCACATCGTCGGTACAAAATGGTGTCGCCCCATGCAGCAATTCAAGGGCGAGGCCTTCGCGCTTTTGCAGGGATGTGAGTGTGACTTTCCTTTTTTTTTTCTCTCAACAAGTTTAAGCATGATAAATAGGGGTGCCGCCTGTCGTGCTACTATATGGAACCATACAAAGCGCTCTTTTTCCCGCTTGCCGCTTAGCACGCCTTTTTGTGTCGTGTCGCCTACCGTACCGCCGTCGTGTCGCAATGATTATGGAAAAAAATCTTTCTTATTCGTTTGCCACGTGCGCTATTACATCAGTTTAAAAACAGTCAGTAAACAGCGAAACAAATAAATTCACTATAAAATAGACATCGTGAAAAATATATTAGCTCCATCTGGCTTCTTATAATCAAAAATGTAAAAGCAATACCTGAGTTCAAAAAATCAAACGGCTGTCTCTAAATGGGTAGCCTTTTAATACACATGTTTTAGATAAAAACATTCCGTGTCGCGGCAGCGACATTGATACATTGTTTAACCTACTAACTGCTGAGGGAAAGCGAACGCTACTCATCTTAAAGAGACACAAACCCTCATGGGCCCCCGCATTCGCGGGGCTCATGAGGATTTATGTCTCTTGTAAATCATGTGTTCGTTATGTTTATTTTTTGTCGCATTTATATCTTTTCCCCCCATGCGAATATTGGTCAGTGTGCTGTGGCTTCCTATGCGCAATTTGTGATTACTGGCAGCGAACAGGTTAAGTTGTTCCCACTCTAGTGAACCGTTGGACCAGTGACACGTAGCCATGGCATTTTTAGATTCCTTTGAGTCTGAGATATGAGACCTCCTGCAATAAATAATATGTGCCACATTTTTTAGACAATCCTTCTATCATACACCGTTTGTCAGTGAAATTCTATCTTATTAGTTCTTTCGTATCAACCCATTTAGAACGATGTCTGAACAGAACTAAAACCGAACCGAAACTTGATACTTAAAGCTGAGGTGCAATGAGAAAAACCCGCCCAGCGCGTGTTTTAAAAAGACTACAGGACCCAGCTTGGGCCCTGCCCCTAAGTGGGTCAAATCGGTTCGTAACTCAGTTGACGGAGTTGGCAACTGCGTATCCCGAGCTTGCAAAACTCTCGGAAAACGACAGACCACTTCCTGTTGCACGGAAATCATCGCGATTAGCAGATCGGACAACAGCAGACGATTCTGTGACACTTTGAAACTGACCGACAGCCACGGATTTTACGCGCTGGGGACTATGATGGCAGAATGTACGGCTGTACATGCTGTAAGTATGACTCCTGACACTTTGTAGTTGTGAACGAATTTTTTCAACACGTACCCCCAGTCCAATATAGGCTAATATAAATAAATAAAGAAGCATTGTGATGTACAACCAATACAGTAAATTGGATGAGAGGGGGGAGAGAGAGAGAGAGAGAGAGAGAGAGAGAGAGAGAGAGAGAGAGAGAGAGAGAGAGAGAGAGAGAGAGAGAGAGAGAGAAAGAGAGAGAGAGTCGACTGTTTACATAGATGCCAAAAGATACAAGGTCGCCATGGGTCAAGCTGATTTTTAGTAGCTGCCCTTCGTATGGAGAAAACATTTGCTGTAGGCCACTCCAGATGAAAAGATATAACAACAAACACTAAACGACAAATAACCCCTCCTTCCTCACCCTTCCGATATCAAATAAGCTTCAGGCTGTACTGTGTAACTTACGGATAGTTCGGCCTGGTCCATATCCAGTGTGCGTCCAGGCAAAGCACAAATGGCCTGCTCTGTCCGTCGGGTGGTCGAGTGTCGTCTGCTACTGTTGATATCAGTAAAAATATCGCTGGTTTAGATCAGTGATCGCAGTGCCCACTCGCTGCAAACAGGAAGTGGCCTGTCTTTTTCACGGGAGTTTTGCCAGCACGACAAACGCAGTTGAAAACTCAGTCAACTGAGTCAGTTGCAAACCGGTTTGCCGAAGTTAGCCGAACGTTCACGAAGACAGGGCCCTCGCTGGGTCCTGCAAAGTTTTTTTAAAACACGTGCGGGGCGGAGTTTTTTGACTGTTTCTCAGCTTTAAAACGATGTAAGCAGCCATGATATGGTCAGCATGAACATGCAGAGCACGGATATGAATGAAGGCAGAAAAAGAGGCATAGATCCTCATGAGCCCCCGAGTGCGCGGGGGCTCATGAGGATCTATGCCTCTTGCGATGGAAGGGTGATTGCTGTGTTCCAGATCTTTCCATTATATGAATTATTACCGCCCTACGCCCTTTCTCGCATGTGAAACACGCGGAAAAGTTTATGGAAACAAAACACAATGTTATCCTCGGTAGCAATCACGACCGCATCCAGGTGCGCTATTGATGAATGTAATGAATGAGAGAGAGAGAGAGAGAGAGAGAGAGAGAGAGAGAGAGAGAGAGAGAGAGAGAGAGAGAGAGAGAGAGAGAGAGAGAGAGAGAGAGCCTAATGCTACTACCAATCGAGAGAACTCTAATGGATGTCACTGGCCTTCTATAATCGCTCCCCTTTTATCAGTTTCCCACAAATGTGCGGCAGGACATGACCTAGTCAACCAGACGTGCATCACATTCTGCAATTATCGTTTATGATCACTCTTTGTCAGCGAAAATCGCGCGAGATTTCCAAACCTTTTCTGCCATCGCCAAAACTGAAGGAAAAATAGCCAGACAACTTCGTCTTGTCGGCGTACACATTATATGCAAACAAGCAAGAGATATAAATCCTCATGAGTGAGCGGCCGCTCTGCGCGGGGCAATTTCAGCTGCACAGAGTGCTTTACGTGCAAATGATTTAACCTTTCATTTGCCTCCTCGGGCTGGGCGATAAGAGCCAAAAATACCCTTGCAGTTAGCAGTCGCGAGCGTGTATGAAGATCGTTGCCACTAGGACACACGGCTTTGTGTCAGTGTGGTTTGAAGACTGAAAATTCGGGGACCTCCTCTGTCAGAGGAGAACGTAATCTCAAAATGTTGTGGATCTAAGATTTTGGCTCTAACTGCTTCCAGCTATCAGGGACCAGTTGAGATTAGTCCTTCGCCTGCCAATAAGCATGATGCTCTGCTACAGTGGAGCACGGGCCTTGCTTAGTGGCTGGCGTAGGACTATACTTGCTCACGCATCGGGCCTCATGTACGTCGGCCCGCACAACAAGAGGAGCGCGTCCTCACTTGACCCCTCAGGCCGTTCGAGCTCATGCAGATCTACGCTTCTTAGAGGTGAGTCGCTGTAGTTGTCAGGCCGATTAGCACAGATTTGTTGAACGAGGATATGACATCAACAGTATTAGCGCTCGTTTGTTGTGCTGCACTGTATCTCTGTTTTCATTGATAACCTCTGGGTGCGTTCGTTCGGCAAAAAAGCGAGCACTGTTGTCTTTGGTATACACCTTTCTGGCTGGCTGTCGGTAGAGGTTTTGTCGCGATGATTCCTGCATTAACCCCTCTCCTGCACCGCACGCACATTTTTGTCATTTTGAAATCTTTGTTCATTCAACGACAAAAATACAACACAGTCCAATAAACATGGATACAAGTTGGTCTCAGTAAGAGGCATAGATCCTCATGAGCCCCTGCAGTCGCGGGGGCACATGAGGATCTATGACTCTTGCAGCTGGAACGTGTTCACTTTTTCTCGGCAGTAACGGGGTTAATCATCACGACAGCCAAAGGGTTAATGAAGCCTGAAATGCCAAATAATGTCATTCAAGCAAAATCATAACACCATTCCTCAGCCACCCAACCCGTCAAAAAATAAGTGCTATCTAGACAATAATAATATTAACGTGTTTATTTAAATTTGTTTCTGTCTGAAAGTCATGGAGCCCCACAAGCTGTATAACAAAACGTGAAACTGTGCACAGATGGCACAGCAAGGCAACACCCTATAGTCTGCTTTATCGCTGTTTGGGCGCGAGGAAGCCATAATACCGGCTTGTTTTCGTGTGGTTCCCTCAATTAGCGGCCGAACGGTTGATGAACGCGTGAGGCATGCTACTTTGAGGCTAACGTGTCTGAAAAATAAACCCTAATGGACCCAGTGAGTGAAAGCCATCGGGCAGACGTCGCACAGTCGTGCGTGGGCGAACGGCGGCCGGCGCTGGCCCGAGCGTCTCTTGCTCCCTGTTGTTTGTGACCAGGATGAAACCGTACACACACGGCGGATAAAAGTTTGTTTTGGCCAATGGACAAAGCAAAACCAATTAAAAACCGACCATTATCGGGATGGTAATGTCACAATCATCCTTAATTAGGAAAATCAACTCCATGTATCGTGTAAATCGTATAATGATGAACTTTTAGACTAGGAAGGCTAGCTGTCCTCTCCACACTAAACAATTGACGTCAGTCATTGATATCACGTGTAATCCTGACTTGGTCTTGATCAATAAACTTTCAGCCAGTTATAACCACCATCAACCGTCAATACTAAAAATGTGTTCTGATCTGTGATTCTGGACTTTACAGCTGTAGGCCGTAAGGTCTAACATAGCAGATCAGCACACCTTAACGCCACCGTGGCTCAACAAACCAAAGACGATTACAATGCCAACAACTAACATCAAAACAAATTAACCCATTCAAGCTAATCTGGCATTACACTTGAATTATCATGGTCGATCCATCTCCTGCTACAGGTGCTTTGTCGTTAGATGACGCCTCCAAAATTTGGGAATTACGTGCGTCGGGCTGAATGAGTTAACGCCACCGGAGCTCCAACCCAATTCGATTACAATGCCAACAACTAACATAAAAACAAATTAAAGTTCACACGTCAATATAATATCATTGTGCCCGAACATGTTCAATACATACATGTCATTCGATAATTATACAACTGATTCATAATACACCTTTATATAATTATCACATTTTGAAAACAAATTTACGTCAATCGTTCTCGAACACAACACAAAATTCATCTTTTTACGACAATTTCATAATATCGTATTCCGATTATGATGAATTTAATACCATAAGTACACTTCAGTTGTGCGGTATAAAAGTTTAAAACATCTCGTACGTCATTAAAGACCACGAAATTCAAATAATCCAGAAACATTTAGTTAATTATTTTGTGTTCATTCTTACTTCACAGGACAAAACACGTGTGTCTCTTTGACAGCGGAAAACGAATGACTGCGTGCCCGTCCACAGAGGCTACAAGCTGGGGTCGTCTGCTTCACTTTGGAGACGGTAAATATATCGGAATACCAGAGGCGCGCTACTTCGATAACTTCAGCAAATCAAAAACTTTCGGAGACTTCGGTAATCAATCATTCCCTGTACAATGCTTATACAACGCCGTCTGCTGTTGCTCAAGGGAGAAAATCACAATGCTGCCTGGCATTTTCTCCCTTGAGTTGACGTTCACTTTCGACTCTGGGCCTGGGGTGTCTCCGTGTTATTTTTTTCTCTCGATGCGCACTGCGCTTCGAGAGATGAAAATGACATCGAGACAGCCTCTATCGAAAAAATGCTTGTAGTAAAAAACCAAAAAGCAACAACAACAACTAACCAAACAAACAACCAAACAAACAAACAAAAAAAAAAAACAACTACATAAACAGTATACACTATGTCAAATTTTCAAGCATTCCCTGTCATCCGTTGAATATGAGGTCTCGTAAGCCATCGCAAAATCACTGCCGGAGAACCCTGCCTGAAGTACACAGATGTGCACGAGACCAGCAAGAGACGTAGATCCTCAAAAGGATTTATGTCTCTTGCATTTGATTGTTTTTCGCAGTGTCTCACCAGCGAAGGGGCTGAATCATTTCGCCAATACAGTGCTGTTTAACTCAATCCAGGCGTGAGGCAAACGGATGCGCGGCTGGAATGAGTTAAGTTAATGATATCTTTGGCATGTTACATCGGCTAGCTGTCAAAGCTTTTTTCTTGAGACTCGCGTTATTAAAATAAGATCCCATTATTTCCATGGCCAGTGAAAACATTCCTTTGTCTGTCCTACATATTTTCTGCCTTTCATAAACAGGTTACAATGCAGTCATTTAAAATGCAGTCAAAAAGACACGAACTTAAGTTTTAAATTTATGTTTAGTGTCGACTGTCTTTCCGTTTCGCGGAGAAAATGCCAACGTTTACGTTTGCCCCGGAACATGCACGGACGGACGACGGCCAGCGATCGACAGACAGACAACCACTGGCAAAAGTACAAAGACTCACTATTTCTGTCGCACGTGAGGCAGAAGGTCTTGTGGCGGGAATATCGTTTATTTGGGGGGGGGGGGGGGGGGTTCCTCTGACACGGAAGTATTATGCAATCTCCTTGTTTTCAGCCACACATTCAAACAGCTGCCCTCATAACTCAGTTTCTGCCTTAGACAACATGTGAACACCATCCAGCTGCAAGAGACATAGATCCGCATGAGCCCCGGCATCTGCGGGGGCTCATGAGGATCTATGCCTCCTGCTCACACCACTTTAGATCCCTGTTCCTTGGCATGGCATTCCAAAGTTTCCCAAAATACAATACGCGACCCCTGGCATCGATTTGCTTAATGAGGAAGCAAAGGCGAGGCTTCTTGGTAGAATAGAAGGTCATCTCTATGTTTGGTCTTCCTACCTATAACATTTCTTTCGACGTCATTCTTTGCGATTTTCTTCCTGTTGGTATTCCAGAATGTGGCGTCTCTCTTGGACATGACGTGAAACTCAAACTGACGTCAGACGACAGCGTGAAAGTCTCAAATCGAAAGCGAGGCTTCTTTGTGGCCTTCACCTCGTGAATATTCTAGAGCATGGCGAACAGAATGAGTCATCTCACTCGTCAATACATTCAGTCACGAGACGAACACTGCACGCCGTCATAATGCACGTTCTTCACCAGAAGGTCGCTATGCAAGAGTTCTCTCACTGCATTCAGTCAGTCACTACCGGTCTGTCCAGACCCGGTAAATATAAGTTTTCGGCGAGCCCACGACGGCCGCAGTGGAAACGCGTACGGCTGTGCGCGGGCCCACTGCGGCCGTCGTGCGCCCGAAGACGTTTTGCCACCGAGGGAAATCTGGCTTATGAGAATCTACAGATGTCTTCTCGTGCAGATGTAACAGACGTTGACTGAGAGATCGGGAACGCTTGACAGTCTTCGCTTCCCCAGCGCTACAACGGAGTCTCGCTGCATTCATTAACTAGACCGCTGCTAAGATCGGTCAGTGCAGTTTTCTCGGACTCTCCATTCTCCGCCAGGGAAGCTTCAAGTAGTCATTCGGCCCCTGTTGTTCTTGTGGGTGGCTCTCGGAGGGACATCTTTTCTGACGTCATGGACTCGGTGGATTTAAGTCGCACACCCCTGCGGCGGAGATACATCTGGACGAATCTGGACCGGAACTGCTGTGACATGATGCAATACAGCACGAAGTTGATGGAGTTGTTCAGGAGGGCGATAAAATCCATCAGGTCGCCCAGCAGATAATACACGTTGTTGTAAAACCCAGGCACCTGCAAGAGAGATAGAGGTGAACACTTTATTGCATTCAGCTACAGACGGATGGACCACGACACTAAAATGGTAGTGTCAGGTTAGCTTGGAAAGCACCTGAAAAGAGCACCAAGCCAAAGTGGCAGTGTCCAAGAACTATATTGATGCGCTGAATGCTATGCTGATTTATTCATTGTCGATTAGTTGATTGCTTGATTGTTTGATTTGAACAATCATGAGTGTGTGCATGTGTGTGCATGCATGCATATATATATATATTCTTTACTGTTAACAAAGGCGTCGCCCAAAGCCAAAATGCACTCAATCAGATTAGCTCCAAGGAACGTAACTTTTCATTCAACTCTGAGAATGCTATTGCTATGATAATGCCATGGAATTCCAGGCTGGTAAGCTTGCATTGTGTCATCAGGACATCAGCTGCCCTTTGTGTGACTGCATCGCTCACTATATCTAGAAAGAGAGGGGAGTGGGAGAGAAGGAAAGACAGACCTATCATTTTGAGCCTTCCACTGAACACCTACTACATAAAGCAGTAGGGACTACCCCCAGGGGCCCCGCAATCCACTGGAGAATATCCAGTCTCCCCCCCCCCCCTCGAGTGGGGATGCTAGTAAATATTCCAAAACAGATATTTGACCTGATGAGTAGATTTAGGTTTTTGCTGCCTACGACCGGTTTCGCCCCAAGGTGGTGGTGGTGGTGGTGGTGGGGCTCTTCAGGTAGGCATACGGCGAAACCTGAAAGTTGCAAACGCATGTACTAGAAGCCGCCTCCAGTAGTACCACTAGTACAGCGCGGATTGCATCCCTGATGCTTTATGACGTGTTGCATTGGAAGATGACAGACTAATTTTGAAAAGGCAACACCTAGGCATGTTTGTGGAGCAATTATTCTTTACTTTGAACAAAGGCGTCGCCCAAAGCCAAAAATGCACTAAATCAGATTAGCTCCAAGGGACGTAACTTTTCATTCAACTCTGAGAACGCTATTGCTGTGCTAATGCCATGAAATTCCAGGCTGGTAAGCTTGCATTGTTTCATCAGCTGCCCTTTTTGTGACTGCATAGCTCCTTAGATCTAGAAAGAGAGGGAAGTGTGAGAGAAAGAATGACAGACCTATCATTTTGAGCCTTCCATTTAACACCTACTACATAAAGCAGTAGGGACTACCCCCAGGCACTCCGCAATCCGCTAGAGAATATCCAGTCCTCCCCCCAAGGGGGGATGCTAGTAAATATTCCCAAACAGATATTGGACCTGCTGAGTAGATTTAGGTTTTGCCGCCTACGACCGGTTTCGCCCCAAGGAGAGGGGGTGATGGGAGGGGGGGGGGGGGGGACTCTTCAGGTAGGCATACGGCGTAACTTGAAAGTTGCAAACACAACGCGTGTACTAGAAGCCGCCTCCAAAATTTACTGGTAGCACCACTAGTACAGCGCCTAAAGCTTTATGGGGTGTTGCAGTGGAAGAAGACAGACTGTTACGATTGTGGTTGTGTTGTCCTGTGAGAGCATACATGTGTTAATCGTAGGAAACGATCCTATATTTATTTGAGCTATCATGGTTATGATTCACGTATCTTTTTAAGTAACATTTTCGTTCGGTCGCGCAGTGCGGAATTCACTTCGTAATGATACGCTAAGTTTAGTCCAGAACGTTCTAGAAAGGTCGCACTGTCTAGTGACCTCGTATGTGTGACGTCGGGTAGTTGGCGACAGTTCGCAGCAAATTGTTTTTCTGTGCGCGTGAATTGAGCAGCCTTTTTTTTGTTTTGTTTTGTGAAAGGTCGAGAATCTTCTAGAGCGGATATGCAAGGTCGTGATAGGGTTACCATACTTTTATGTGACTTCATTATACATTAGGATTTAGAGCTGAAATGAGCAGCCGAGTTTTTGTAGCCTATTTTAGTGATTCCAGAAAATTTTTATTTATGAGTTTCGGTTGCGTGTTTCGTTCTGATTGGTTGCGTTGTATGATTTTTGTAGATGATTCTGGAAATTGGTAGCATATATAAAGAGGGCGCTAGGAAAGCACGTATATACATTGTCTTGCATTTGTCAGTTGTAGAGACACACAGTTATTGTAGGTACGTGGCCCGTATAGGGTGTACATTGTGAGAGATACAGCGTAACAGTGTGGTGTACGTTGTAGAGAGACTTTGTGTCGGCAGTGTGGATATTTGCAGAAGAGACTTTGTATCAGCGTTGGTGCATTTGGAAGTGCATTGTGTGGAGATCGCATCGCTGAATTAAAATTTTGTTGGAACTGTTACTCGAGTATTGTCTACATCCTTAAGCCACGTGTGACGGATTGCAGCCGAATGAAGTTTATTTAAAAGAAACTTACGTGCGTGCGTCTGGTGTGTTTATCATACTACGACTACAACCCCACCACGTAACATATTGGCACCTCCGTCGGGACTTCTTCAGTTGGTTCAGTGGAAAGGGTAGCAGGAGAAAACAGTCAGCAGTGAAACGCAGATATGGCGACATCGGAGATGGAGACATTCCTGAAAATTGGAAAGGAATGTGGACTCGAAGGAGCTCAACTCCTCGAGTTTGTAAAGGAGAGAAAGAAGAAAAGGAGAGACTGGAGAGAGAGGAGAGAAGAGAAGAGACGAGAGAAAGAAGAAAAGGAGAGATTTGATAGAGAAGAAAGTGCGAAAGAGCGTGAAATTAGGGAACTCGAAATCCAAGCAGAAGAAGCAGAAAAACAGCGAAGAGAAGCAGAAAAATATCGAAGAGAGGCAGAGAAACAACGAGAAGAGGCGGAGAGGCAGAGACAAAACGAAATTCATTTAAAGAAGATGGAGATTGAGGCACAGAGCCAGAGGGTTTCTGAAGCAACAGCCTTAGCCAGCAGAGAGCAAACAGCCCGTGCGCCAAAGCTTCCACCTTTCGTTGAAAACTCAGATAAGATGGACGCTTACCTAGAGCGATTCGAGCGCTTCGCAAGCAGTAATAACTGGAAACAAGAAACTTGGGCTATCAAACTGAGTGCACTTCTAACTGGCAAAGCGCTTGAATTTTACACCCGCTTACCAAGAGAAGAAGCCGAAGATTATACGCAGTTGAAAGCCGCCCTGTTGAGACAGTACGACTTCACTGAAGAAGGTTACAGGCGACGATTTCGAAACTGCAAGCCTGAAGAAGGAGAAACACCCGGCCTATTCATTGAGAGAATCAGAAGCTACCTGGAGAAATGGATAGAGCTGGCTGGCCTAAACAAAGAGTACCAGGACCTGTGTGACCTCATCATCAAAGAACATGTCTTCAACGCATGTTCTAAGGACCTGGCCGCCCACCTCAGAGAGCAAAAAGACCAGTCACTAAAGGCCCTGGCCAACTTCGCTCAAAGATACCTTGACGCCCACAACATGAAGTTCGGGTCAAGTAAGCCGCAGCTTGTGTCTGCACCAGCAGAGGAAATCCACAATGTCAGAGACACTCCAAAATACAAGCCAGTGGAGAACCTGACATGTTTTCTCTGTGAAAAGAAAGGTCACAAAGCGGTACGGTGTCGTTCTAAAGATGTTCCCCGAGGCGACAACATCAGAAGACCCAACCAAGATCGTGGGATAGCAGGCAGAAGCAGTACCACGTCTCAACACAGAGCTGCTGCAGTATTAGCCAATGATGTGACGTCATCCAATGACTGAGTCTAGAGAAACGCGAGTGACACCGGAGCTGATTGAATCTTTCAGAAAGAATGGACGCATCCCAGTAGGAGATGGGGCTACATTCTTACCATTCTCAAACATCGCACTGCCTGAGAATGAAGTGTCGAACATGCCAGTGGTGTCAGGATTCGTCGGCAAAGCACCAGTGAGAGTGTTGAGAGACACCGTTGTAACGTGTCATCGTGAGAGAGAATTTAGGTGGACAATCCTCGTTTTGGCCGATAGAATTGGGAGAGTCACCCCACTTGCCAAGGTCAGTGTCAACACCCCGTACCTGACAGGAGAGGTGAAGGTGTTGTGTGTGAAGACCCCAGTTTATGATCTTATCATCGGAAATGTTAACAGTGCCAGAAACCCAGACGATCCAGATCCGAAGTGGAAACCTGAAACCTGTGCAGTTACTACGAGAGGTCAGGAAGAGAAGAGCAACCATACCATCCCTCTAAAAGTGACTGACAACACACAAGCAGTAACAATGATTATAGACACTTTAGAGGAAGAGAAGCGCAATGTGCTGGAGCAACTGCAAAACCAAGTAGACGCGATTGTGGCCAGAGAGCGAGATGAGCGGGAGGTGGAACAGCGAGCAGCCATCGACCACATGCAGCAAAAACAGGCGCATACGTTGGACATTCGGCAATACGATGCCGAGCGCCGGCAGAATGATCAGATTGGATCGCCTAAGAGCCAGTCGATCGAGGGTCGCGAGCGAGACGGAGCTCCTCTGAGACAGATGTCGGAGCTGCAGGAGGAGAAGGAGAGGAAGAATCGGGAGACGTTAAGAGTCCAATCTTCGGAGTTCGAGCATCGAATTGCGCCCGACTCAGAGACTGCGGATATTGTGCAGCGTGAGGTTAATCCGTCATCAAACGAGCCAGTCCGTGACGAGCCGTGTCAGCTGCTTCGAAACACGAGTGAAGGACTGAGGGAGAATGTTTGGGAGATGCTGAAACTGGGAGTCGTCAGGGATTCCAGATCGCCAGCGCTCGTCAGGCCGAGACCAGAGAGATCCAATTTGGGGTGTACGGATTGTCATACTTTGCATGGGCCAACGGTGACCCAGGACCGGTGACCTTTGAACTGTGTGAACTGTGAACTGTAACTTGTGATTTAGTGTTGTTCCAGGTGAACTTTTATTTTGACTTTCGTTTTATTAAGGGTTCGCAGAACTTTGGAGGAGATTACCTGAGCAGAGCAGTTTGAATGAACATTTCTGTGTCCAGAAAATTTTGAAGAAACATTTTTATGCTCAGGACGGTTTACAAGACTGTGAGACGATTATTTTGATTTCATTTTTGCGTGAAATTCTTATTATTTGTGATTTTGTGTAGGTTAATACAACCACAACCGTATTTTAAGGTTTGAGAAGAAAATTTTGTGAAATTTCATTCTAAAAGAGGGGGGTAATGTTACGATTGTGGTTGTGTTGTCCTGTGAGAGCATACATGTGTTAATCGTAGGAAACGATCCGATATTAATTTGAGCTATCATGGTTATGATTCACGTATCTTTTTAAGTAAGATTTTCTTTCGGTCGCGCAGTGTGGATTTCACTTCGTAGTGATACGCTAAGTTTAGTCCAGAACGTTCTAGGAAGGTCGCACTGTCTAGTGACCTCATATGTGTGACGTCGGGTAGTTGGCGACAGTTGGCAAAATTTTGTTATTCTGTGCGCGTGAATTGAGCAGCCTTTCTTTGTTTTGTGAAAGGTCGAGAATCTTCTAGAGCGGATATGAAAGGTCGTGATAGGGCTACCATACTTTTATGTGACTTCATTATACATTAGGATTTAGAGCTGAAATGAGCAGCCGAGTTTTTTTTAGCCTATTTTAGTGATTCCAGAAAATTCGTATTTATGAGTTTCGGTTGCGTGTTTCGTTCTGATTGGTTGCGTTGTATGATTTTTGTAGATGATTCTGGAAATTGGTAGTATATATAAAGAGGGCGCTAGGAAAGCACGTGTATACATTGTCTTGCAGTTGTCAGTTGTAGAGACACACAGTTATCGTAGGTACGTGGCCCGTTGTGAGAGATACAGCGTAACAGTGTGGTGTACGTTGTAGAGAGACTTTGTGTCGGCAGTGTGAATATTTGCAGAAGAGACTTTGTATCAGCGTTGGCGCATTTGGAAGTGCATTGTGTGGAGATCGCATCGCTGAATTAAAATATTGTTGGAACTGTTACTCCAGTGTAGCCTACATCCTTAAGCCACGTGTGACGGGTTGCAGCTGAATGAAGTTTATTTAAAAGAACCTTACGTGCGTGCGCCCGGTGTGTTTATCATACTACGACTACGACCCCACCACGTAACAGTGGTCGCACCCCAATGCGCAAAAGACCA
>BTPG01000001.1:225442837-225454435 GCA_036245525.1 Semisulcospira habei | reverse complement strand
TACAAGAATTCGACTGCTCATTTCAGCCTCAAATCCTAGTGTGTAATGACGTCACACAACAGTATGGCAGACCGTTCACGACCTTTCATAACACTCAAAGAACGGCCGCTAATTTCACGCTCACGGAAAACAACTATGACTAAAAATAGATCAGCGTTACTACCGCTATTCTCCGTGCGACTTTGCTAGAAGCTTCCGGACTAAACTTAGCGTATCATAACAAAACCAATTCTGCTATCTGCGCGAACAATAAAGAATCTTACTGAAAAGGTACGTGATTCGCAACCATGATAGCTCAAATAAAATTCGGATCGTTTCCTACGATTAACACATGCATGCTCTCACAGAACAACACACCCACAATCGTAACAACCACAAAAAATAAGACTGTTGCTGGATTGAGCCTGCATGACACCAGGCAAAACATATCAACGCCTTACCTCTGCTGGTTGACTTCATCTGTATGAACCTGAAGGCGGCCAGCGAAACGCCGATCCAGATGGAGATGGTGTGAGTGGTGGCCGCAAAGTTGACCATCAGCAGCATGTACATCAGCCACCCGTACTTGAATCTGTAGGGTCAGACAGCAGTCATAGCACTCAATTGTATCATTCTAGCCGGTGACGTATGAAGATATTTTCTACTTCAAAGATTTCAGAACTGAGCTCAATGCGCGCTCAGTGGCAGGCAAGGGGTTAGAAAATAAATACCCATATATTGAACGTGCTGTTATCTCTAAAATCAAGAGAGAGAGTCAGAAAATGCACGCAGCTCACACATTGGGCTAATTCCGTCATCCTGTTCCATCTGCAAAAGGCACATGTGTTTCATGACGCCTGCAGCGAGCAGAGTTAACAGGGACATTTACACTTCTGTCCTACTTTGTGTGCTTCGAAATAACCACGACAGAGCCTACTAAACGACAAATAACGTCGGTGGAAATTAAGCAATACTTTGTTTACTTCGAAATACGCGTGCCATTTCTCCGCTTCAGCGGAGAAATGACAAGCTTATTTCGAAGCGAACAAAGTCGGCCAGAAATCCATCTATCATTATGGGTCAATCATTGGATTCAAGTGTTTCAAAGTTTGACAGACCTTGTGCTTAGACATGTCTTCAACGAGACTATTATAATTCTTGCCTTCCCTTTCGGGTATAATGATGCATGTGCAATTGTCATCAAAGCGATAGGTCTCCCCTAATTTGGCAAGAGACTAGTGACATAAACGGTATTTCTGTCGTACTACATTACATGTAAAAAAAAAAATCTCGTTTTTTTCCCCACGAAGCGTGGACTTATACTGTCGTTTGCCCAATATTAACGTCTTCAAGGCGCCTCGCATCAATAGCTGCGAAAGTGTCGTATAGCTTTGCCGTCGGCAAAGCTATACGACACTTTCGCAGCTATTGATGCGAGGCGCCTTTTAAAAAATGAGTTAAAGACAGCGGTCTCTGTATACTGACTGACTTGACCTCGATTGACCTCGAAGGGACACTGTCTACTTGACCTGACCTAAATCTGACTAAACCGATTTGCTCCATGGTAGGTTTTTGACGGCTAAAATGTGCGGTTACAGTGGGTTATTAATGTTGTCTTGCCTCATCTAAGACTGTTCAACCGTTCTTTTTAAAACCCATGTCAGTATAGGCACATATACCAGAGATTTTCCATACCCTTTGGAGCAGAACAGAAGGAACTCTCGTGCGTACAAAGAAGAAGAAGAGCATACACGTCTTTCATTTTACGACAATGAAACTTCATAATTTACAAAAGTTAGACCTTTTGTCCATCAATATCCTAAGACATACATAGAACATTCACAAAAGAGATATTGCAAACTATTAACCTTTAACTTCCTGGAGTAGGTCGCTTTAACCCCTTCTTTGCCCCTGACGCATATTTTGTTTCCGAAATGCAGCCTTGTTCATTCAACGACCAAAAGTCACAACCGTCCGAGAAGCATGGATACAAAGTGGTCTCAGCAAGAGCCATAGATCCTCATGTGCCCTCGCACTCGTGAAGGCTCATGAGGACCTATGCTTCTTGCAGTTTCATCCTGTTCACTATTTTGGGCGCGGTGAAGTGGTCAAAGAATGTATAGGTATGCGTCCTGCCCATTCTGGTTTAAGAACCTTTTCGAAAAACAAACAAACAAACAAACAACCCCCCCCCCCCCCCACCCCAAAAAAAAAAAAAAAAAAAAAAAAAAAAAAAAAAAAAAAAAAAAAAAAAAAAAAAAAAAAAAAACCACACACAAACAAACATGTCCCACATAGGTATGCATCCTGCCCTTCTGGTTCACTCCGGAGGAGGGAAACTGAAAGGCATGATGCGTACCTGGGTGGGACCTGACGGAGGGAACCAGAAGGGCAGGATGCATACCTGGGTGGGACCTGTCTTTTATTCCTGCTCTCCTATTACGAAGCCTTCGTATCTTACCTCTCAGGCGCTTCGTGGGGCTCCATGGGCGGGCAGTAGAAGTTGGCGGCAAAAGGAATGTAGGGCACCATGGTCAGAATGTCGGACACCGCCAGCCACAAGAGGAGAAAGTTGGTGGGCGTCCTCATGTCTTTGCGCATCAGTATGGTGATGTTGAAGAAATTCGTACATATCCCGAATACACACACCACTATGGAGGCATATCCGTGGAACCCCTGGAACCACGTGTAAAAGGCCATTAGTCCGGTTGTCACATTGGCTGGGTCCACCTCGATGTCATGGTGATCGTTGTCATGCGATTGATTTCCCATGTTGGCGGTGTTCAGTTGGAACAGCAGCAATAGAATGTTATGAACATTTAGTTCCTGTAGTTATACACAAACTTCGTGCGTTTGCCGCCGGAACCAATTTTTTTTTAAATTCACAACTGTGTTATTAAGCAGTACATCGATTTTCCAGCACAACTGAGCCACTAAAATGAGAGATGAGTATTTCTTTTGACGCACAGTTCATGAAGTGACTTCAAGTCTCAGACCGCATAGAGGATCTTACAGAGATAATCGGCATTTGATCTTATGGAGCAAGAAAGCTGTTGTACACAGATTTTGCACACAGAAGACTATAGGCTAATTGCAACAAACAAATAAACAACGCCTCGAATTAGATACGCCCTATATTTACCTTGTCCATTTACATTTACCTCTGTCAGCCACTGCTTAATTCTAGAGAGATAAAAAGAGTCAAGCTTGTCTAAGGCACTGCCCTTGATTGGAAATCTTGCGACTGTCAGGGGCTGAGCAGAAGGCACTGAGTTAGGCTGGCCACGCACACAGTGATGATACCGTGTATCGATCCGCCCGGTGGGAGTTAACATCGAACGCAAGACGTGTCCTTGTCACAAGCAGTCTCCGTCGCCAGATCTAGTCACGAGCAGTCACAGGCTACCTGTAACAAAAATTAATTCACTTTTAATGTATTGACTTAACTGAAATCGAGACGAACTGCATCCGGATACGCGGCTTAAGTCAGTCTAGACGAACTGCATCCGGATACGCGGCTTAGGTCAGTCTAGACGAACTGCATCCGGATACGCGGCTTAAGTCAGTCTAGACGAACTGCATCTGGATGCGCGGCTTCTGCCGCGTATCCGGATGCAGTTCGTCTCGACTGACTGAAAGCGATAAGCTCTATGGCGGTTTTCAGTGTTTATAACGGGTTATCAATGTTATCTCAACTAAAATTTGTCCATCCTTCTTTTTACAATCCGTATGAGTAGGCCATTTGAGCGTAACGGAAGGAACTCTCCTGTTTACAAAGGAAAAGAAGAACAGAAACGTCTTTCATTTTACGACATTCAGCTTTCATAATGTAAGTAAGCCCTGATGTCCATCATTATTGTAAGATTTACTAAGAACGTTAATAAATGAGATACTGCGATCTAACAACCTCTACCCTTTGCTTTTATCACGGTTAGACTTCTGTAACTCCCTCCTTCCCGGCCTTGTTTGGTTAGTTCGGGTTTAACGTCCACAGCACCGAGGTGATCATGGACGGCCCTGACGGGCGGGTTATGGGGGACAGGGAAATTTATTGCCTATGGAGTACGACCTGAACACTGATCAACTCAGGCGCACTCCAACTGTGCCACTTTGATTTACCAGGACCTTTCAACGGACATGCTAATGAACAAATCCGTTTTCCCCCCCTGGATTGCCTAAAACCCAGCTAGATAAACTACAGAGCCGAGTGCAAAACAGTGCTGCCCGCTTAGTTCTGCGCGTGCGTAAGCGTGACCATATCCGCCCCGCCCTTAAGAAACTCTACTGGCTGGCCGTACAAGAACGCATTCGGTATAAAGACTGTCCTGCATGTGCTTTAACTCTCTCGGCCTGACTTCTCCTGCCTATATCTCTGACTTTCTCCATCTGTATACTCCATCTCGCACCCTCCGCTCTTCCTCTGACACACGTAAATTTCGCCTTCCCAATTTCAAATGTAAAACACGTGGCGGTCGTGCCTTGTCCCATCATGGCCCCGCCACTTGGGACAGCCTCCCCGCCCCTGTCCGTAACTGTCAAACGCTCTCCTCATTCAAATCACTTCTCAAAACCCACCTTTTCAACGCTGCCTTTTACTATATATTTCATTTTCCCAATCATGCACAATTCATCACCACTGTCACATATGTCAGGATCAGGAATTTATTTAACGTCTTTTCACACATTGGTGATATTAGACCCAAAATAAAAATAAAAAAAAACGAAAAAAAAAAACAACAAACAAACAAAGAAACAAACAAACAAAAAAAAAATCAAAAAAAAAAAAAAAATCAACCAAACACACAACTTGTGAATATCAAAGAATAGCAATAATTAACATCC
The DNA here is from genome assembly GCA_036245525.1 of Semisulcospira habei. Classification (NCBI taxonomy): domain Eukaryota; kingdom Metazoa; phylum Mollusca; class Gastropoda; family Semisulcospiridae; genus Semisulcospira; species Semisulcospira habei. Next base: position 225,449,614 of record BTPG01000001.1, on the reverse strand, counting down.
AACCACACACACACAAATTACTTATTATAATAGTTTACCCACCAGGCTATGAATTATTATATTAACTATTGGAATGGCAATATTTCTATGTAAGAGGTCATACAAATTTTCTGCTAAGTGATCAAATGTTATGTTGTTTTTTTTCTTCAATAGATTCATTGTAATAGGACACTCACAGATTATATGTTTAACATAGATGGGGCTTAAGCACTCGCATTTGATGTCTTTTGCAATTTTAGTTTTCCAAGAATTTAGTCTTAACTTGTATATCAATGAAGCTGTTTTTCTTGAACAAGGTGGAACATGATAAGTATGTTTCATATCATCTTTGTGAAAAAAGCTGGTTAGCACAGAGTACATTTCATGTAGAGATAATTGCATATTATTACACACTGCTGAGTTTTCTCTATTTATAGCACCCTTTTTTGCTTGTCTGTCACAAATTTCATTCCAATAAATTCCGCAGTGTGAGGGCATCCAAAGAAAATCGATCCCTATTCCTCTGGACATAATACAGCTTATAATATGTTTTATTTCATATACTAAGTCGTTTCTAGTGTTACAATCCCAGCTTTTTAGACTAAATAGTACGTGTGTGTGTGTGTGTGTGTGTGTGTGTGTGTGTGTGTGTGTGTGTGTGTGTGTGTGTGTGTGTGTGTGTATGTGTGTGTGTGTGTGTGCGCGCGTGTGTGCGTGTGTGTGTATGTGTGTGTGTGCGTATGTTGTGTGTGCGTGTGCGTGTTAGCCTTTTCATTGTATCAGCTCTTTGAGCTACTTTTAGAATAAGCGCTTAACAAATCTCTATTATTATTATTATTATTATTATTATTATTATTATTATTATTATTATTATTATTATTATTATTATTATTTTATTATTATTATTTCCTGAAGTAGGTCGTTTTAACCTAGCCTCTTCACTGCCGAGGTTTAAAAAACAAACAAACAAATAGAAAAGAAACAAGCAAAAACAAGCAAAAACAACAACAACAAAAACAAACAAACAAACAAAAACCAAGCAAACAAAGAAACAAACAAAGAAACAACCAAACAAACACGATCCAGCTGCAAGAGATATAGATCTTTACAAGCCAACGCACTTGCTAATGTCCCCATTCGTCCGCAGTTAAGGGGGACCATTATGATCTATGCCTCTTGCTGACACAACTTTGTATACATGTTCCTTGAGCGCAGTTAAGGGTGATGATGATCTATGCCTCTTGCTGACACCACTTTGTATACATGTTCCTTGAGCGCAGTTAAGGGTGATGATGATCTATGCCTCTTGATGACACCACTTTGTATACATGTTCCTTGAGCGCAGTTAAGGGTGATGATGATCTATGCCTCTTGCTGACACAACTTCGTATACATGTTCCTTGAGCGCAGTTAAGGGTGATGATGATCTATGCCTCTTGCTGACACAACTTCGTATACATGTTCCTTGAGCGCAGTTAAGGGTGATGATGATCTATGCCTCTTGCTGACACAACTTCGTATACATGTTCCTTGAGCGCAGTTAAGGGTGATGATGATCTATGCCTCTTGCTGACACCACTTTGTATCGATGTTATTTGAGCGCAGTTAAAGGGGACCATACGGATCTATGTGTCATGGACGGTTGGGGCCCTTCAACGTTGAATTGATAAAGATTTATAATAATAATAATAATAATGAGTACTTGTATAGCGCCTAACCTCAGATTAGAGCTCTAGGCGCTTAACAAAAACTAATGTACAAAAAATAACTAATTACAAAAATGGAATTTACAAAATGTACAAAACACTATAAAGTCACCATTCAAAAGTGCTACGCTCATGGACTCATACTGGCATTCACACACACACCCACACACACACTACTTCTATAAATAGATAAAGATGACTTTAACATGACAGGTGTGTGACAAAGTCATTTGTAGCTGACAGAAAACGTATGGGTCTTTAGGGCACGCTTGAATGCCTCTCTCGAATCCACGTATCTCAGTTCGCGTGGGAGATCATTCCAAACAACTGGGCTCTGGTATCTGAATGACCTCTCACCAAACGACTTTGTTTTGACAAGAGGGATACGTAAAACTCGAGAGTCGGCAGCAGAGCGCAAATTCTGTCTCAAGGGTGTATACAGCTGGAGAAGAGAGGCAAGGTAGTGTGGGCAGGAACCGGTAATACAACTGTGAGTCATGCATGAAATTTTGTACTGAATCCTAGCTTTCAGAAAAACAGTCTGCGACCGCTGGCAGTGTAAGAGTTAACTTCATAACTGCTGGGGCAAGGCGAACGTTACCTACCTGCAAGAGACATAAATCCTCATGAGCCCCCGCAGTCGCGGGGGCTCATGAGGATTTATGTCTCTTGTTATTCTTAGGTTCTTTATGCCTATTTTTGGTCCCGCTTGAACATCTTTCTCAACGAGTGTCAGACGCGAAACTCGTGATCGCAAGCAGCAAAGAGGTTAATAATTCGTAAATTACAGACGCGTTTCGTGGCCACGTGTAAAATATGTGTGGTATACAAGGTACAAAAGCTATCTCAAGCCACACCAACATGGATCGCATAGCAACGACATATTTGTAACAAACAAGTCTTATTTTATCCGATCTTATATCTTTTGAGTAATTAGGAAAATAAATCATTAATAATTCAGGTTTTACTCTCGTGGCGGCAAAATAATGTTTTAAAGTTATGCGACATGGCAACTAGTGAACTAATCAGATCGTTTTTAAGAGAGAGAAAGGACAAATAGGGTCTGTATTTTGAGGATAACCGTTTTAATCTAACGTGTCAGCTAGAATAAGAAGTAAATAAAAATAATTTTACAAACATACTATATTATTATTATTGCTGTATTATTATTGCTATATTATATTATATTATTATATTAAATATTTATAATAATAACAATATAAAGATTAAATCATAATAAAGTTTTCTAAGTACAAATGCCCGAGGACCACCGTCAGACTTTGCTGGCCCGCATACAGCCGTGCGCGGGCCAGCTAACGGGCGGAAGTCGACACATATATCATCCTAGCACTGGTTACTATACTGACGAGCAAAAGAATTGCGGCATCAATGTATTGAAGTAATGTCGCATTTATTTTGCTGGGAAGTATGGAAAAACCAGACAACACAGTTCAGGAATATCTGACAAGTATACAGCAGTCAGGCCAACATTTACCTACCGGCAAATCACACCGAGAGACAGCAAAACAGTGAGAAGAGATTCAGCATCCTAGTTTTAGACTGTCGGCGTGCGGTCAACACAAACGCGCATGACGCATAGTGAGCATAATTATGTCGGATAAAAATAACAAGAAAACGGTTGACCACACGCATGGCATACGCATACTGTATTTTGCAATGATTTGGGCAGAGTTTAACTTCTTTTTTTGACTATAACCACGCCTCGTGAAAACGTGAGCGACTCACGGGTGCAACTTCTGCATCTGTGTGTGCGATTCACCAATATATACTAATGGTCAATACTTAAGGGCCACTTTTTATCGCAGACGCACCGACAACACCACACAAATAATGTAACAATGCTTGGAGTCAGTACTTTGCTAATTTATTCAGTAGAATACCCCCCCCCCCCCCAGCTGCAAGAGGTATAGATCCTCATGAGCCCCCGCAGTTGCAGGGGCTCATGAGGATCTATTCCTTTTGTTGAAATCACTTTGCATCCTCTCAGTTTTGACGGCTGGCGATCTTTGACTTTACATTTACAGTGATGTCAAAAACACAACTTCAGTCCACTGGCTGTGAAGAGGTCAATCAAAACTGACGCAAGATTTGCATCCCCAAAAGTGGCGACTTGTGCACGTGGTACACACCCACAACAGATAAAAAAAAAGAAGAAAAAGAAAAGCGGAGTACATGTCAAAATCCGACCTAGTTCAAATTATACGCTCACGGTAAACCTAATGTCTTTTCAATTAGATTCTGTCTGGAGTATGCACGCTATTATTTTCAGCCTTGGGCATTTAACTCACTAATTAACGAAGGAAACCATCCGACAGATATACAAATGCGCATCTCGCGGCCCTTTCCATTGTTTCAATCCTCCGTCTCGCTTACAACGCGTTTCCAAAAAGTCAGCAAAATGTCTTCGGGCCGACATCGGCCGCAGTGGGCCCGCGCACGACCTGTGCGCGGGCCCACTGCGGCCGACTCCGGCTGATGATACTTTGCTGACCGTTTTTTTTTTTCACGTCGTAATGAAGACGCCCGAGGTAATGAAAAGACAGCCCCCCCCCCCCCCCCCCCTAACGAAAAATAAATATAAAAATAATAATAAATAAATGAAAATTTAAAAAAAATCAATTAATTTTTTTTAAATGGAGCGGTAAACACGAGACGTGCGGGGAAAAAAAAAAAACACTTCTTGTACAGTTTTCTGTTTGTCTGTAAATACAAAGCACATCCCATTTAGAGAGCAGACTGATAGACGTCTTAACAAACGTCGTTTTTTGAGTCGGTACTGCGATACCAATTTTCGGGAATCCTAACTTCAGACCAGATTTAATTTTTTTTTACTCGTTCAGTGATGAGAAAAACTGAACACCACCCAACTACAAGAGGTATGGATCCTCATGAGCCCCCGCAGTTGCGGGGGCTCATGAGGATCTATGCCTCTTGCTGACACCACTTTGAATCAATGTTCCTGGGAAAGATAGGATATTATCGAATTAACACATTAACCAAAGAAGTCATAAACAACCTCCTACTCATACACTTCTACGTCAGGCTGAATTGGTTCTCTCTCTTAACAGTTTCACCTTTGATGGCGTCACCTTCGCTCAGTGCAGTGGCGTAGCGATGGGCACAAATATGGGACCCAGCTATGCTTGCCTTTTCATTTGTTTCCTTGAACAACAGATTCTTCAGCAATACACCGGGCCTGTCCCTGAGTTGTATAAACGCTATATCGATGACGGTTTAGGAGCTACACACATGACCCAAGCTGCACTTTTAGACTTCATTCACTTCGTGCAGGACTTCCACCCATCCATCAAGTTCACATACACTATATCAGCTACTTCAGTCGACTTTCTGGACATGAACATCAGGATTGACTGCGGAATGTTGAAAACTTCCATACATTACAAACCTACCGACTCACATTCCTACCTCGACTACCGTTCTTCGCACATCCCCAAAACTAAAAACAGCATCCCTTATTCCCAGTTTCTTCGGCTGAAAAGAATCTGTTCCGAAGAATCAGATTTTGATGTTCAATCCAAAGAAATGGCTGGATTTTTCATCGACAGACATTACCCACATACTGTTGTTCAAGGATCTCTCCAAACGGTACAAAAACTTAGTCGCGCGAGTACACTGCACACTCAACCTACCGCTGATAGTGACAGGCCTATCGTAACCATGATCTACCATCCCCCCACCAATCCGGTTCGTAAAATCCTTCTTTCTAACTGGGGTCTTTTGTCATCCAGTCAAGAATCTGCTGCTATCTTTTCTGAACCTCCGTTGGTAGCTTCTAAGAGGGATATTAATTTGCGGGACATGCTTGTTCGCTCTACTCTCAAGCCTCGTCATACCACCAGACCCTCCGGCTCCACTCCGTGCAATGTTCCTAATTGCAAGACGTGTCCTTTTATTTGCCCTTCCACCGTGGTGAATGGTCCACGTTACAAATTCAACATAGACAGATACTTCACGTGTCAAACCACCAACGTGATTTATGTCATCTCCTATGTGAAATGCGGCCAACTCTATGTTGGAGAGACGGAAAGAGCCATCAACGACCGTTTCAAAGAACATCTTCAGTCTGTCAAGTACCAATACAACAGACCGGTCGGACGACATTTCAATCAGGCCGACCACTCCGTCTCAGACATTCGGGTTAAAGGCCTTTGGCTTATGCAAGCCAGTAATGTCTGGGCCAGGAAAGACCGTGAAAAATTTCTGATTAATAAACTGGGCACTGTGGCGCCACTCGGGATGAATATGAAAGATTAACATTTTTTACCTTGATTGTGTCTGCTAACTGTACCTTTACCTCACTGTATCGCTTCTGTTTTACTACTCACTAACCAGATAGGTGAGGTTGGCGCTGGTTGATATGTACATTTCCCTTGGGGACTTTCTCAGCGCTGGCCGAACGTTTAGTTGTATCCCTTGCCCTTCCCTGTCGGGTACCCGGTCTCCGGCTCCCGGGGTGATACGCGGTTTTGGGGCGGGGCGATCGTGTGCATCCCTTGGGGATGTATGTGGTCGTCTTGTTGCGTGCCTGTGTGTTTTTCTATGGGCTGGTGGGTGCCTGTTGGGTGGGGCTCGTGGCTCTAGCTGGTTGTCTTCCGCCCCCACCCCACCTTTTTTTTTTTTTTCCCTTTCTCTCTCTCCTTCTCTCCCCCTCCCTACCCCCTTTAACACTTCTCTCTAGCCATCTTTCTCTCTTTACGCTTTTTTCCTTTTCCCTTCTTCCCCTTCCTCTTCCCCCCCCCCTCCCCCTTCTCTCTCTCTCTCTCTCTCTCTCTCTCTCTCTCCCCCCCCCCCTTATTTTTTAGTTACCCTTGAAGACGGTTTCACAACTACCTACTCTCCACTTATACCAATATTCTCTTACTGAATTTGATTATTTGCTTTGTTTTAATGACTTATTACTTGTTGTGTACCGTGCTAAATGCTGGGTTTTTTTTTCCCCGGGGTCCTCCCGTTTTTCCCCGAGGTAGTCCTCAACTTGAAGGTGATATAAAGTTTGCCTTCGGGTTGGTGTTTAGCAGGTTTTGTGTATTAGACACTCAGCCTACTTCGT
>BTPG01000001.1:225437837-225440337 GCA_036245525.1 Semisulcospira habei | reverse complement strand
AGTAAGAATGGCCCAACAGTGGCACCGCATCACTTTGAAGAGACAAAAATATCATTGTCGACTCTGAGGCTGAAACCCTTTCTAAAATTCGTTGTATAAATAAATTATAGTATGCCCGACCGCCCGTTTATCACGAATGCTGGTGTGCCTATCTCCTGCTGTGCGTGTCAAGGTTTAGCATGCTTATTTTTTAGTTTAGGAATATCTGTATTGTCTCCTCTGCAAAGTATGTTTCATCTCCCTAGTCGTTCGCTAAGTGACGTAGAGTAGTGTGTTTTTGTTTGCAACGAACGACTACAAACAACGAACGAGAGCGATATCACGGCAGATACCTTGAACCATAAGCATATACAACACTCCAAACATCTCCAAGAGGCATAGATCCTCATGAGCCCTCCAGGCTCATGAGGATCTATGCCTCTTGGAGATGTTTGGAGTCTTGTCTTTCTGGCGTGATTTTCCTCTCGCTCGTTGTTCCTTGTCGTTTGTTGCAAACGAAACTTCTCTGCTGTCTGCAATATTCAACGGAAAGCCGTACAGTCCCTTTGCTGCCCGACACCGCAGATTGTATGTGCTTCTCAAACGTTCAGAGTTCAAAGTTAAGGGCTTAATGTCTTTTGTCCACCACAAAGGTGATTTCAAAGACGGTGTATACGCCAGGGAAACTCATCCGTCCATGTAAACACGGATAAAAGTGGGGTCAGCAAGAGGCATAGATCAACATGGGCCCCTGCAATTGTGGGGGCACATGAGGACCTGCGCTTCTTGCATTCGGGTGTTGGTCATTGTGTTCCGTCACCGGAGGGTTTAAGCCATCCGGTCGTGACAAAAGAACAAGATCCAAATAGCTCGGCGCACAGACTTTGTTGATAAGCAATAAATAAGAAATGTCGCATTTATTTTCCACGTAATATATATATATATATATATATATATATATATATATATATATATATATATATATATATATATATATATATATATATATATATATATATATATATATATATATATATATATATATATATATTACGTGGAAAAAAAGAAGAAAAATATATATATATATATATATTTGTACAGACCTATTCAGTGCCCCGTCTTCAAAATCAACTGCGTGGTGCCCTGAACGCTTAACTCTTTTTAGTGGCACTTTAGTAATTATTGGAAACGCTAACGTGTTTCCGACGATTCCAAAAATGTCACAGGTCTTTTCATCAGAGTAGCTCGTGTTCATTGCCAGTGACTCAATTTCCAATCACTATTGTGACAACAACTGCCTATTATCTCCACATGCATCGCCAACACGGAGTATAAAGGTGTATGGTGGTCCATTCTAGCTGACCTGCCGCTGAGTGCAATAAAATTAATAGAACAGGTCAGTCAGGTCATGTGATCCAGTGCAACCAATCACGGTCTTCAATACATTAATGTCCAGTGGGAATGGATGCCTCTGCTGGGTGCACGGTTTGAATGTCAATACAATCTGTCTCTACAAATGCTCGGGATGTCACTTAATTTCCATACATTTGCACACAGTCAATATCTAGTTAGCAGATTAAAAAATAAAAATAAAAAACAAAACAACAAAAAATGTTTGTCCTCAGAACTTTAAAAAAATATATTTATTTTTATTTTTTATTAAATTTCATGACGTATCATCATGTTGAGAACAACAACATCAAACAAATAACGTATTAACTATCTGATCAGTTTCAAATGCTATCATCAGGCAGACGTTTGAACATGCCACTTGCCAAAAGGAATGTTTTTAAGAAGTCTTTTATTCCAACTGCTGTCTCGATTTTGAACTCTCGTTTATAACGCCGCGATAAGTATGATCTACTTAACATTACCTCTCATCTTGTGACAGATTGCTTGTGATAGATTGCTGCAATGATAATGTTTCATATGTTCTTGTAGCGTTTGTTAATGTCTTATATTGTTGTTTCATGACGAGCCGAAAGGCAAATTTCTGTCGTGCCTTGACTCGAACAGACAATAAAGTTGTATTGTATTGTATTGTATTGTATTGTATTGTATTGTATTGTATTGTATTGTATTGTATTGTATTGTATTGCATTGTACTGTATACTTCGGATGTGATAAATCGACTGGGGACAAATATTTTCGTTGTCTCTGACGTTTGCAATAAGCGAAGCCATTAGCGTAGCAAAAGTGTTATCAGGACCTTTGCACAAAATGTTATTCAATCATACTTATATCCAACCTTGTTATCAGAGAAGTCCACTGCATTTCCACCGAGATTGAAAGTTTATAAGCTGCCATTGTGATGGCCTCTCGTAGCCGACACAGTTCCTGCAAACATAACATGCGCAATGAACAAATAGCTGTAGTTTGTGGTGAAGCCACGCGACGCACATGTCCATCTGCTGTGTTGAAAAGCACCCAGACCTCAGCTGTCTCTCGGATCAGATTCCAGGAATGACTAACCAAGAATGAAAACCAGGAATTGGAATGCAGTACCACCACAATGCTGCTC
>BTPG01000001.1:225425337-225432837 GCA_036245525.1 Semisulcospira habei | reverse complement strand
CTTCATTCAGAGGTCCGGAGCCGCCGACAATGACATATCCCAATGCGCAAAAGGCCATCGGGCCGCCGTCGACCGCCTTTGGCCCGCGCACGGCCGTGCGCGGGCCAACGGCGGCCGACGTCGGCCCGATGGCCTTCTGCGAATTGGGATCTTTGTATAGGTTTCCTTGTCCTTGTGCCTGCGCCGTGATTTTTCGCAATATCATGTCACGCGGTAAAGGGCATACAAGAAAATATGTGGTTAGAAATGTTTGTGATCTATACATCTCTGTTGAGAGAAATTAAGTCTTCACACGGCTACTTTCCAGTGTTCCAACACTATTTCTGTCGGCAACTAGAAATTAATATCTTCAACTCATTCAAGGCGCAGCACATCAACAGCTGCAAACGCGTTGTATAGCGTCGTCGATTCGCAGCTACTGATGCGGGGCACATTGAATGAGTTAAACTATTTGCACGCTCACTGCCGATACGCCCGTTTTACCGATAAACCCGGTCACGGTTGGTTGGCACAGACTGTGTTTCTGCAATCTTTGTTAACTCATTTCGAGACGTACCGCCTGCGTATACGCGGCATAATCCGCGTATCCGGAGGCGGCACATCTCGAATGAGTTAATTCCGCGCCAAAGATCCCTGTCCGCCCGTGGATTGAAAGTCAGACCCCTAGCTAAAAACTCAGAGGGGCAGGCGCTGGCCAGGTCAAAAAGGGCATCAGCTCACCGGAGGGGCACTTCACGCTATAAAAAGGGCACACAAAAAAGAGCTAATCCATCTATTAACTCATTTGTGTTCAATGATTGTATCCCTTGACATGAAACAGCGATCGGAAGTAAAGTGCTGAGACGATTACGATGTTTTGTTAACGGTGGTCGGCGGAAGTGAAAGGCGGTGTCTCCTTTGACCAGTACCGGTATGATCACTGAACCGTTTTTGTCTACCGTATTTACAAAATACGGTAGACTTTGAAATGGGGCTGGGTGGGAGCGCATTCCGGAGCATGCACATAACGTTTTTGGCGTGCGGCGCAGAAATTCTGGCAAAGAAGTAACGCGATAAAATGACGTCACGTCTAGCTACGCAAACATTGCTAGAGAACGTCTTTTGGGCGCCAAACGCTCTCTGTGTGTGTGTGTGTGTGTGTGTGTGTGTGTGTGTGTGTGTGTGTGTGTGTGTGTGTGTGTGTGTGTGTGTGTGTGTGTGTGTGTGTCAGCGACTAGAGCCCGCGTTTGAGGACGGACAAGCTTAAAATGTTAGGATATTGTCCCTAAAAGAATTATCTCGGGAATTTTTTTAAAAAATGTTTTGATCAAGATGCTCATTGGCGAGAAAATGGCCGTTTTACAAAAAAAAAAAAACGGTTGATCCACATTGGAGTCCGTAATTTTTCTTATTTTTACTAGATATTTTACGTATAGCTAGATACAAGGGAGAATGAGTTCGTTAACCAGCATTGTACCTCTAGAGCTTGTTGAATGATAATTAAATATTTTTTTTTTTTAATATATTTTTACGTTTTTGGGATACATTTTACGAATAATTTGGGTTAATATTAAAACAATTACTTTTTTTTTACGAAAAAAAATTCTCATTAATAATCGCAAGATTTTTCGTATGCGGTATTTACATATTATGCTTGCAGTTTGTTTCGGCGATTAGGTCAATTGTGATCTGTATGCCCTAGGTGTGAAAATCAGACTGTTTTCTCTACCACGTTTTCGGAGTCATTTGTAAAACATACATAACTTTAATTTTTTTTCTCCGAAAAAAACATGATTTTTCATAAACAGTGTTTGTATAAGCCTGCTATTTGTCCCGGCCCTGGGGTAGGATTAGGTCAAATTGTGACCTGTACGCTCTAGGCATGAAAATCAGCAAAAAAATTGCAAAGTTGATCCTCTGATACGTCAAATGCTAGTGCTGCGATGATGACGTATAACATCGCGTCGTCTCTGTGAACACGGCGTCGTGGGGCTAATGATGCCATGACGTGAGGCTTGAAGTGACGTCATTTCGCTGCTCGTGCTATTATTTCAGAATAGTTATGCTACGCCAGACCTGTGTACTCGTCTTTATTTATGTGTGCCAGTGTGTGTGGATCAGAGGTTGGGTTAGAGTAGTAAATGGATTCCTGTCGCTACACCAGCCCCCAGAGCGTACGAATGGTGTGTCCGTCTTTGTGTGCGCCGACGTGTGTGTTGATCAGGGGTTGGCTTAGAGAGGAGGGAAATGGATCAGCATTATAAGCCTAAAAATATGAACAACTCTGAATGTTCCTAAAAGATAAACGCATCTGAGCTCCAAACAATACGGTAAACTTTGGGATGAAATCCTAATCTTGTTATTATTACACCAGATTGCACCAGCGAGTATCCTGTGATCATAAGACCAATGCAATATTATGCAGCATAATTTGCTGTATTGGCATCTGTTTCTTTTAATCAACAGTGGATGTATGATATTTCCAGACTTAATTCAATGTACGACTACGAGCGTGAGGTGCCCGTGTATGTGATTGTGTGTGTGTGTGATTGTGTGTGTGTGTGTGTGTGTGTGTGTGTGTGAGAGAGAGAGAGAGAGAGAGAGAGAGAGAGAGAGAGAGAGAGAGAGAGAGAGAGAGAGGGAGAGAGAGAGAATGAATGAATGAATGAATGAATGAATGATACTTTATTTCTCAAGGATGGAAACAATAGGCAATAGAGAGAGAGAGAGAGAGAGAGAGAGAGAGAGAGAGAGAGAGAGAGAGAGAGAGAGAGAGAGAGAGAGAGAGAGAGAGAGAGAGAGAGAGAGAGAGAGAGAGAGAACTCAATAACTCAAGAAGTTTATTGTGGCAGACCTTCTGGTCCATTCACAAGGGGAGGTGGGGAAGGGATTATACAAAGCTTCACAAATGGTAGTCCATGTTTAGTTTATACTTGAAAAATACAAACTGCTTCCTTGAAATGTCAGTATCAATGAAGTAAATAATTCATGACAGTTTTGGCGATGGCTACAGTCTCTGAACACTTCAGCACAACCGGCGTCCACCTAATCCATGTAATGTCGAAGATGATTTTCAATTCCATTTCAGCACGCTCACACACCTCCTTACAGCGAACACGGTTGATTGGCGCCCAGCGTCGGAGATCGCTGATGGCTTTATTCTCATCTTCATTGAGTTCACCTGACAGTCGTTTGAAAAACCAATGATCAGCATGCTCGTTTTTGTTGTCAAACAACAAAACCACGTCGTCACTCTCACACACGAACATTTCCTTCTCGAAACGAGTGTCAAGCACAATTTTTTTAAAATTCCACATTTCTCTGTCTGTCCCTCAAACGCCTCTGCAGTCTTCTGTCCACTGCCCCGATGTATTGTTTTATTTGTTCTAAGTCATAACCTGTCTTTTCCAAGTCTATTTCTGTCGATCCAGCATCCAGATCTTCCGTTTCAATAGCATGTAGGTCATCTGTTAGTTGTGTTGTCACGCTTTCTGTGTTGTTCTGTCTATTCGCCCTTGTGATGCAAGGATCGTTGTTTTCCGTGCGAGTTTCACGTGGGGGACGACCAATACCACACGGTGTGTTGTCGGTTTGTAGGTCAACGCGTGAAGTAATTGTGTCCTTGTTTATTTGCTGCTCTGGTGGTGTTGGAATAAACAACGGGTTGTAAGACGGGAAAAGTTCGTTTTCCTTACTGTCTTTCTCTTGCTTCCGTGTCTCTGCTCTTGTCTGGTCACGCAGTATCTGGGAGGGTGGTTTTCTCCGGTATGTTGATATCTTCTCGGGTGGAGGGCCGCCCGTCAGTCGAAGCACAACTATGGTTGTATCGCCCTTACCGTCGATTTTGTAGGATGACAGGGTGTTTTCTTTTAGCAGGGCATTCAGGATGACATCAACTGCTGATGGTAGTCCTTCAACAGGCATTTTCGCTTTGACTGGAGCCCCCAAATCAAAACTGAATTGAGAGAGCTCGAAAAGGCCGCCCTGTTTATTCAAGGGAGATCACCCCCACCGAGAGAGAGAGAGAGAGAGAGAGAGAGAGAGAGAGAGAGAGAGAGAGAGAGAGAGAGAGAGAGAGAGAGAGAGAGAGAGAGAGACAGAGACAGAGAACATTATTGCGATTTTTTATGTTTTTGTTAATTAGTTTGATATTAGGAAACTGCAGGCTTGGCCGCTTGGTTGCGGAAAGGCTAAGGGAGGAAAACCCTGACCTCAAAGCCCCCGTGTCTCCGGGGAAGGTTTTTGAGCCAGAGACTAGGACAAGGACAGTCTGATATAAAACCTACGACCCGAGGACCTCGATGCCACCGTCCTAGCTTGCTAGGCCATGGCAGACGAACCAAGGTTTTAAAGGGTGGGGCCAGTACTGCGCACACTGCACTCCACCAAAAAGCTCCACCGCGCAGGCTTTAGGAAACGTCCACGGACCATGACACAGACCATTCCAAGTCCTGTAGCGACGGGCGAGGGGCGAAACGGCAGGTGAAAGATGTCACTGGAAGCCGCAGTCTCAAACCTGCATGCAGGCGGTTCAGGATATTGGTCGCCTGGTGTTGACCTGGGGATGACAACGTCACTCGGCACACCCTGAACGACCAAGCAGCCTTCTCTAGTGACAGCACTGCTTGCTCCACATGGAGAGGGGCCTAGAAAAGGTGGCCTAACCAAAGCTCATCCCCTCTGTATCCCAGTTGGCTAGCCGCGGTCAACGGGCATCTTCTCCTGCGGTCAGAAAACAAGTAAAAACAATGGATCCACTCTCATGACGACCACGACCGGACTTAACGTAGCATGCTGGAACATCCGAACCATGCTCGACACAGCAGACAGCGGACGCCCTGAACGTCGCTCCGCCCTCATTGCCCATGAAGTGCGGAGGCTTAACATCGACATCGCCGCACTCAGCGAAGTACGTCTCCCGGACGAAGGCAGCCTCCAAGAACTTGGCACTGGCTACACCCTCTACTGGTCAGGCAAGTCTGCATCAAGGCGTGGGCTTCCTGGTCAAGACCTCCATTGCGACTAAGCTGGAAAACCTACCAACCGGTCACTCAGACCGCATCATGTCCATGTGCCTCCCATTGAGACACCAGCAACACGTCACCCTTTTCAGTGTGTACTCCCCAAACCTCCTGGCAGAGCCTGCAGAAAAGGACAAGTTCTACGCTGACCTGCTCAGCCTCCTATAGAGCACCCCTGCAGACGACAAAGTCATTATCCTTGGTGACTTCAACGCCAGAGTGGGCCAGGACTCTGAAGCCTGGAAAGGAGTCTTCGGCAAGCATGGCGTTGGGAACTGCAATGACAATGGCCGCCTACTGTTGGAGTTCTGTGCAGAGCAGCAGCTTGTTATCACCAACACCACTTTCCAGCAAAAGAACAGTCGAAAAACCGCCTGGATGCACCCTCGCTCCAAACACTGGCACCTTATCGACTATGTCCTAGTGCGTCAGAGGGACCGCAGCGATGTCCTCCACACCAGAGTGATGCCCAGCGCAGAGTGCCACAATAACCACCGCCTCGTCCGCTGCAAACTCAGGCTCCACTTCAAGCCAAAACCCAAGAAAGGGGGGCCCCAAGAAAAAGCTTGATGTTGCCAGCCTTCAGCTTGACGACGTAAAAGCGGCCTTTCAGACAGATTTACAGCGCAGACTCAAAGACACAGCTGACCCAGCAGACTCTTCCCCTGAAACACTCTGGGAACAACTGAAAACTGCTATTGCAAAATCCTCTGCAGAAGTCTTAGGTTTCGCTAGAAAGAGGAACAAAGACTGGTTTGACGAAAACGACGTAGAGATCCAGGAACTCCTAGCAAAAGAAAAAGAGCCGCCCACCAGGCCCACCTAGCCCAGCCCTCATGCCCTGTGAAGAAGTCTGCCTTCCGCCTCGTCTGCAGCAGTCTCCAGCGCAAGCTCAGAGCTTTACAGAATGAGTGGTGGACCAGACTCGCACAGAGGACCCAGCTTTGCGCTGACAACGGTGACTACAGGGGCTTCTACGAAGCACTGAAAGCAGTGTATGGCCCCAGGCACCTATACAAAGTCCCCTGCGAAGCGCTGATGGACAGGCACTCCTCACATATAATACCTCCATCTTGAACCGCTGGTCGGAATACTTTCAGGACCTCTTCAGCGATGAGCGCACTGTTCAAGAAGCAGTCATCCTCCAAATCACACACCTCCCAGTAAAGGTTGAATTGGACGAACCGCCCACCGCTGAAGAGACCTTCACGGCCATCCACCAGCTCAAGAGTGGCAAAGCAGCAGGCATTGACGGAATCCCACCAGAGATCTGGAAACATGGAGGCCCTGCACTCAACAACAAGCTCCACGACCTCTTTCTCTGCTGCTGTGAGGAAGAAACACTACCAAAGGATCTCCGCGATGCAGTCGTCATCACCCTCTACAAGAACAAAGTAGAGAAGTCTGCCTGCTCCAACTACCGTGGAATTACACTGCTGTCCATTGCCGGAAAAAATTCTTGCAAGGCTGCTCCTGAATCGGCTGGTACCTGCCATCGCTGAAGACCACCTCCCAGAGGGCCAGTGTGGTTTCAGAACCAACAGGAGCACCACCGACATGGTTTTTGTGATGAGACAGCTTCAGGAGAAGTGCCGCGAGCAGAACAAAGGGCTGTACATAACGTTTGTCGACCTAACTAAAGCGTTCGACACTGTCAGCAGGCAAGGCATGTGGCAGAACCTGGAGCGACTTGGCTGTCCCCCAAAGTTCCTCAGCATGATCATCCAGCTACACGATGACCAACAAGTCCAGGTCAGACTAAACAATTACCTCTCAGAACCATTTCCCATTCTCAACGGTATGAAGCAGGGCTGCGTGCTGGCACCGACTCTCTTCACCATCTTTTTAGCATGATGTTGAAGAAGGCCACAGTGGACCTCGACGATGATGATGCATTGTACATCAGGTATCGTCTCGATGGCAGCCTGTTCAACCTCAGACGACTGCAGGCCCACACCAAAACCCTGGACCAACTGATTCGTGAGCTGCTCTTTGCTGACGACGCTGCCCTCGTTGCACACAGCGAGAGAGCCCTGCAGCGCATCACATCCTGCTTCGCAGATGCTGCCCAGCTCTTTGGACTCGAGGTCAGTCTGAAAAAGACAGAGGTCCTCCATCAGCCGGCACCCAAGGTAGAACATCGCCCTCCCCACATCTCCATCGGCGAGTCTGAACTGAAATCAGTACAACAGTGTACCTACCTTGGCTGCATCATCACATCAGACGCCAAGCTGGACAAGGAGCTTGACAGCAGGCTGGCAAAAGCAAACAGCGCTTTCGGGCGTCTATACAAGCGGGTGTGGCAAATCAACAGCTGAAAACAGGCACCAAGATCAGCGTGTACAGAGCTGTCGTCCTCACCACCCTGCTGTATGGTTCCGAGTCTTGGGCTCTCTACCGCAGCCAACTACGACACCTCGAACGCTTCCACCAGCGCTGCCTGCGTACCATCCTTGACATTCACTGGAGTGACTGTGTCACAAACGTCGAGGTCCTTGAA
>BTPG01000001.1:225395337-225420337 GCA_036245525.1 Semisulcospira habei | reverse complement strand
TAACTCAAGGGCAGTGCCCGATTGGCTTGGTACCATAAGACTTATGAACTAAGCCGCTGCTTTAGGGTTTAAAGTCTTTTGTCCATCACGAAGGTGATTTCAAAGAATGGGTCTGAACATATATTGTGACCACAATGGAATTCGAACCCGCAACCTTTCCGAGACGAAAGCTGTACTACGTGAACCATCAAGCTCAACCAATGATCATGAACAAAAGTATCTTTCGTAGAACCAAGGCCATATATTTTTTTTTAATTGCTATGCTTCTCGCACGTAGACGGGAGATCTTTTTAATGACACAGATGTGAGGAAAATATTATACTGATTGTTTACATTTTCAGTCATGATTAGGTCATCTGTTTTCTCGCCTGACGTCAAGTCATAATAGTCAGCTTAAAAGCAAAAGTTCAAAATAATTTGCAAGGGAAATGCTGAGTTTAATGCCCTCACTGCAAAACAACATCAAACTGCAAGAGGCACAGATCCTCATGAGCCCTGCAGAAGCGGGGGCTCATGAGGATCTGTGCCTCTTGTTGCCCTCATTCGCATCCGTGTAGGCCTACATCAGCCACGGTTGTCCAGCAGTGAAACTGTTTCAGAAACACCGTTTCTACCAGCGTGTGCTGGCAGCGGCGTGGTTAAAGTATGCGTTCTTGTCCTTACTGTATAGATCTACTAATTTGTCGCTGTTCGCTCAGCTAAGCTCGTTTACTTCGTCTCCTGACGTAAAATATTAACCGTCAATATACCCCAGACACGTTGTGCGTCATTTGCAGTAATAATAATAATAATAATAATAATAATAATAATAATAATAATAATAATAATAATAATAATAAATAGTTCTTGTATAGCGCTGTTCTCCAGGAAAACAGTGGACCCACTGCGCATGCACAACAGCACTCTCTCTCCAGACACACGCACAATTATGCACTACTTTAACCCACCCTATCCCTTCCCAACACCTTACATCCACTTCCCTCCAGAATCAGAATAAAAGGCAGTCAACAGCTAATGGTGAGCTAAATGTTAAAAGCCCGACAGAAAAGAAAAGTCTTTAAGTGAGCTTTGAACTGTGCCAATGTGGTCAGATTCCGCATTTCAATTGGCAGAGAGTTCCACACACTTGGGACTAAAAAGGTAAAAGAACAGTTCCCGACAGCTTTCATGTTAAGCTTCGGGATTTTAAAATGTTTTTCACTAGAGGAACGGAGGGTAACTGATGGCTGATAAACAAACAGCTTGGTAGAAATGTACGGCGGGAGAGATGCGTCAAATGCCGATAGGCGAAAATTGCAATGATTTTGTACTGGCAGCGGAATTTCACGGGCAGCCAGTGCAGCTGCTTCAGCAGAGGCCAGTACCTGCCCGTCAAAGTCCGCGCGACTTTACTTGAGCTACTTTTCACCACACGCAAACCAATCTCTCGCTGCAGTGCAGAGGCACAGTTATAGTTGGCAATTACTGGTTTGGAAAAGTTTCCTTGGAAAAGTGTCCTGCAACGGATCTTTAAGCCAGATCGGAAATCTCAAATGTGAACGATGTCCTCGTAAGGCTCAGTAGTTCTTAGCTCAAAAGTTATGCCAGAGAAAGCTGGACGCCCGCAGGATCCAGAATGCTTTTCTGGCATCACCGTTACGCTGTTATGTGTGATCCAGAACTGTTGCCTCACGACTGACTGAACCAACACATTCGAGACGTGCTGCACCAAGATACACGCCTCTACGCCGCGTGTCCAGATGCGGCGCGTCTCGAATGAGTTTAACTAAGCGTTAAAGTTCATCATGATCGAGTCCCCAGTAGTCTGGCCAGCCCCAGCTAGATCAGTGTATTTCAGCCTGTTTATATACCCCCATTTCAAGTTGATACTCAGAAAGCTAAAGACTCTTCGGTCGACATCGGCCGCAGTGGGCCCGCGCCTAGCCGTGCGCGGATCCACTGCGGCCGATGTCGGCCCGAGGACCTTTGCGTACTGAGTATCACTTTTGCTAGACAATACCAGTCTAAGTAGCTAATTAACTATTTTCCAAATACGTCTAGAAACTGAAAAAGCAGATGTGTGCCTGTACAAAGTCTGCGCGTGCCACTCTGAAACATGTTTATATTCTCCCAGTTCAAATAGCTTCCAGAAGAGATGTCTGACTTACTGTTTGCCCAAATACGTCTAGAAACCCAAAGGCAGATGTGTTCAACACGCAGCAAAGAAAACACTCCAGTCAACGAAGGGAAAAAGAACAACAAGAATGTTCGTGTGCGCCCATACAACGGGACGTTAGGTAACGTACATTCCATCCATCCATCCATCCATCCATCCATCCATCCATCCATCCATCCATCCATCCATCCATCCATCCATCCATCCATCCATCCATCCATCCATTCAGATCGGATTCCATCGATTTATCGACCCGTCCATTCATTGATCCATCCATCATCCACGCAAATCTGATCCCATCGATTTATCGATCCTTCGATTTTTACATCCATCCATCCATCCTCCATCCATCCACCCATCCAGACACCGTTTCTGCGACTGACAATACCGAGCGCCGGAAAAGACTCGTAACTACGGATCGTCAGTAGCAGCCAAGGGGATTAACCCATTTAACCCCAATTCCACAATTTTGGAGGTGCCACCTAACGACTGTCTCAGATACAGGAGATGGATCGATCATGATAATTCAACGGCGCCAAGCTAATCTGGCACTACACTTGAATTATCATGATCGACCCATCTCCTGCTGTAGTGCGTCAGGACTGAATGGGTTAACCAGCAAGATACACTCTGTCCCTTGGCAAGAAGCACACAGTTACCTACGCCAGTTCGTTTGATCTGCAGGAGACCATGTTTCACGTCTTTCCATTAGCTTCAAGGGACTCAGATTTTCATCTGTCAGGTCAATATATCTCCAAGAGACACAGATTCTCATAAGCCTCTGCTGTTGCTGAGGCTCATGAGAATCTATGCCTCTTACAAGAATTCAATTCAATTTAATTCAATTTAATTTAATTCAAGTCAATTCAGTTCAGTTCAGTTCAATTCAATTCAATATCATTTCAATTCATTTCAATTCAGTGCACTTATTCATCCCACTAAGTGCAATTAAAGTGGTCCGACAGGCTCAACGACGCAAATGCATATACAAATATACATTTAACTATACTAAATAATAATGAACAATCACAAGTAACATCTAATATAATTATGTAAACAGTACAACATTAAGAAAAACATATGTGCACACATCAGCTCTGATACCTACACCACAATAATACACAGCAGTAAAACGGTATAAACGGTAATTAATTTAAGAAAAATAATAATACAAATTTTAAAATTAATAAAAATAATAATAATAATAATAATAATAATAATAATAATACAGTAATAATAATAATAATAGTACTAATACTACCACTACTACAACTAATAATAATAATATAAAATAAATTAAAATTAATTAAAATTTAAAAAGTCAAAACATATATTTAATTAACAAAATAAACAAGAGTTCAGGCTCATGTCGAGTTCCACAGAAATTAAATTATGTCTGACCTAAATATATCACGAGTGCTTAGTGTAACAGAGCGGGTTTTGGCTTGCTAATTATCGTCACCCGCAAATAGAAATTGTGTCCCCTAACCTTGGATTTTCCTGCATTCAGCCGCTAGCTGTGAGAACACCACTATAGTACGCTGGTACCTTATCGCCTGCGCGCGTGCAGTATTTTTTTTTTTTTTTCTTTCTTAAAGGGGCACTCCTGACTTTTTGTAATGTTTCAGTTCGCAAAAAGCTTTTACCGGGCTTCAGTATACACACCCACTTAGACAATTACCACCATATTGTCCCACCAAATGCTTTCTTTCGTCCGTTCAAAGCGAAAAGATGCCACCGGAATCTTGTGAATGAACGCATTCAAAGATGGACCTCACCGGTGCGCACATTTTCAGCCAATCAGAAAATAGAAGAAAAAAATGCCGCAGTGCGGCTCTGTTCCTGGGTCCCACAAGCTTTCCCGTAACTAAGCAATGAAATGGCGAAGCGCGATACTGTTTGTGCGTATACATTTCACTGAAATGGTCAGGCATTGTCATTGAGGTACCTGTAATCGGATCGAAAGCTATCATGAAACCATCAAAGAAAAGCTTCTAGCTTTTTTTCCCTCCCGAAACCAATGCAATGGGCTGAATAAAACTGAACTTACTGTAGACCGCACACTGATCGTCTCAACATCGGGATACTACCCCCCTAGAGGACAAGAGCAACCGCAGAGTTGTTTGTATGCGGTAAGTGTCATTTTTCGAGATTGTTCAGAAAATGATTACAATTCACTTGCGGAAGTGGTACATAATTCAGCGATTGATTGAGTTACCACGGCCGGAGCGTACAATAATGTGCAAGCACTCGCTATCATACAGTACCGCTACACTGATCTGCACACTTGGGATGAATGTGTGTGTGTGTGTGTGTGTGTGTGTGTGTGTGTGTGTGTGTGTGTGTGTGTGTGTGTGTGTGTGTGTGTGTGTGTGTGTGTGATTTTAAATATGGAATTAACTCTCCAGAAACACCATAACCAAAGGTGTAATACCTTGCGTTTCTTCCACATCACCCCTACAGTAACACATTTCATCAGATCTATTTATGATGAGCATATATTCATGCAGCGTTTTTCTTCTCAGCATTTGTGGGATGGCGAACCCAGTGAGTTGCACCCCTACCCAATTCAAGCAGACGAGTCACCTGCCTACAAATCCAGACTCCTCACAAAAGGGGGCAGTACAGATTCTGTAAAATCTTCGCAGGAAGATCAAGTCTTGCAACATACACCTGACACTGTAGCTGGCAAGTGCGGGGCAGCGAAACAATGATGCAAGTATATCTTTGTGTATATATGCTGACAATAAAAGCAGAGCACATGCCTAACATTTCGCTTACACTCTGTGATGACATTTCACTTTCCAAGTCAAGCTTTCATTGTTCTTTGTAGAAAGCTGACAGTGTCTAACAGTGATGCCATGAACGGAATGTCTGCTGTGATTTGCGATACATTTACATCCCTTTTGTAAAAACAATAACCTGTGATATTTAGCTGGCCTTGCACCTGCGTGCGGTAGGAATATGATTTTTTCAGCATCCCACGCTGGTGTTGGCAGCTAATTTCACACAAAATCCTGGTAACTGACATGTCTCGAGTATGGTGTAATTTCTGGATGTGGGTGGGCATTTGACTTTGGTTATGCCTGTCTGGCCACTGTCGCACACTTTGAGATGCTCCTAGAAATAGAAATTGTGGATTAACCACAATGCTGCGCTTGTGCAAGTGTCTGTCAGGAAGTACATGACAATATTTACTCTTGGCAGTGTCCTCATGTCGTTTTCATAAAATGTGGCTGCCGCTGAGAAAAAAAGTGTGTAAAAAGATTCTGTCAAGACTTTTGTCAGAAACGTTTGCTTTTCTATTTAGATCTATGTGGAAGTTTCATATTGCTAGTTTCTTGGATTTTTGTTTGTTTGTTTGTTTGTTGTTTTTTTCCCCTCTACCCAGTGATTAGAACTGGTCAGTTCTCTATTCTTTCCTCACGTTTCTCAGGTCCATTACTTCTGATAAGCGATGGTAGGTGACGTCATAACTATTCTATTCGACCTTAGGTCATCTGCATAATTATAACCAATCAGAGACAAGATCGCGGATGAACCAGCGAAGAAAAGTATCATCGACTCGCACCGACAATGACAGACTCGGAATTGAAGAGGACAAAGAGGAAGAGAGACAAGATACCCCTATGTAGAACTGACATCGGACAAGGGAATATGACATGTGGCAACGCGTAAAGCAAGAGCTTGGCCGTTGCCGCCCACCTAGAATTTGTCCCTTTCCTGCTGAATCAGTGAGTAATATACGGTCATTGTCGATCTTCCTATAGTTTCGCGAGCGCTAGTGATTTTCAGAATTCACGATCTTCAGTAGAAGTTTTCTCTTACTGATTTCGCAAGATTTCAAACCAGTTTTATCATAAAGTTACTAGCTAGTCATCAGATTTTATGCTGCAAGGATCTGAAAACTACGGTGTGTGTCAAAATTGCGGCACATCGCTGGTCGTGACATGTTTTTGTCTGTGCGGGCTCTCATTCACTCCACGATTCACCAGAGGTAGTGTTCCTGCCGCGATGGTGCATTTGTCGTTTCTAGCGATGCTTTCTGTTACGCATACTTCGATGTGTGAGATGTGAAATTGCAGTGCAGAAATTGAGTATAAATACCAATGTTCTATTTCGTGTTTCCGAGTGATAAAGGATCAAAGGTCAAACCGTGGACGTTGGCTCAGCGTGGAGACTGAGTCGCCAAACAAGCCACGCCCCCGGCCGTGCACTGACCATGCCGCGCAGCACGATCGTTACTATTAAATATTAGTAGGTCAAGCGGAACCCGCATTGTGATTTTGACATCATAGCGAGTATGGAAGGTTTATTGTACATTTTCGTGGAAAATTATGTCAAGGGATGCCGGCGAACATCAGCAGAAGTGTACACTGACACATGTGTACCACACCGATGACCTCGTGACCTGCAGTATTGACCGGGTTCTGCCTTGTGACGTAGCTAGTAAATATGCACATATTGAAAACGAGGCCGATGCAGACGATAATCTGCGCTCTCGGGTACAAAAACAACACACCCCCCAAACGATGAATTTTGACATTTGGCATTATATTTACATCATAAAGCTCTAAGTTAGTACACAAAAAACCCATACATATACTGTCAGCAGTATCTGTTGCAGACAGTTTTTTTCTGACTGTGTTGATATGCTTGATCCTGGGTAACATAACGTTAAGCACGAGCGTTGTCTGCAGATGGCCTATGTGACCAGCGACACATACATACTTTTTAACCATCCTTGCTATAGTACTGACTAAGCTCATTCCAGTCTCTTTGGTTCTGGGCGGTCAGCGAAGTTCCGGCAACCTGTGCGGCTTGGCCGTCCAGCATTCAACTACATTCTGTGTTTTTTACAACTGACTTACGTTTCTGTCCAGTAAGTATAATTTTTTACAATGTATATTTTTATTTTTGTGTATTTGATGATTTTGTTGGTGGTCATTTCTCATAATTGCCAGCCGTCCCGCATAGATCAGTGCATACTGCGACTGCTGTAACTTTGTGGTGTTTCACCTTTTGTTACTTCCAGATTAGTGATGGGATATTTCGATCACAGAATAGTAAATTGGAGATTATCAGCTGAAAACAAACGTCAAGTAATGCATTAGCTGACCTTCCTACCAGTGAGGGTGCTGAGACTGCTGTAACTGCGGCCCAGCAGCAAAGCCCACTGTAGGATAGCACAAGAGTCTATGTTGATTTCCTGCTTTAGGCTATTGCTTGGCAGGAGATCCGGAGGCCTAGAAATCTAATTTGCGTATCGAAGAGTCTACTGGCAATCGTGACTTACGTAACTTACAACTGTTATTGTGTGCAGCTCACTTTAAAGGTTTATGGTTGCATTATTTTTTCTAGTTCACTAGTCTTTCGGTTTCACCTAGGACTAGGAAGTTATTCATCCCATGCGCATACGCCCCGTGTCATTTATTTATCCGTGCCTTTCTACATTTTGTTTTGCATGACATTTGGTTATGTTCTTTATGATACTATTTCAATTAGTCGAATATTATGTCATCATATACTTTAATTAGCCATGTAATACATTATCTTGTTCGTAGTCTAGTTTAAGTGCCTTATTGTATTTCGGCACCATTACTTATTATTTTGTTTGTTTATTTGCAGGTACTGTTTTTTAATGTTGTGTTAGAAATAAATACAAAGAACCATGACTACCATCTTGATTCTCTTTTAATTCCCCCACATTTTGCACACCTCTCAGCCGCACGGCTACATTAGCTCGACCGATACAATGCAAACATGACGGGAGGTCACGTATCGTTTAATTCATTTACACAAATACTTTTAACATAGTTATACCCGATCCAAAATATTTTCCGTTCAATGACCGTCAAAACGGTGCGGTGCCAAATGATTTGCAGGTGAGTGAGTCGCTGCCAACTTATGCTCCGCCGCAATAAAGTCACGTGGTACGGCAACGAAACGGTTAATAATACCACACGTGAAGTGAGGCAGCCTTGTAGCACATGGTTGGGAAAAGTGTCTCAGTGTATACATTTCCAAATACATGTACTTCTGTTCAACCTCATGGAGAGGTCAGAGGTCAGATATGTGGCTTTAACTTACCCCGTTAACTGCTAGTGGACGCAGCTTTTTAAAAAAAAATCTTTGTTCATTTAAGAGCAAAAAAAAAAAAAAATCCTGAATATTCCAGAAACATTGATTTAAATCGGTGTAAGCAAGAGGCATAGATCGTCATGAGCCCCCGCAATTGCGAGGGCTCACGAGGATCTATGCCTCTTGCAATGGGTGGTGTTCATTCGTTAACGGCACTAAACAGGTTAGTTAGTTGTCAGAGGAAGCATACTGTGTTTTTGAAAATCATTGTACATTCAACACCAGCAACAAAAAAATAAAATAATAATAATAAATAAATCTGCAGATGTAATAGAAAAATGGATACAGAATGGGGCCCATGGGTCCATGTCTCTTGCACTAGGGTAGTGTTCACTTTTCTCGGCAGCGAAGGGGTTAATTTGCCAAAGGAAAGTCAGCCCTCGCCACCCTCTCCCCTTGAGAGCAGACGTCCCCTTTTTTTATAGTTCAGGATATTGCTTTATGCAGTCTGACACCGGAACCCCATCGAAGCTATTTACATTTGATTTAGTACAAGGCGAAACGTTTTTCAGCCAGGTGGGAGGTGCCCCCTAACTTGCTTTCTTATCAGCATATAAAAATTCCGAGAGTCGATCGGAATAGGACTCGAGAAGCTGACGTCATCACGCTAGTCGTGGCGGCCATCTTGAGAGGATACGCGACTCATGTGTTCATCGGGAAATCGCTGTCAGGAAAGTCCTGACGTGCCGTAGGCAATAACGGCAAGTCTTGCCATCACCGTAGGAAACCGCTGAGTGAATCCAGAAGAGGAAGAAACATGAAGAAAAACGTGTTGAAATACTACTTCGCTACTATCTGAAGTCTATCGCCAGGCAAGCGTGTCCTCTTAAGATGGCGGCGCGGCAGCCGACGCTCCAAGGCAACGCAGAGGAACTTCCAGAGACCTATAGTTTAGTGTTTCTCCCCCTTCCACCCCCCCGCCCCCCCCCCCCCCCCCCCATCGCCTCCCCAAGTTATAGTTATACATGGTGCCCATGGGCTGATGGGGTAGCGCCATTGGAGAATAGCGCGACTACATTATGCAACTGGCCCGACATACATCGGTCCCAGCTGTCCCTAAAACCGAGGAAATTAAAACCCAGTGCGCAGGCCCACTGCGGCCGACTCCGGCCCGATAGCCTTTGCGCTGAGCACACAGTCGTCGGACTAAGGAGGCTTCTGTTAAGAAATATGACCGGAGTATGAGCAAGGACGAAAAGGAATGTAAAAGCGAAGACAAAAAAAGAAAACAGAGCGGAGAGAGTCTTGCCATGTTTGTTTATAAAGCATATAGCTGCACTAGCCCACTGAAAAAGTGAGTCTTAAGTTGATTACAAAAGTCATTGCAGTTCTCAGACGAGACAACTTTGCACTTTTGTTTTGGAAATGAGAATGTGAGAAGTTGTTACAAGCAAGAATGGACTCTCAATGTTAATAAACGTGACCGTTTTCTGTCATATCATTCCGACTACGTGTGATTTTAAACCGCAAAAGTACTGACTGTCTATTGTAGTAAGAAGCTGCCGATGACCGGGCCCATCTACCTGACGAAAACAGGTTTACAACTGACAGAACCAGCTCGTGCCGCTGATCCTCTACGGGGGATCATGAGGATTTGTACCTCTCCTATTAGATGCACCCACCAACGACAGTGATGAAACCATCAAGGATCAGTTTTACGAGAGACTACGGTCTATCATAGAGAAATATTCAGAAAAGGACTTCACCATTTTGATGGGAGACCTTAATGCCAAGATAGGAACGGATAACTCTGGATATGAAGAAGTCATGGGGCGCCATGGACTAGGAGATAGAAACGACAATGGGGAGAGGCTGGCAGACCTGTGCGCATCAAACAACTTGATCATCGGTGGCAGCGTTTTCCCCCACAAGAACATTCACAAGACCACATGGGTTTCTCCAGACCACATAACAAAGAACCAGATTGACCACATCTGCATCAGTAAGAAATTCAGAAGGTCCATGCAAGATGTGAGAGCAAAGAGAGGAGCGGACGTGGCCTCGGACCACCATCTCGTGGTGGCCAAGCTAAAACTGAAACTAAAAAAGAACTCGACAACAGCGCACAGGGCACAACAGAAATACAATACCACCTTCCTGAGAGACACTACCAAGCTGCAAGAGTTCAAGTTGACCATCAGCAACAAGTTTCAAGTGTTACAGGAGCTGTTGGAAGAGGAGGAAGGTACCCTCGAGAGCAAGTGGGAAGGAATTAAAGAAGCAGTTACATCAACCTGCCAGGAAGTGCTTGGTCCCAAGAAGCACCAACATAAAGAATGGATCTCGGTTGACACACTGAGTAAAATTTATGAGAGGAAGAACAAAAAGATGGCCGTCAACAACAGTCGAACAAGAGCAGAGAAAGCCAAGGCACAAGCAGAGTACACAGACGCAAATAAACGAACGAAGAAGAGCATTAGAGCAGACAAGCAGAAATATGTGGACGACCTGGCAACCAAAGCAGAGCAAGCAGTTAGAGAGGGCAACATGAAAGAACTTTACAACACCACCAAGAAGCTAGCAGGAAAGTACCGTAGACCCGAACGTCCGGTCAAAGACAAGGAAGGAAAACCAATCATGGGCGATCAAGAACAGAGAAACAGGTGGAAAGAACACTTTGAAGAGCTCCTGAATAGACCAGCACCGAAGAACCCACCAGACATCGAACCTGCTGAAGCGTACCTACCTATAGAGGACAGCCCACCCACAAGAGAAGAAATTAGGATGGCCATTAAGCAGCTCAGGAATGGAAAAGCAGCAGGACCAGACAGCATCCCAGCTGAGGCGCTGAAGTCGGACTTAGAAACAACAGTGGGAATGCTATACCCACTATTTAAGAAGATCTGGGAACAGGAACAAATACCAGCTGACTGGAAAGAGGGATATCTTATTAAGATTCCGAAGAAAGGAGACATTGGTAACTGCACCAATTACAGAGGGATCACGCTCTTATCAGTGCCGGGGAAAGTATTCACTAGGGTTCTGCTGAACAGAATGAAAGACCCAGTCGACGCCCTACTTAGAGATCAACAGGCTGGCTTTCGCAAAAATCGATCCTGCACTGACCAGATTGCCACGCTGCGAATTATAATTGAGCAGTCGTTAGAGTGGAACTCACCCCTGTACATCAATTTCCTTGACTATGACATGGCATTTGACAGCGTGGACAGAGAGACCCAATGGAAGCTCCTAAGGCACTATGGGATACCTGAAAAAATCTCCACCATTATCAGGAACTCATATCAGGATCTAAGTTGTAAAGTGGTACATGGAGGGCAACTCACTGAGGCATTCCAGGTGAGGACAGGCGTCAGACAAGGATGTCTTCTCTCGCCATTCCTCTTTCTACTGGCGATTGACTGGATTATGAAGACCTCTACAGCTCAGAGAAGAAATGGAATCCAGTGGACACCTTGGAAGCAGCTAACTGACCTGGACTTC
Source organism: Semisulcospira habei (assembly GCA_036245525.1). NCBI lineage: Eukaryota > Metazoa > Mollusca > Gastropoda > Semisulcospiridae > Semisulcospira > Semisulcospira habei. The sequence continues at coordinate 225,408,600 of BTPG01000001.1, read as the reverse complement.
GCAGATGACTTGGCCCTACTATCACACACTCAGCAGCAGATGCAGGAGATGACAACCAGAGTAGCAGATACCTCCGCACAGGTTGGCCTCAATATTCACAAAGGCAAGAGTAAGATACTCAAGACAAACACAGCCACCACCAACCCGATTACGCTTGACAAAGAAGCACTGGAGGAGGTGGATGCCTTTACTTATTTGGGTAGCGTCATCGACAAACAGGGAGGCTCAGATACAGATGTCAAGCAAAGGATAGGGAAAGCACGAACAGCATTTATACAATTGAGAAACATCTGGAGATCCAAAGAACTATCAACCAAGACCAAAGTCAGGATCTTCAACACCAATGTCAAGGCAGTTCTTCTATACGGAGCAGAAACTTGGAGAACAACAGTTGCCATCACAAAGAGAATACAAGTCTTCATTAACAACTGCCTGCGCAAGATCCTAAATATCCATTGGCCAGAGACCATCAGCAACAACGAACTCTGGAACAGAACCAACCAGCTGCCTGCAGAAGACGAAATTAAACAACGACGTTGGAGATGGATAGGGCACACCTTACGTAAGCCAGCAGACAACAACACCAGGCAAGCCCTAACATGGAATCCACAGGGCACGCGTAAAAGAGGCAGACTAAGAAACACATGGCGCCGGGAACTGGATGCAGACCTTAAGACCATGAAGATGACCTGGAACCAAGTGGAAAGGAGAGCCCGGGACAGAGACTCGTGGAGATCCTTTGTAGGCGGCCTATGCCCCAGTAGGGGTGCAAGGCATAAGTAAGTAAGTATTAGATGGCTTTTCCTGACAAAATCTATGGATGGCTTAACCGAAACGAAACGCCACAAGCTGCAACCAAATGCAAGAGGTACTGATCCTCATGCGCCCCGGCAGTTGCGGGGGCGCATGAGAATCTTTACCTCTTGCTTGCCTCATTTGTATCCGTGTTTTTGAAGATCTTTCACGCGGTGATTGTGAAATGCAAGCTTTACGGTGATTTTTAGCTGCTGCAGGCATCGAAGGAGTTAACAGCAAACAACCTAAACTCCTTTGAATCCCTCTATTTGGGGAGCAAATATATAAATGAACGCGGATATTACTCATCAACAAGATACATCCTTTCTAAGCTTCTGCATTTTAGACCTGTTCCTACACCGACAGGTCGTTTCGATAAAGGACTCTACTGACAAACAGCCAAAGGCTTATTACCATGCAGATGTCTTTATCGTCGCTCGGGAATGCAAGTGGGACAGAACGACGAAAACAACTGGTATAGATTATCATGAGTCCCTCCAGCCGCAGGGACTCATGAAAGTCTATGCCACTTGCAGAAGTACGGTTCTTGCTGAAAAATTTCAACGGCTAACCATTGGTCAACCAAGTGCTGCCCTCCCACCCCGCTCTCCCCCTCCCCCCCCCCCACCCCCTACCTGTCTTCACGGCCAATCGGTTGAGAGTGCCTCAGCATCAGAAGTGGTTATGGCATATTAGATCCAGCGTCTGGCTTTCATGGCTTTGTTGACAGGAACCGTCCGAGCGAGCCATTGAGGACCCTCCATTGCGACTTCATACTCATGGTTATTGCCCTTTGCATAGGCGTCTGATTTCGACTTGGTTTTGGGTGTATACTGCAAATCAGCATTTGTGGTTATATCTGATATCTGTGATAGGCAGAACCATTGATATTATGCGTAGAAAAAAAGAGATCGGCGTCCTCTTGCATTGTTATATCTGATTGTTTTCACGGGAAGTCGACTTTCATTTGTTCGCTCGTTAAATCTATCTCAATGTAAATGATTTTTTCGAAAATTGTGTTACATGCCAGACTGTTTCTTCGTTAATTCAACACACATCCGTGTGCACTGAGGCCCACTGCGGCCGTGGTGGGCCCGAGGACCGTTGCTTACTAGGAGAGAGAAAAAAAAAACATCTGTGACAGATCGGTTGATAGTTTTGAACGCCAAACAGCCGATATCTAAAACCATTGTAAACAGGGTAAATATGTCGAAGAAGGATGGAAAATAAAGAAAAAGACGAAACAAAAATCAGGAGGAATAATGTTTCAACCGCCCGTGGCAGCTTGGCGCAGCCTTAAACCTCTGACCGATGAGTTAACTTTTTGTGCGGAGGAATATCCGGTACCGTGTGGCGGCAAATGGACCTCACCAAGCGTGCTCACACGCCATAACGTGTCTGGGAATGGAGAGAGAGAGAGAGAGAGAGAGAGAGAGAGAGAGAGAGAGAGAGAGAGAGAGAGAGAGAGAGAGAGAGAGAGAGAGAGAGAGAGAGAGAGAGAGAGAGAGAGAGAGAGAGAGTAATAACTGCGCTTCTTCTCAAGCAAACAATGAATTAAAAGCCGGGACAAAACATGCGATATCGGTCCAAATTTGATCACATCCTTTTCTGCTGGGTTAAAAAAAAAAAAAACCGCTCTAAACGTTTTACGAGTTTTTGACCCTATTGTTCTTGATGGATGTTGACAGATAAACCCATTCAACCACCACGCACCACCCTTGAATTATCATGGTCGATCCATCTACTGCAATTAGTGCATAGTCGTTAGATAACGCCTCCCAAATTTGGGAAATACGGCATTGGGGTTGAATGAGATAATAAAGCCGTGTGTTGGCCACATTCACAATAAGTTGTGTTTCTTAGTGGTAGTTGTCCGGCGTTCCCACTACGATGCGTGTAGTCACTGACCGTACGGACGAAAACAAAACAAAAGTTTGAATACGTCAATGTACAATAGATATGCGGATAATATTGTGAGCGCAATGACGTAGTTTTCCATATTAGGCTTTGAAAATCACAGCTTGCGTCATGTGTACTAACTTCTTCGCTGACCGCAGTGTTCATGGATTTTTCGTCTACAACTACTGCACGCTAACCGACATTCGCTGAAGACAGATGCCAATGGAACGAAAAACAGGCAGAAAGAATAAATAGGAATCACAAGAGGCATAAATCCTCATGAGCCCCCGCGACTGCGGGGGTTCATGAGGGTTTATAGCCCTTGTAGCTGGGGATCGTTCGCCTTGCCCTTGCAGTTCTAAGTAAAGGGTTAAAGACATTGACTCGTTTTACAGTGAATAGAAGGAATAAATGCTCTGCTTTGAAACACATCGTAAAAACGCAATTTCTGCCTCAACCTGTGGGGGGAAAGTTAAACAAGATTCGTCGGCAGCGCCATCATTGTCTACTCCCTCCCTCCCTCCTCCCCCACCCCCCCCCCCCTTAAAAAAGAGCTCTCAGCAGTATAATCTTGAATAGCTATTCCCTGAGCAACACAAAATAAATAAATAAATAATAACTAAAACCCGACATATAAGAGATATAGTGAAACATTGCAAGTTTTGGTTTTATGTCTGGGATTCGGAGACCAAGCAAACACCCCCCACCACCCACCCCCACCACCCACCACCACCACCCATCAAAAAAAATTAATAAATAAAAAATAAAATAAATAAATACATTAAAAAAAGCTTTTTCTGCAGCATGTCCGTTGAAAGATCATGGCTAACCAAAGTACACAGTTGCAGTGCCCGGCCTGAAATGATCAGCGTTCAGGTCGTCCTCAATAGGACATAGCCGGTTGTCCCTGTTCCCTCATATAACCCGCCACTCCCGAACTAGTCAATTAATCAGTCGGTCAAATCTGTATTCGAATTCGACATCTCTGTATTTTCAGTCGACAGTGTTACCAAGTGTTACCAAGATCTCAGAAGAACAGCGCGCATTATGCTGTGGCAATACAACCCACGTGCTTTTCTCCCCTTTCACTCATCTCAGGCGTGGCTCTTCCCACGCCACGCTCAACATCTCTGCCTACGAAACAGCGTGAGTGCATACAACGAAGTCAGTACCAGCAAGCTTCAGGCCCCCACATTCCAGCCGAATGAGGTGATGACAGACACCTCCCCGACACAGTGACTGTGTTTCTTACAACAGCGTGTGCATGTGTGTACTCTTTAGAAACCATATTGGACTGCTTTCACGTTAATGCTGTAGTTCTACTACTATTGCTGTTAAAAAATGACTGAGAAGTTATATACTAGTTAAGTTATAATTAAGGTGGTCGACTTTATGCCAGAGCGACTGTCCAATAGCCGGCGCGTTTCTTATGGCGACGGGCCCCCAAGTAGCAACTGCGAAAGTATAATTCGTCTTTTTTGTGTGTGTGTTTTTTTTTATTATGCGTATTTCTCATTTTGTGTAACTAGACTCAGAAGCAGAAAGTTTAAAAACATTATATTACGTGTTTAAGAGATACTATAATAGGGCTGCCTTCAGCCTGCTTTGTGTCAGGGAGGTTCAGGTCGGGTTGGGGCCGTTGACGCCGGCCATGAAACGCCTTGGCGACGGGCTTCACCCGTCCCAAGCCATTTGTCTATTTGTTGTTTGTAAACTGTTGTATGAGTGTGCAGTGCCCGGGGTGATTGCAAGTTGCACCTGAGGTGGCGAGACAAATTTTTCTGTACGTGGCAACATGTATTTGGAACGATAAAGTTTATTGATTGATTGATTGATTGGTTGGTTGATTGGTTGGTTGTTTGATTGATTGATTGATTGAGTTATTGATTGATTGATTGATTGATTGATTGATTGATTGATTGATTGATTGATTGATTGATTGATTGATTGATTGATTGATTGATTGATTGATTGATTGATTGAAGCCAAGACAGCTTTCTACCGGCTTCACATCCCCACATCTTCCATTTACTGACCTTTCCTCCAGAGCCCAACCCTCCAACATCCCTTCCCCCATTCACCCGCTCACCCCCCCCCCCCCACAAACACACACACACACACACACATTAACCCCTTGCCTGCCAGTGGTCAGTGATCTGAATTTGTTGTTATTTCAACGACAAAACAATCACTAACCGTCCGAGAAACCTCGATACTAAACTGGTCTCAGCAAGAGATATATTATATCCTCATGAGCCCCCGCTACTGCAGGGGCTCATAAGGATCTATGACTCTTGCAGCTGAATCATGCTCACGTTTTTCGACAGCGAAGGGGTTAACACTCTGCCCACCCTAAACTTTACCAATTCGTGGGGCTAAGACTGCAGCCGTGATTCAATAAACTGATGGCGCACGCCGAACCCTAGGTAACGCATTCAATTTGAAAAAAAAAAACAACAGCAGACCCCTACCTGAATCAGCAAGAGGCATAGATTCTTATGAGCCCCTGCAGCGCATGAGAATCTATGTCTCTTGCAGAAGCGAGGCGCTTGGCGGCGGACTGTGAAGTGGCGTTGAGACTTCATTACAGGTGCCCTTGGAATTTGTGGGAAGCGAATGCTTCCTCTCTCAGATTCACGCCAAGTGTTGTAGACGAGAAATTTGAATTCCAAAACTCAGTGACCGAAAGCGTGTAATATGTATTTGATAGCAAGCAAAAAAAGAAAGAAACTCCGAACAAAAATAAACAAAAAAAAACCCAAACAAACAACAACAACAATCCCAAAACCTGAAAAATACAAACAAGGACAAAATAGAGCTAATGTCATCCAAGTTGTTACTCCGAAGCGTGTTTGTGCGTGTGTGTGTGTGTGTGTGTGTGTGTGTGTGTGTGTGTGTGTGTGTGTGTGTGTGTGCAGTTTGCGCAGTGCGTGCGTGTGTTTGCGTGAGTGCGTGCGTGAGCGAGTGCGTGTGTATCTATGAATCAGTGTGTGCTATATCCTTGCACTTGTTATGTCCTTAGCAGTCACTCCTTCTTGAACGTGACTGAGAGGCGAAAGGGTTTCCCCAGACAGAAAAACGCCATCGGACCGAGGTCGGCATAAGCTGGCCCGATCAGGGCCAGCTGCTGCCGACGTCGGCCCGATGGCCTTTCGCAAACTGGGACGCGTCTCCGGATCGATAGCTCACCATACAGAGGGTTTCCCCAGAACGCCCGAGTCCAATCAGCGGCTCCCTGTGATCAACCATTGGTGAGTGCCACCTCCGTTTCTTGTTCTAATAGTCCCATTGTAAGAGGACCTGCAGCTTCGGTCCTGAAGCGGAAATGGCCGAGACCTGCAACACAATCGATGGCCTGATTGATTAATTTGCGCCTCAGGCCGGCAACAAGAGGCGTAGTTCTCATGAGCCTCCGCGTTCGTCGAGGTTCATGAGGATCTACGCCTCTTGCGTTTAAGTGTGTGAGGTTCTGTATACCTCTTGCTGTTAAAATCCTTCCCTGCCGGGAAAACGTAAACTCGATGGATGGATGGATGGATGGATGGATGGATGGATGGATGGATAGATGGATGGATGGATGGATGGATGGACGGACGGGTGAACGGACGGACGAAGGGATGAACGAATGAATGGATGAATTATTTGATGGACCAAAGGACGGGCAGATGGATGGATGGACTGTATGCAATGATTCATTGATTAATTAATTGATTAATTGATTGAATGATTACTGATTGACTCTCACAAACCAGATAGGTGAGGCTAGCGCTGGCAGAATTGTATGCAAACCAAGGGGAATCACAGCGCTGGACAGACAACAAGTAGGCAGGAGAAACATACAGAGAAAGACATGGGTTATATAAGAGACCTGATCCATTCTTTTGGAGGATGGAAATGATCGTCTTATTCTATACCTGCGTATTTCTCTGTGGGCTGGCGATTGGGTGCCTGATAGGCGGGGGCAGGGAATCTAACTGTTGTCTGTCCAGCGCTGTGATTCCCCTTGGTTTGCATACAATTCTGCCAGCGCTAGCCTCACCTATCTGGTTTGTGAGTATCTATAACTCGAGGCAAATTTGTATCGTTACATTGTTGTGTAATGTTCTGTCCATCTACTGTGGGAAATCAGGGTATTTACCCGACCACATATAGTAGCGCACCTTCATGTTTGTGTATGTATGTTTCTCCTGCCTACTTCCTAAGTTCCGGAGAAAGACATGGGTTATATAAGAGACCTGATCCATTCTTTTGGAGGATGGAAATGATCGTCTTATTCTATACCTGCGTATTTCTCTGTGGGCTGGCGATTGGGTGCCTGATAGGCGGGGGCAGGGGATCTAACTGTTGTCTGTCCAGCGCTGTGATTCCCTTTGGTTTGCATACAATACTGATTGACTGATTAATTGATTGATTGATGCATTACTTCATTCATTCATTGACCGACTGACTGACTAATTGTGTTTTAAGGCGCACGGCTATAAGAAAAGATCGGCAATAGGCATATGTTTTCATGCGCCCCGGCGTCTACAGTGGTTCATGAGATTCTGTTCCTCTTGCATTTGGTTAAGTCACTGATTAATTATTTAACTGACTGCTTGTTTACGGGTTCTTTTGAAGCTGCCGGGTCCCATGTCTCTACTGAATCTGTCTGTACAAGAACTAAGCAGCAAAATCTTAACACATTCTGCTCCAGGACCGAAATCCGCAAATTTTGAAGTTGCCCCCTGAAGACTGTATTACACTTCTGGAAACAGATCGAGCGTAATAGTTCAAGGGTTGTGCCAGAATAGCTTGACGCCTAAGGGCGCCAAGCTATTCTGGCACAACCCTTGAATTATCACGCTCGATCCATGTCTTGCCTTTGCTGTCGGAGTTGAATGAGTTAATGCTTTGGCCGTCGGTAGCGGCTTTTTGTCTCGATGATTTCTGCAGGATTTCTTTTTCGATCTAGTAGTCTGATACTGGCGTGTGCGCTTGTTTACAAGGACAAAGAGGAAACTCTTTCTATGCATACCCACATCTATCCCCTCCCCAATTTCTATATTTTGGATACGACCTTAGAGGCGAAGAGCTGAATCTTTGGTCATCCTACAGACAATTCAAAGAAAGAAACACGCTTAAAGGGATAATTACGGCAACAATTGTAACTGTCCTTTCTAGCGTGTTCTTTTTTTTTTTCCTTGTTGGTGTTTTCGTTGCATTTTACGCTTGGTAGTCACCTATTTCTTTGTCTGGGCTTTATGGAATCTAGAGTGATCGCGTGGACAAGAGAGCTACTGAAAGCCTGGGGAGTTAATGAGATAAAAGCTACCGCGTTAATGAACCTACAAAACCAAAAAGCAAAACGTCTAGCTCCATTCCGCGGGGATTAAAAGTGGGAAATTTGTTGTGCCGGTCGCTTTAGTTTAGGTCTCTGGGCAATGGAAACCCAGGTTTTTTTATTGCATTGCCATCACTGAGGCTTGAGTCCGCATTCATGAATAAAATCTTTTGTTTAACTCATTCTAGACCAGACACACCACAGCCAGATATGGGTCGACCATGATAGTTCAAGGGTGATGCCAGAATAGCTTGGCGCCTATGTGCGCCAAGCTATTCTGGCATCCCCTTTGAACTATCATGGTCGATCTGTGTCCTGAACTGCAATGCAGTCTTCAAAGAACAACGGCAAAAATTGGGGATTTCGGTCTTGGGGTACAATAAGTTAAACACACGTCGTTTTTTGGCTTCATAAAAATCTAAGATTTGTTGTCGTGTGTTCCACGAACATGTGTACAATAAAACGAATACGCGAACCGCCGCGTATTCGTAGGCGGCACGTCTTGAATGAGTTAATGTAGTCTTTGAAACCAATGCTCTAAAGTGGATATCTGTAAATCAGAATTAGCTCAAAAATTATACGGACCTCAAGCATTGAATGGATTCATCCAGTCTTTCCCATCCACAGGAAGCACAGGGACTGATAAAAACGTAATTACATGTATGTAATTTTATATCCGCTCGCAAGATGTCGGCTCATTGCGTCCACAGTATTAGTACGGTTACGTTTGAAACGAACGACTGCAAACAACGAACATCTGCCGAATTTAGGACTTGAATTTTGGCGCAGTGAGCTAACAGTGCTCCCTGCGACACTTTGAATTCGTATCTGGATCGATACGGTTAACGGATTCGACCATCGAGATTCGACAAATTGACTTAATTAACATAATATGAATAGGTCTCCCTTGTGAAGGCGAAGACAGTAACCTAGTAAGCAAAGGTCCTCGGCCCCACGACGGTCGCAGTGGGGTGGAAAACGTTTTGCTACAGGGGAAGTCCTTTTTTTTTACAAGAAAGATTTTTTAAATAGTTAAAAAAAAAAACAACAACAACAAACAAACAAACAAACAAACAACAACAACAACAACAACAACTCGCTTTTCGTACAAAAACATGGACTTACCTTTGAAGCAAAATACAATGTCTCCTTTTTGTTTGCAGAAAGCCAGGTTTTCATTGTAATACAATCAAAATCCTGTTTTTCATTAAAAAAAAGAACTTATCTATGAGGGCAAATTAGAGAAAATCCATTTTTGTGGCAAACAAGTGTTCAGTTGTGTAATACAAATCAAATCGTGATTTTCATAAGAAATGGTCTAATTTGTGAAGGCAAAAGACCGTAGTCCATTTTTATGGCAAACAAGATTTTTTCATTGTGTACTCAAGGAAAATATTGCTTTTCATAAAAACGGATTCCCTTGTGAAAGATAGCAAGTCCACTTGTGTGAAAAGCCAGATTTTTGTTGGAATACAATGAAAATCTTGCTTTTCACAAAAATGAACCTACTGTCTTTTGTCCTCACGGGGCAGAGGTCCTGGTGTAAAGGGGAGCTACTGAGATTTCCAACGACATCTCGGTGGTTTTATGGTACCGGTTAATTATCGCCGAGACATCTTTTAGCCGCCAGACTTCCCCATTCTCTGGCCCAGCAGCGAAAGATGCAACGATTGTAATTAACCCCTTCACTGCCGAGAAAAACTGAACACTCACACCACACACTTGCAAGAGGTATAGATCCTCATGAGCCCCCGCAGTTGCGGGGGCTCATGGGGATCTATACCTCTTGCTGAAACCACTTGGTATCCGTGTTTCTTTGACGGCTCAGGATCTTTGACCTTGAATTTACACTGATTTCAAGAAACACAGTCTCCGTCACAAGCATTGAAGGGGTCAATCAAGGTAGTGCCCGAATAGCTTGGCGCCATGGCGCCAAGCTATTCGGGCACTACCTTGATTTTTATTTTACTCTCAAAGAAAAAGTGCTAAGCTCATCAGGCACTACCTTCACTTTTTCTTTTACCGATCGGAACATCTTTTTCTAAGTACTTGCCAAGTAAATCTAATCAGGCACTACAGTAGAGTACTCGACTGGTTAATCTCTTCACTGTCAGTGGATGCCGAATGCGTTTTATAAAATCGTTGTAAATTCAACGTCAGCGATCCCAAGGCGTCGAAGGAACATGGATACCAAATGGTTTCAGCCAGAGACATGGATCCTATGAGTCTCCACAGGAGGATCTATACCTCTTAGTGCAGCTGGTGTTAACACTTAGTCGTCAGTAAAGATGTTAAGCATGGTCAATCCATTTAACCCCCCACTCCACCACGGCGCCGCCCCCGCCCCCCCCCCCCCGCCTCCCCCCCTCCTCCCCCCCGCCCCCCGCCCCCCCGCCTCCCTACCCCCCCCCCTCCGACCTTTACGCACTAAACTGCAGTCGATTCTACAATTTTGCAATTCTGTACTGGCAGGTTTACCGGCAAACCAGATTTACGCTTGCAAATGATTCAAAACAATACAGCGCGTCTCATCTTGAAAAAACGAAATAGAGACTGACCACGTACGCATCTACGAAAGCAGCTGCACTGGCTGCCCGTAAAATTCCGCTGCCAGTACAAAATTGCAATTTTCGCCTATCGGCATTTTGACGGATCTCTCCCGCCGTACCTTTCTGCCAAGCTGTCTGTTTTTCAGCCATCACGCACCCTCCGTTCCTCCAGTGAAAAACTTTAAAAGATCACGGAAGATTAACATGAAAACTGTCGGGGAGCGTTCTGTCACCTTTTTAGCTCCAAGTGTGTGGAACTCTCCGCCAACTGAAATGCGGAATCTGCCCACATTGTCACAGTTCAAAGCTCACTTAAAGACGTTTCTTTTCTGTCGGGAATTTTAAATTTAGCTCACCTTTAGCTAACTGTTGACTGACTGCCTTTTATTCTGATTCTAGAGGGAAGTGGATGTAAGGTGTTGGGAAGGGATGGGGTGGTTGAAAGTAGTGTATAATCGTGCGTGTGTCTGAGAGAGAGGGTGTGCTGTTGTGCATGCGCAGTGAGTACAGTGTTTTCCTGGAGAACAGCGCTAAACAAGAACTATTTATTATTATTATTATTATTAATGTCTACAACTTGGAGCGGGAATAAAACAAACTAATCTACTGCGGTCCATTTTGAAGCAAGAAACTACAGTCGACTTAGCTGTAACTCATTCTGCCCGCGCCACACCACAGCAAAGGACGGCTCGACCATGATAGTTCAAGGGTGGTCTCAGAATAGCTTGGCGCCTATAGGCGCCAAGCTATTCTGCCACCACGCTTGAACTATCATGGTCGATCTGTCTTCTGAATTGTAATGCAGTCCTCAGAGGATAACACAAAAATGTGGGTATTTCGTACCTCGGGCACAATGAGTTAACTCATTCATCCATATGTTTTCTGTCAGCTACAAATGACTTTGTCACACACCTGTCATGTTAAAGTCATCTCTATCTATTTATAGAAGTAGTGTGTGTGTGGGTGTGGGTGTGAATGCCAGTATGAGTCCATGAGCGTAGCACTTTTGAATGGTGACTTTATAGCTTGTTTACAGAGTGCGTTGTATTTTGTTTTTGTACTTTTTGTAAATTCCATTTTTGTAATTAGTTATTTTTTTGTACATTAGTTTTTGTTAAGCGCCTAGAACTCTAATCTGAGGTTAGGCGCTATACAAGTACTCATTATTATTATTATTATTATTATTATTATTATTCATCCCCGACACACCACAGCAAGACATGGATCGAGCATGACAGTTCAAGGTGGTGCCAGAATAGCTTGCGCCCATAGGCGCCAAGCTATTCAGGCACCACCTTTGAACTATCATGCTCGATTTGTCTCTAGAATCGTAATACAGTCCTTCAGAAGGCCACTTAAAAAAATTGGGGATTTCAGTCCAGGGATAGAATGTGTTAAACGAGCTCAGGTAAACGTAAGCTGTTTCAGAGGTCAGCACCACTCGTTATCATATACATGCACAGGTAAACAACAACAACAACAACAATAAGAACGACAACAAAAACCACTTCTCTTTACACAACCTTCTGAAATTACATGTTGGGTCCCATTAGCGTTCTCTTCCATCCGAAATGCTACTGTAGTTCACTTGTTTTGTTTCGCTGGCGAAAATAAAGGCAAGAAGATATAAGATACAAAACATCGTGATGCTGTGTTTCTTCAAATATTCAGGGTGTTTCTGCAAACTAATGAACCGTTTACCGTTTGGCTTGGCACGTCAAAAGGGTATTAGCCTAATGATCGGGCAGACACGATGGTTGTTTGTCTGATCATTTGGGCCCGACACAAAGACTTAACTATCTCTATTAGGAGACAAAGACGGGAGCAAATTGCTTGGGGAAAATCTTACCCAGTGCGAAAAAAACTAACTTACCAGGCTGATGTCGGCCGCAGGTGGCCCGCGCACGTTTGTGCGCGGGCCACCTGCGCCTGACGTCGGTCCGAAGACAATTTGCCTGGACGCAAAGGCGCACGCATCACATTCGTACAAGGTCACAGTTTCATTCAATATACCCGAATGCTAACAATGCGCGTTTTGCTCATAGTGCATTTAGACATTTTATGGTAGCGAAATAATGGTTAGAAAGTGGCATTAACACATTCTAGGCCCGGAATCCTCATATTTTGAAGTTGCCCTCTGACGGACTGTATTACAATTCTAGTGACAGATCGAGCATGATAGTTCAAGGGTGGTGCCAGAATAGCTTGGCGCCTATGGGCGCCAAGCTATTTTGGCACCACCCTTGAACTATCATGCTCGATCGTTGTCTTGCTGTGGTGTGTCGGGGATGAATGAGTCAAATAAGGCTTCTTTTAAAACAATGTTGAATATAACAAAAGTCGGATATCACAACACTTTTTCGGCGGTCCAATTATTCAGCATTATTCTATGAAGAAAAAAAAAAAAAAAAAAACACCCCCCCCCCCTCCCCCCCAAAAAAAAAAAAAAAACCAAACAAACAAAAAAAAAAAAAAAACACCACTTCGAATGCAACAACGAGAAAACTGCGTCTTTCGGCGATTTGCTAGATACGAGGTGTGTCTGTAAGATACGAAATGTCTTAGAAATAGCGTTGAACATAAACATGCAAAAGAATTTACAGAGGAGTGTAAAATGTCTGGCTAAATTTGCGAGTCCACATAAAGTCACCAGTCAAACGCAATAGGATTCAACTGCTCAGTTCTGTTCCGGACAAAGAC
>BTPG01000001.1:225352837-225390337 GCA_036245525.1 Semisulcospira habei | reverse complement strand
GAGCCTCGTGCATACGTGATCTTTTTTTTTTTTTTTTTTTTTTTTTTTTTTGTACATTGCACACCACTGTGTGATGGCTTGATGTGACCAGCCGTAAACCATATGACAATTTACAAATCAGTCACGTTTTGAGTTAGCTGTCAGGTGTATTTCGGGCATGTTTAAGCCTTTATTGGCTAAGGGCTGCCTTCATCAGCGTGCTGACCCTTTTGTTTTTGTTGACTGAGTAAACCTTTGTTGTTAGGTTTTCGATGGTAGTTTGTATTGTGGTTTATTTTGTATTGTTCAAGAGGATGTACTCTCGCTCACACTATAACTTGGAAAGGCTAGTGGAGAGTGGTGGTGTGTTCTTTTCATGTCGTGTCCTTAGTTTTAATTGTTGGTGGGACAATTCCGTGGTTGTCTGTGGTATTTCGGGATTCCTTCTAAGTATTCGAGCGCCCGTTGATCAATGATGTCGTAGGCGTACAAAGCTTTGCTGTATCTGCCCTCATTAAAGTATACGAAGAGGTATTCTAGTTGTTTCCTTGCTCCCTTGTCTCTGCATAGGCCCATGAAGTCGACCCATTCAAAGAATATCGTAGAGTTCAGTCCATTGGAGAAGATAAATGCGGCTAGTAGGATTGTTTGAAAGTGTGGGAGGTTTTTCGTCCTCATGTATTTTTTCCCTCCGCCCATTTGTGTGCTGGTCCTATGATGATTTCATAGTTCAAAAGTCTGGCGGTTTTTCTGTTTCTGGTTCATTCTGTTTTCCTTTCCCTGTTGTTTGGGGGGGGGGGGGGGGACCTTGTATTGGTTGCGGTGTGGCGCGTAGGAATAAGATATTTTCCGGCAATGCCAGTTGGTTCAAGTTCTTATTGGGAGGTCGTTCTGCTTCGTTTAATGTGTCATGACTTGAGGCTGTTACCGTTTGGAGTCGGCGTGCGGCTTTTGCTAGTGGTGCCTCATGTCCTTCTTATTTCTGTTTTTTACCACTGCTAAATTGGTGGAGCTAGTGGTGCAGAAGTCTGTTGTGTTGATGCACTTCGGCCAGTAGCTTTCGTTCTTGGGCCGGCGATTTTGACACTTTTCTGTTTACCAGCCACTGCTAAGTGGTGCACTGAGCTATTGACGCAAACATGCCATTTTTGGTAAACATGAATACACTTGCGAAGTTTTGACACCACGACAGGTTTGCTCTCTCTCTCTCTCTCTCTCTCTCTCTCTCTCTCTCTCTCTCTCTCTCTCTCTCTCTCTCTCTCTCTCTCTCTCTCTCTCTCTCTCTCTCTCTCTCTCTCTCTCTCTCTCTCTCTCTCTTTTGTTGTCCAAAAAGTACTCCGGCGGTCGCCGGAGCGCCGGAGTGGCCCGCTACGTCCCTGATTATATATAAAGTGACAAGCAGCGAAATACCGTAATTCATCAAGGCGCCACGCATCAATAGCTGCGGAAATGTCGTGGAGCGTTGCCGCCGGCAACGCTACAAGACACTTCCGCAGCTATTTATTCGGGGCGCCTTGAATGCGTTAACTCTATAGACATGCAGAGACCAGCGGTTGTATAAGAGTCAACGTCATTCATGATATGGAAAATATATGTATTTGGAAAATAATATGGTGATGGACGTCTATTTGTTTTCATACCTACGTCACACGACCAATCCCTTTAGCGCAAACTGTACCACATGACCGGGCTACAAAAACCCTTGTAGCAACAAATGGCGGATTTCTTGTAGCCCTCTTTATGACGCATCTTGGATGCGAGTTTTGTTCTCTAAAAGATCACCAAAACGTTCCAAAGCAAAAAGTTACTTAGTGTTGTTCCGAAACAGCAAGCACACTCAGTACTGGAAACGGCTACGTGATGAAACATTACGTTACCAGTCTATTATGTATAAATGTATATTCCTCTTACGTCTGTTATGTCTGGGGTGATCCAGGTCGGACGATGTCTTCTTGATTTCTTTTTAGGAAAATAACAGATGAATGAAAACACAATTATACGTATTGGTGCAGGGGCTTGCTGCACGGACACTTGTGTGCCTTCGAGAGGTCAAAGGAACCATTGTACCCTTCAGGGCTTAGGCCTGATGTGTACAATGGTTCCTTTGACCTCCCTCAGGCATAACGAGGCAAGGTTACGTGTAGCAAAACCCTGCGGAAAATAACTTATATTGTACAACACCAACGTCAAATGAAACTCTTAATTTTCGCGTCCAATGCATAATGGTCAGACGGAGCGAATGTCTGAGGGATTGTACGCGTGTAATAAATAAATGATACGCATTTTCTTCAGACGCCAAGAAGGCTTTAATTAAGACATGCGAATTTAGCATCCATTTCCCTGTCGTTTTTACGTCTAGACAATATATACCTTACAAACCTATTGCTGTGACCTCCATAATAAACCTTTAACGAGCTCGTCCGCCAAAGAATCGCAGATGTATATAGGCGATCACAGATGTAAATTACGATGCCGGGGCCAAAACAATAGTATAAACAACTGAACAATAAAAAATAACGTAAAAGCAAGTGAAAAGTGCGCAGCAAACAGAGAGAGAGAGAGAGAGAGAGAGAGAGAGAGAGAGAGAGAGAGAGAGAGAGAGAGAGAGAGAGAGAGAGAGAGAGAGAGAGAGAGAGAGATTTGCAAGGACTACGAGTCATGTTACATAACTCTCTTCCGGTTCCGGTTCGTCAGGACAACTGGATTGCTGAAACTATCAGCGTGAATGCCGAACAGACTAACGAATTCCGCCGCATGAGCCACCACAACGAACAGCAATTTTAACCCTTTCGCTGCCGTGAAGAAGTAATCAATACTCATCTTCAAGAGGCATACATCCTCATGAGCCCCCGCACTCGCGGGGGCTCACGAGGATCTATGCCTCTTGCTGAAACCACTGTGTGCTCACGTCCCTTTGACGGCTGTTGATCTTTACGTTGAATTTACAAGGATTTTAAAAACACTGTTCGAGTGGACTGGCAGTGAAGGGGATTATTGCAGAGTAACGATGCCGTCAACTTCTCCAATGTCATCCTGGAGTTAATCACGCAGCCAGCATCAATAAATTACGTCTTTCTGAAAGCCACGGCATACTCAAAGCGAAGTAACCGCGTCCATCCAAGGAACTATGATACAAATGGGCTCAGAAAGAGGCAAAGAACCTCATGAGTCCACCGTATCTGCGCGGGCTTGAGAAGTTCTTTCTCTTTTGCAGCTTTTTGGCTGTGTTCGCAGGTACATACAGTTAAATTTTGCGTCGTGAAATCATGGCGCATACAACGCAACAATGACTTCATCCGTCCAAGAAACTAAACGCACTTGTAAATGGGGTGCAAGCAAGAGGCAAAGAACCTCAAGAGCCCCCGTGTATGCGGGGGCTCATGAAATTCTTTGCCTGTGGCATTTGGGTTATGTTCTTATCCTCTCGCTGTCATATCGTTTTTCAGAACTCGGGAGCAAATCGGAATAAAAAATTACAAAAATCACAGTCGTAAAGTATAATCAAATACTATAGCATTCGATGGTGAAAGATGCAAAAAACGTGCCGATACCGACCAAAAACGGCCAGATTCACATGAGCCCCTGCGGCCGATGGTGCTCATGTCAATCTGTGACTCATGGACAGACTTTCAGTGCTGCGCGAGGCTCAGTGGCTGTAAAAAAAAAACTGGCATCAATGTCGAATTGTGAAATCAGAAACCTGCGCAGATCATAAAGCGATTTGCAGCGAACACACAATCGATGTTCTCAGTCGCTTCAAGCGCCAACTGCACGAACGCACCAAACAGAAAGAACGAACCCAATGCGCAAAAGGCCATCTGGCCGACGTCGGTCGACGTCGGCCCGCGCACTCCCGTGCCAACGGCGGTCGACGGCAGCCCGATGGCCTTTGGTGCATTGGGAACCACACTGGTTGTCTCGATACCTGTCGCATCAAGCGCCAAGTGCACAAACAGAAAGAACGATCCACACTTGCTGTTTCTGCCCCTGTCGCAACAAGAGCAAAAGTTCAGAAACGCATCAACAGAAAACAAAAACCCCACACTGGTTGCCTTGATCCCTATCGTTTCAAGTGTCAAGAGACGCATCAACAGAAAGAACGAACCATACTGGTTGTCTTGGTCCCTGTCCCTTCAAGGGTCAAGTGTAGAAACGCACCAACAAAAAGAGCGAACAACATTGGTTGTCTCGGTACCTGTCGCATCAAGGGCCAAGTGCAGGAACGCACCAACAGAAAGAACGAGCGACTCTGGTTTCCTTCGTCCCTGTCGCTTTAAGTGCTAAAACGCATCAACAGAAAAAGTGAATCAACTGCTCGTTTCTGTCCCTGTCGCATACAGCGTCAAGAGCAGAAACGCTCCAACAGAAAGAACGAAACACACTGTTGCCGTCCATGTGGCTTCAAGCGTTGTAGCAGTTAGCGAATCGAGGGAGAAGTGATCTCATCTCGGCGTCTCTCGATCAAGATTGTTTTCGAACTATCATCCTCCATGCACCAAGGTAATTGAGCACTATCCATGAGCTCTCACTCGAGATCCAGAAATTCTTAACACCATTAGACTGCAAGAGGTAGGGGAGACCGGGGCAGGGTGAGACACAAAAGTATCTTTTCATTCTCAGGCAGGCCGTATTCAAGATAAAGCCGTGAAATAACCTAATAATTGAAATTGAACCATTTCGGCACATACAAAACAAACAAATGAACACAAATATGCGACAGTTTTGCCACAATAACTGATCAAAAACGCTCATCAAACCGGGGCAGGTTGATACACACCAGGACAGGTTGAGACACTGCGCAGGGCAGCTTGAGACTAAGATGGGACAGCTTGAGACGCAGCACTCTATTTCGGATCACAAACACACACAGTTAAAGTTAGCTCTTTGACTACAGGTTAAACAAAATACTGAATCGTTGTTTTTAAAGTTGAAAGCCAGACAGAAAACGTAACATTTTTGGCACAATCAAAAAATCTAAATCTGGGGCAGGTTGACACAGTCATTTTGGGGCAGGTTGAGTCAAATTTTAATTTTGCAAATATATCAAGTTACAGGCACCACTCTGGTTAGACATTCAACAGCCATATATCTAAATGAAAAAAATATCATATGCGCAATAGAAAGTGACTAGATTTGTTTTAATAAAAGTCGTTATCAAAACAAGAGAAACGGGTCTCTGTTATGAGCCAACGTAAAATGAGAATATAAATGTAAACCAGATGGGAACTTTGTCAGAATTCCACAAAATTCAAACAGTGTGTCTCATTTATGGGAACTTTGTCAGAATTCCACAAAATTCAAACAGTGTGTCTCATTTAACTTCTGAATCAGACTTCCGTACGTAATTTCTCACTCATAACTCATCCTTATGTTAACCCCCTTAATCCAGTCTTCACCCTCTCGTCCATAATCATCCCAGAAAAAGGGGTGAACTTTAATGCTTCGCTGAGTGAGCCAAAAGGCCAGACCAAGATGCGTTTTAGAATCAAGTGGAAAACTACTACTGAATGCCATCAAGATGTATTGCTTGAGCTCAAACTAAGTTCAAAATAAAACAAAAACACAAACAAACAACAAAACAACAACAACACCGCCATGTTTCGCAGCTCTAAATGACAGTTTTAAGCCGTTTACGTTTAGCGAAGGTCTTCATGGCCTGCCACAAAGTAACTTTTTTTTTACTAAAAAGGCGCTTCAGCAGCACAATACAGCGACTTCATGCACGACCTGCATAGCAGTGGCAAGATTTTCTATCGAATGATATGCTCGATTCGAGTTTCTCTTGATCTAACCTCACTATCTGTAATAGATCATTCTAAAAGATTCGTCAATTAGCAATGTAATACACTCTGTGAAAGAACATACACAGCTTGGACAACTAATACTAAAAACATAAAATGTTAGTAAAGTACTAGCACTGGCATGCATGCACTATTCTAGAAAAAGAAAAAGCAAGAATGGCAAAGCCCTTAAGGCTCACGTTCATGACCGATCAACATAATTAATCTAACCTTTTTGATTGTGACCTTTCCAACAGGTCACTGAAATAAGCAAGTGTTCAAGTGTTCTAACATAAAGAAAGGGTTGGCTTTTGTACCTGCGAAATCAATGTTTTCTAAAAATGTACGTATTTTTCACTCTTATCTTGAACCTCCCATGACCCTTGAACTTTGTGAGTAGTTAACAAAATGAGTATGCAATGAAAGGTCAGCTACCTATCTGTTAAATTTGGTTACATTTGTGTGCAAAAATTCCGATAAAAACTAAAAGTAAGCAAAAAAAGACATTTCTGGTTCACGTGCGAAGCAAAAGTGTGTATGTTCTGAGCCAGTGGTCGTCTGTCCGTCGTCCGTCGTCAAAACGTTAACGTTAGCATTTTATCGGAGACTATTCGAGCCACAGTCTTCAAACTTGACCCAGGATACTTTGTGGCAAGACCTTTCTAAACATACCAATTTCAGTGACCACTCACAAAGGTCACAGGGGATCAGAAAATATATCAAAAATAGCTATATTTTGACATTTTTTTTTTTCAAATACTATTCACAACTTCAAACCGAAACTTGGTGCAAAGATACCTCATGGTAAGACCTTTCTATGCATACTAATTTGGTTGATCCGTCGGAAAGGTCATGGGTCACAAGCGCTCAGGCAATAGGTCAAAATAGCAATATTTTGACAGAAGATGTTTTTCTCAAATACTATTCACAACTTCAAACCCAAACTTGGTAAAGAGATACCTGATGGTAAGACCTATCTATACATACTAATTTGGGTGACCCCTCTGGAAGGTCAAGGGTCACAAGAGCTCAGGAAATAGGGTCAAAATAGCCATATTTTTACAAGAAATGTTGTTGTTTTTTCTCAAATACTATTTACAACTTCAAACTCAAACTTGGTACAGAGATACTGATGGTAAAAACTATCTCTGCATATTAATATGGATGACCCCTCGGAAAATGTCAAGCGTCACACGAGGTCGACAAATGTGTATAACATGCCAATTTTTGATAGAATTGTAGTTATTATCAACATTCTCGCAAACTTTTCAATAAAATTGGCACAAAGGTAGCTGATTTTAAGACCTTTCTGTGTATACTAATAATGTCGACTCATCGCAAAGGTCAAGGGTCACGAGGGTTTCACAGATGTGTAAAACTGATTAAATTTGGAAAAAAACATAGATTTACTTATTGTCATACATATGTGGATCGGTCATACACGTGAGCCATAAGGGCTTTGCCTTTCTTGTTCACATCATTTGCTGATCTCTTGCGACCCTTGACCTTTCTGACTGGTCATTCAAATAAGCATGCATAGGAAGGTTTTACCATCAGGTATCTCTTACCAGGTTTGGGATGGAAGTTGAAAATAGTATTTGACAAAAACCAATTGTTGGCAAAAATGACTATTAATTTGTAACCTATTTCATGACCTCTTGTGACCCTTGACCTTTCCGAGGGGTCATCCAAATTGGTATCCAAAGGAGGTCCTACCATCAGGTATCTCTGTCCCAAGTTTGGGTTTAAAGTTGTGAATTGCTTTTGAGAAAACATAAATGTTGTAAAAATATAGTTTTCTTTTTTAATTTAAAAAAAAGAAAATCTATTTCCTGATCCCCTGTGACCTTGACTTTCGAGAGAGGTCACTCAAATTGGTATGTTTAGAAACGTGTTTGCCACAAAGTATCCTTGGGCCAAGTTTTAAGACTGTGGCTTGAATAATCTCCGAGAAAATACCAACGTTAAAGTTTACCACGGACGACGGCGGACGAATAGTGGCGGACGGACGATGGACAGACGACCACTGTCCCAGAACTTAGACTTACTTTTGCTTCGCACATGCGCCAAAAATGGAAAGGGACATCAACCAAGTTTTAGCAGGAATGACCACATGTGCTTTGAACTGAATGAAGTGAGGCTTGTTTTTCAAGGGTACAAACATTTTTGACAACGTTGAAAAATGTCAATTTGAGAGTTAATGCTTGAATGACAGTAGTGATACATGTCGTTTTCGAAAGCAAAGAAACAATGAAAGCATGTGTTAGCATCGGTTTATTTAATAGTGCGGTAAATTTAGAATACAGCGAGGGTTTTTGCAGGTACCTGCTTTGGGGCAAGTTGAGACGGGGCAAGTTGAGACAGCCCGGGGTAGGTTGAGACAATGTTTCAACCTGCCCCGTCTCAACATGCTCCAAAGCAGATACCTGCAAAATCCCTCGCTGTATTCTAAATTTACCACACTATTAAATAAACCGATGCTAACACATGCTTTCATTACTTCTTTGCCTCCTCTTGCTGACACAACTTAATTTGTATGTCCATGTGCCTTTTAACGGCTGGGGATCTTTGACGTAGAGTTTACAATGATTTCAAAAATCTGCGTCCACCGTCGGTGAAAGGGTAAAGCTCTGGAATTTTTAAGTCGCTTGGCTCCCAAAAATGAAAAGGATAACAATCTCGATCACAATGGCCAATAACTCTGCATGACGCCGATTTTCCCTTGTGCACCAAACAACCCGCATCCAAATTACAGCAACTGAAATTACGCGCTGTAAACCGCACAACCCGCTTGCCCATGGAAGAGTAAATGATATAAAAATAGACAGAGAGAAAGACATTAACTCATTCAAGACGCCCCTCATCACTAGCTGCGAAAGTGTCCTATAGCGTTACCGTCGGCGGCGGCAACGCTATACGACACTTCCTCAGCTATGGATGATGTGCACCTTGAATGAGTTAAACTTTAAGTTAACTTAAACTCATTCATCCCGGACACACCATAGCAAGACATGGATCGAACATGATAATTCAAGGGTGGTGCCAGAATAGCTTGGCGCCCATAGGCGCCAAGCTATTCTGGCACCACCCTTTAACTATCACGTTCGACATGTCTCTAGAACTGTAATGCAGTCCTTCAGGGGGCTACTTTATAATTTGGGAATTTCGGTTCTCGGGTAGAATGTGTTAAAAAATAATTAAAAAACCGAGCCCTCATCTCTGCCTTCCCACTCATCCATCCCCATAAAAAAGACACACACACGCACACACACACACACACACACACACACACACACACACACACACACACACACACACACACACACACACACACACACACACACACACACACACACACACACACACACACACACACACAAACCACCACGTTTTGTAATAATTTTACTGGGGGTCGCAGCGTTTGTTTCTGAAATCTTTGATAACCTGGCACCCAAATGAAGAGTCCCAGCCACGCACAAATCGTGGACGTAAAAGTGGGGACTGCAAGAGGCATTGATCCTCATGAGCCCCCGCGACTGCGGGGGCTCATGAGGATCGATGCCTCTTGCAGTTGGGTGTTGTTCACTCTTTTTCTCGGCAGGGGAGTGGATAAGAGAAAGAAATTCATGGGCTTTTGCAGTCGTGGGTTCTGGAAGGCCGGAATGCAACACTCTCATCTATCAATGCACGGATATCTGTCTCCAATATACTCATCCATTGACACACATATCCGGATAGGCTGCTGTTTCTGCCCGAATTCTGCAGTGCCGCAGGTGCCTGCCAAGAACAGATGTTCCGCAGCAATGCAGTTACGGAACCGCACAACATATGGCCATTCACACAAAAAAAACCAAAAAATGCATGGCAATACATTCTCATGCACCAATTGTTTTGTCTACAAGAAAAATAGATTCTCCACGGGCCGGAGGGGGGGGGGGAGGAGGGGGGGGGGGGGGCTCATGAGGATATAGACCGGTCCGTGGCGCAGTGGTTAAGGCGCCTGCCACCAATGCTAAGGGTGCGAGGTTCGATTACGGGTTCCGGCGTCGGATTTTTCTCCTCTAGTAAGTGTCACCGTTAATTCGGGCGGACCGTCGGGGGTTCTTTCTCCGGGTACTCCGGCTCTTCCTCCCCCTCCACTTTGGTATCAGCTTCAGCCCACTTAATCAAATTTCAAATACAAACGATTTTGAATTTCCAAAAACTTCAGTAGCTCGCTTGAGCTTGCCCTTAGCACCACGTGAATGTTCTGTGTTTATGTACAGTGTGTGAGTGAATGCGCGTGATTCACGTGAGCGTGCTTGTTGGGTTCAGTTCGCGGCGGCGCTTTGAGCCGATTCTCAATTGGGATAAAGCGCCTATTTAATGCGCTTATTATTCTCTTGGCTTGACTTCGCGAACGAAGATTCTATAGGGCTTGCCCACGTCGTCTGCAGGCATTTTCGTGGCTGCGGAGGCCAATCCGGGACAGGCAGGTTCGACCGCAGTGGCTGCAGGGGAAGGTCTGGTCAGGGTTCTGAGTTACGACAGCTCTGTTTTTTCTTCTGAGCCGCTTGTCCTTAAGGTTAGCTCTGCGAGAGTCCTCAAAGGAGACGGCTGCCTTGTGAATGGTGGAGCGCCAGGTGTCACGGTCCGCAGCAAGCGAAGACCACTGGCGGTGGTCGATTTGGCAGGCACTAAGTGACTTCTTGAGACCGTCTTTGTATCTCTTCTTTGGTGCCCCTCTGTCTCGGTGTCCAGTGGCGAGCTCGCCGAACAGAGTGATCTTGGGTAGGCGATGATCCTCCATCCTGGAGACGTGCCCCGCCCAGCGAAGCTGTGTCCGCAGCAGAAAAGCCTCGATGCTCACAGTTTCCGCCTGTTCAAGGACCTCGACGTTGGTGACATAGTCACTCCAGTGAATGCCCAGGATGGTACGCAGGCAGCGCTGGTGAAAGCGTTCGAGGAGTCGTAGTTGGCTGCGGTAGAGGGCCCAGGACTCGGAACCGTACAGCAGGGTGGTGAGGACGACAGCTCTGTACACGCTGATCTTGGTGCCTTTTTTCAGCTGTTGATTGTGCCACACCCGCTTGAATAATCGCCCGAAAGCACTGTTCGCTTTTGCCAGC
The DNA here is from genome assembly GCA_036245525.1 of Semisulcospira habei. Lineage (NCBI taxonomy): Eukaryota > Metazoa > Mollusca > Gastropoda > Semisulcospiridae > Semisulcospira > Semisulcospira habei. The sequence continues at coordinate 225,379,470 of BTPG01000001.1, read as the reverse complement.
CTGTTGTCCAGCTCCTTGTCCAGCTTGGCGTCTGACGTGATGATGCATCCAAGGTAGGTAAACTGGTGTACAGACTTCAGTTCGGACTCGCCGATGGTGATGTGGGGAGGGCGATGCTCTTCTTTGGGTGCCGGCTGATGAAGGACCTCTGTCTTTTTCAGACTGACCTCAAGTCCAAAGAGCTGGGCGGCATCTGCGAAGCAGGACGTAATGCGCTGCAAGGCTCTCTCTGTGTGTGCAACGAGGGCAGCGTCATCAGCAAAGAGCAGCTCACGAATCAGTTGGTATAGGGTTTTTGTGTGGGCCTGCAGTCGTCTAAGGTTGAACAGGCTGCCATCGAGACGATACCTGATGTACACTGCGTCGTCATCGTCGAGGTCCACTGTGGCCTGCTTCAACATCATGCTGAAGAAGATGGTGAAGAGGGTCGGTGCCAGCACGCAGCCTTGCTTCACGCCGTTGCGAATGGGGAATGGTTCTGAGAGGTCACTGTTTAGTCTGACCTGGCCTTGCTGGTCCTCGTGGAGCTGAACGATCATGTTGAGGAACTTTGGGGGACAGCCTAGTCGCTCCAGGATCTGCCACATTCCTTGCCTGCTCACAGTGTCAAACGCTTTTGTTAGGTCGACAAACGTTACGTACAGCCCTTTGTTCTGCTCGCGGCACTTCTCCTGAAGCTGTCTCAGCACAAAGACCATGTCGGTGGTACTCCTGTTGGCTCTGAAGCCACACTGGCCCTCTGGGAGGTGGTCTTCAGCGATGGCAGGTACCAGCCGATTCAGGAGCAACCTTGCGAGAATTTTCCCGGCAATGGACAGCAGGGTAATTCCACGATAATTAGAGCAGGCAGACTTCTCTCCTTTGTTCTTGTACAGGGTGATGATGACTGCATCACGGAGATCCTTTGGTAGTGTTCCTTTTTCCCAGCAGCAGAGAAAGAGGTCGTGGAGCTTGTTGTGCAGTGCTGGGCCTCCATGTTTCCAGATCTCTGGCGGGATTCCGTCAATGCCTGCTGCTTTGCCACTCTTGAGCTGGTGGATGGCTGTGAGGGTCTCTTCGGCGGTGGGCGGTTCGTCCAATTCAACCTTTAGTGGAAGGTGTGGGATTTGGAGGATGACTGTTTCTTGAACAGTGCGCTCAGCGCCGAAGAGGTCCTGAAAGTATTCCGACCAGCGGTTCAAGATGGAGGTATTATCTGTGAGGAGTGCCTGTCCATCAGCGCTTCGCAGGGGACTTTGTACCAGGTGCCTAGGGCCATACACTGCTTTCAGTGCTTCGTAGAAGCCCCTGTAGTCACCGTTGTCAGCGCAGAGCTGGGTCCTCTGTGCGAGTCTGGACCACCACTCGTTCTGGAGCTCTCTAAGCTTGAGCTGGAGACTGCTGCAGATGAGGCGGAAGGCAGACTTCTTCACAGGGCAGGAAGGCTGGGCTAGGTGGGCCTGGTGGGCGGCTCTTTTTTTTGCTAGAAGTTCCTGGATCTCTACGTCGTTTTCGTCAAACCAGTCTTTGTTCCTCTTTCTAGCAAAGCCCAAGACTTCCACAGAAGATTTTACAATAGCAGTTTTCAGTTGATCCCAGAGTGTTTCAGGGGAGGAGTCTGCTGGATCAACTGTGTCTTTGAGCATGCGCTGTAAATCGGCCTGAAGGGCAGCTTTCTTGTCGTCACGCTGAAGGCTGGCAACATCAAGCTTTTTCTTGGGGGGGCCCCCTTTCTTGGGTTTCAGCTTGAGGCGGAGCCTGAGTTTGCAGCGAACAAGGCGGTGGTCAGTGTGGCACTCTGCGCTGGGCATCACTCTGGTGAGGAGGACGTCACTGCGGTCCCTCTGACGCACTAGGATATAGTCGATAAGGTGCCAGTGCTTGGAGCGAGGATGCATCCAGGTGGTCTTTCGACTGTCTTTTTGCTGGAAAGTAGTGTTGGTGATGACAAGTTGCTGCTCTGCACAGAGCTCCAACAGTAGGCGACCATTGTCATTGCAGTTCCCAACGCCATGCTTGCCGAGGACTCCTTTCCAGGCTTCAGAGTCTTGGCCCACTCTGGCGTTGAAGTCGCCAAGGATGATGACTTTGTCGTTTGCAGGGGTGCTCTGCAGGAGGCTGCGCAGGTCAGAGTAGAACTTGTCTTTTTCTGCAGGCTCTGCCAGGAGGGTTGGGGAGTACACACTGAGAAGGGTGACGTATTGCTGGTGTCTCAGTGGGAGGCGCATGGACATGATGCGGTCGGAGTGACCCGTTGGTAGGTTTTCCAACTTAGTCGCAATGTGGGTCTTCACCATGAAGCCCACGCCTGAGAGCCGTCTTTCTGATGCAGGCCTGCCTGACCAGTAGAGGGTGTAGCCAGCGCCAAGTTCTTGGAGGCTGCCTTCCTCCGGGAGGCGTACTTCGCTGAGCGCGGCGATGTCGATGTTTAACCTCCGCAATTCATGGGCAATGAGGGCGGAGCGACGTTCAGGGCGTCCGCTGTCTGCTGTGTCGAGCATGGTTCGGATGTTCCAGCATGCAACGTTGAGTCCGGTCGTGGTCGTCATGAGAGTGGATCCATTGTTTTTTCTTGTTTTCTGACCGCATGAGAAGATGCCCGTTGACCGCGGCTAGCCAACTGGGTTACGAGGGGATGAGCTTTGGTTAGGCCACCTTTTCTAGGCCCCTCTCCGTGTGGAGCAAGCAGTGCTGTCCCTAGAGAAGGCTGCTTGGTCGTTCAGGGTGTGCCGAGTGACGTTGTCATCCCCAGGTCAACATCAGGCGACCAATATCCTGAACCGCCTGCATGCAGGTTTGAGACTGCGGCTTCCAGTGACATCTTTCACCTGCCGTTTTGCCCCTTGCCCATCGCTACAGGACTTGGAAAGTTCAGTGTCATAGTCCGTGGGCGTTTCCTAAAGCCTGCGCGGTGGAGCTTTTTGGTGGAGTGCAGTGTGCGCAGTACTGGCCCCACCCTTTAAACCCTTGGTTCGTTTGCCATGGCCTAGCAAGCTGGGACGGTGGCATCGAGGTCCACGGGTCGTAGGTTTTATATCAGACTGTCCTTGTCTTAGTCTCTGGCTCAAAAGCCTTCCCCGGAGACACGGGGGCTTTGATGTCAGGGGTTTCCTCCCTTAGCCTTTCCGCAGCCAAGCGGCCAAGCCTGCAAGGCAGCAGGGGACTCGTGGGGGCCGGGGTCGTCTATGTCCCGTGCAGATGTGAACATCTGCCCACTGCCCAGACGGTGACACTTACCAGAGGAGAAAAAAATCCAACGCCGGAACCCGGTATCGAACCTCGCACCTTTGGCATTGGAGGCAGACGTCTTAACCACTGCGCCACTTCCCCGTCACGCTTATTATTATTATTAGACCTAATGTATCGGTGTTTTTCATACGTGCCATTTACATCTTAGTTTCTATGAAGATTGTAATCGTTGGTGTTCAGTTCAATGCTGTCACATAACAGGAAAACAATCGATGCCTTTTCTGCTGATAGTGATTATAGACCTTATCTACGGTCGAACATCACAAAAAGCACACATATCTGCCCCCCCCCCCCCCCCGGCATAATTTGTTAACTCATTCAGCCCCGACACGCCACAGCAAGACACGGATCAAGCATGATAGTTAAAGGGTGGTGCCGGAATAGCTTGGCGCCCATAGGCGCCAAGCTATTCTGGCACCACCCTTGAACTATCATGCTCGATCTGTCTCTAGAATTGAAATACAGTTTTTCAGGGGGCAATTTCAAAATTGTGGGATTTCGGTCCTGGGGTAGGATGTGCTAACCTTTTCACTGTCGGTAGTGGTTTTTATCGCAACGATTCCTGCTGGACAAAAGCCGCTGCCGACAGTCAGAGTGTTAAAAAAGGTAGTTCAAATGACGCTACACTGCGTCAACACGCCTTCCATGGGGAAGGCAGCCTACATTTCCTCTCCTGGGACATTTATTTTTAAATCTACAATAATCTTCGAATATATAACAAATCGCTACGGGACCTTAGGTCCACGCTACGAAGTTTCTATCTGTTCTAACCGCAGTTTGTTATAAGAGAAGCAATTTGCATAAAAAGAAAAAGAGTGCTGTCGAAACGTCTGAAAAAAAGTGTTGTTATCTCCGACTTTTGTCTGATCCGACCTTGTTACAAGCGAAGTAGACACATAGCCTCTCTCTCTCTCTCTCTCTCTCTCTCTTGTGCGTTAGGATCAGAGCTGTTGAAGGGTCTTGCAAATATCCACACTGGTCTCCTCCCTTGTGCAGCGGTAACCACTGTAGTAAGGATCAGGCCTATCTTTCTTCAAAGGAGGAGGTCGAGAGAGGTTCAGCCAAGGACTGACGCCGGAACGCGAAACAACAAACTGCCATCCGCAAAAACAAACACCTGCCTAAGGTTATGATGGATGATACCTGGTGTAATTCCCTGCCAGGTGATGGGGTAGAGAAGGGGAGAGGGAGTAAGGGAGGAAGTGAAAGTGGGCAGGTAATTGTGGGACGGCGCTGGGAGACCGTGTGGTAGAACTATCTGCAAACCTATGCTCTACCTGCAAAAGTAAGCAATGTCCTTGTCTTTCCGGGAAAATTGTGTGGTAATTGTCCTTAGCGTGTTTGTTTCTTTGTTGGGATTTTCCTTACATTTTACATGCTAGTCAGTGACCTTTTGGGTCTGGATTTTGGCTTCACTCTTAAACCTCAAGGCTGCTTTTCCAAAATTCTATGTACCAGCTGCAGGAGATGGATCGACCATGATAATTCAAGGATAGCACCAAATTAGCTTGGCGCCATAAGTCGCCAAGCTAACCTGGCACTACCCTTGAATTATCAAGGTCAGTCCATCTTCTGCTGTAGCGTGTCTGGACCTATCAGGTTACGGTGTTTAAGCAGATAGTGCCGTTTGCAGTTAGCGCTAACACACTGAGAGGCCCACGAAAGCTTTAAACGCATTCAATACGTACTGCGTTCGGATACGCTGCCTTATGCCTCAGATCTCGGGTGCAGGCACGCCTGGAATGTGTTTAAGCATCGCTAGCGGGTCGATCATGTTGTGGAGATAACTGCCGATTGTCAATGATGTATCATCCCTCTCTCTCATTCTCAGGCAGCTACTCCACACTCAATCATAGCCCATGGTGTAAAAGGCCTTTGGACCGACATCGGCTGCGCAGCCGGCCCGCGCACTGCCGTGCGCGGCCCGACTGCACGCCCGACGTCGCCCCGATGGCCTTTTGCGTTCTGGGTGGCGCTGGTAGTGTGGCTGCTGCTAGTTGATGGCAGCGTAAGTTTTTGTGTGTGTGTGGTGGTATTAGTTTTCAGCTGTCAGTAAATGTGTAAACTTTAATGCATTATAGGCACCTAAATCAGTGTTCATATGCGATTCAGCTCGATCCTTCGATGCGCGCGCAGAACACTACTCACTCAACAAGAGAATGAATAGTACACTGCGCGCGCGAGGAGGCTGACTCGTTTATCAACGCCCTCTGATTTTGTCATGAAGACGTCGTTGCTTCATAGCTGTTTATTTATTCCTTTATTTTGGGTGCAGTTGTCAAGTTGTTGTTGATGTTGCTGTTGTTGCTGCTGCTGTTGGTGTTGCTTTTGTTGCTTCTTGTCGCTGTCATTGCTGCTGTTGTCTTTGTTGCTGAAACTGTGGGCATAGTATAACAAAATTGCGTCACGTGCTACAGCTGTAGCGCGCGAAGTTATCACAAGTCACGTTTTATGTATGTGTGTCGTTTATGCTCGTGTTTACACTGATGGAGAGGGGGGTGTGCTTGTGTGTGTGTGTGTGTGTGTGTGTGTGTGTGTGTGTGTGTGTGTGTGTGTGTGTGTGAGGAGAGAGAGAGAGAGAGAGAGAGAGAGAGAGAGAGAGAGAGAGAGAGAGAGAGGGAGAGAGGGAGAGATGTAGTACATTATCTTGCTTCCACAATCTTCAAACGCATTACCATGTTATATGAACAACTCCTATTACTAAACTGACTTTTCAATCTTCAAAACCGCAACATCCATTAGTGTTCCACGTGGAGTGGCGGCAGAAAGTCAACAACCTTGAGTCAACACGTGACACAAACTCCCCAAATTAAGCCCCTTCTGCATGCAGCCATCGGCACTGCTTACAATGCGCGACCAAGCGCAGGGGTGATTAAGAAATAACATTGACTCTCCGTCAGTTACAAGGCATTGACATCTTCGCAAAGAGCCTAAACAGGTAATTTTGATGAATTGTATCCACCTACAAGAGACATAGATCCTCATGAACCCCCGCGATAGCGGGGGCTCATGAGGATCTATGTCTTTTTGAATTTATTTGTATGCGTGCATCTTCCTTGAAGAGTCACAGGGTATTGAAGTGATCGTGTACATAATATTGTGAAAGACTTAGCAGACGACCTTTGCAAGATAGTAAGAACCATCAGCGGATCGTGACATTTTGTAGGGGAGACAGTTTATGATAATAAAGACGAACAATCCTAATAACTTTCAGAATCGAACGTCTGACCGTCACGTTCGACCGCTAAGCACTACCGGGTGATAGATATAAGAGACAGCCCTACAGTTGTGTGTGATTGTCATTTTAAGAATAAGTTTCCATTACAACACATTTCCGAGGAGTAATAAAAATCGATTGAATTGAGCTGTTTAAATACTAAACTGGGATCAGACGTCAAAAGATTTATAGAAAAGAGGGAAATTATGCATTGTTGCTGAACTACCATGGTCGATACACCTTTTGAGGTTGGCACTGGCTGTGAAAAAGTCACGTGGAGGGAAACGAAAGGTCATAGGCCTAATACTTGTATGAATGGATGGAACAATAAGGAATGAAAAGAAAAATCCAAGACCAGAATCGCGACTGTCAAGCGTGTAAAATGCGCAGAAAATCCCAACAAAGAAAGACACAGTAACAGCTTATCTTGTAGAACATTGAACTCATTCAGCCCCGACACAGCACAGCAAGACACGGGTCGAGAATGATAGTTCAAGGGTAGTGCCAGAATAGCTTGTCACCCATAGGCGCCAAGCTATTCTGGCACCACCCTTGAACTATCATGCTGGATCTGTCTCTAGAATTGTAACACAGCCCTTCAGGGGGCAACTTCAAAATTTGGGGATTTCGGTCCTGGGGTAGAATGTGTCAAGTACATGTCAGGTGGTGGAAAATGAAAGGTTTCTTTTCAGCCAAGGTCCTCAGGCCGACGTCGGCCGTAGTGTGCCCCCGCACGACAGTGCGCGGGTCAAATGCGGCCGACATCGGCCCGATGGTCTTTTACTTACCGGGCTGCAGTATAAACGGACGCGGGGACAGATGGGACAAAGGAACCATAGCTGTTATAGGAAAACTGAAGTGCAGTAGAAAATTGCCTTTGCACGTCAATACCTTTTGTTCACCCCTACCCGGGTCTGTCCTGGGGGACTTGGGTGGGGTTAACTACTTTTTAGTTCCCAGGGTCACCCTGGTCAGCCCCACAAGATGGGTTTTCCCCTCTATTCTGGGGCATGTGTTTCTGTCTACCCTTGGTCCATTCGCCTGTATTTTCCTTTTTTAATCTCTCCCTACTGTTTGCGCACCACAAGCGACAGCAGCAGCAATATTCACATGAATGGCCAGAAGCTAGAAGAGGTCAATAGCTTCAAGTACTTGGGAGCCACCCTGTCCAAAGACGGTAGTTGCATAGCAGAGATCCGTATCAGGATAGGTACAGCAACATCCGCAATGGCCAGGCTGGACAGGATATGGCGAAGTAACTCCATCAGCTTCACCATCAAGTACAGGCTTTACAAGTCCCTCGTAGTGTCTATTCTACTCTACGGCTGTGAGACTTGGACACTGCTTGCAGACTCAGAAAAGAAAATCCAGGCCTTTGAGAACAAGTGCCTGAGGAAGTTGCTCCGCATCTCGTACCGCGAGCACAAGACCAACGAATATGTACGGAGCATCGTCACTTCCCTGGTGGGCCCACATGAACCCCTTCTGGCAACTGTGAAACGGCGCAAGCTTGCTTGGTTTGGCCACGTGACCCGACACAACACCTTGTCCAAGACTATCCTCCAAGGCACTCTCGAAGGAAGTCGTCGGCGAGGTCGTCAGAGAAAGAGTTGGGTCGCAAACATAAAAGAATGGACCGAACTCGAGATGCCAGACTTGCTTGCCACCGCCCAAAATAGAACTCAGTGGAGAGCACTGTCTGTTGCTGCTGCCTTTCAGTCCCCCCAACGCCCAGTTCGGGCAAGGGACTGATGATGATGATGATGACTGTTTGCGCTGCCTGTAGCTCTTGATATTGGGTGTGTGTTGCTAAATGGTCTTAGGTTTATTTAATGTATTAGACCGGCTGGCGACATGCATTCAATATTCTGTTTAGTTGTTTTTTTCACAAGCAGTGCAGGCACGTCCTGAGAAAGTCTTGTTGCTGTCGGGACGTTAAGCAATGTTTGTTCAGTGCGTCTTGCGCTAAACCTTGGATTAAGCATCCACAATTTGAGGACAATCTATTTCGAGCCTGCCTTTTGCAGATGGCCTTGGACTAAGTGCGACTGAATTCAGGGCGCCAAGCTATTCTGGCGCCAAGCTATTCTGTCACACCCTTTGAACTATCATGCTCGATCCATGTCTTGCTGTGGTGTGTCGGGACTGACGGCACTCGAATGATCACCCCAAAATGAAAGGGAAACATGACAGATCAGTGATGGTTGTGGTGATCTCTTTCTTGCTTTTGTTGTTGTTGCTGTTGATGGTGGAGATAGTGACGGTGTTGTTGGTGTTGGTGTTGGTGATGGTGTTAGTGGTTTTGATTTTGTTGTTGTTGGTGCTGATTCTTCCGCGGCTGCTGCTGCTGATGTTATTTAAAGGCCCTAAGCGCTCCCGAAGCATTCTCAACATTGCATTAAATTGTTTGACGAATATTAAAGATATATATAAAATGTATTTATAATTCCTTCTAATGAGGTTGCTATTTCGTTCACAGCTGCGTGATTTCACCCATTTTGTGTCCGTATTACCGCTGAAGCGTATGGGCCGCTCAACACCAAGCGTCAAGCCGAGGTCAAAGCTATTTATAGCTCCAAACTCCAGGTCCTCGAGCAAAACAGAAAGTAGCTGGCGGTCTGATATAACGGCCTTCGTGGGACTATATCACAGTCAGGTGTCTTAATTAATCTGTCCGTGAGTAAAACTTGCAGTTATGCCCGGAAATCAAAGTATCAGGTTTGTTCAGTCACTGCGTACGCATAGTTAGTTTAACACATTCTACCCCAGGACCGAAATCGCTAAATTTTGAAGTTGCCCTCTGAAGGACTGTATTACAATTCTGGAGACATATCGAGCATGATAGTTCAAGGGTGGTGCCAGAATAGCTTGGCGCACACGGGCGCCAAGCTGTTCTGGCACAACCCTTGAGTTATCTTGCTCGATCCATGTCTTGCTGTGGTGTGTCGGGGCTGAATGAGTTAATTTGAACAAAGGTGATTTTCTCTGAACCTGCTTCTCTGAATCTTGTTCTGCCATCACCTGTTTGCACTAACACACAAAACAGGCCTGCGAATAACTGATGCATCGTAATCCATTAATCTTCAGTCATATGCAAAACACTTCCAGCAGTCCGCGGCAGTCGGACTGACCATGTTGGCTTAATTAACTATCGCTAATGATTAGCTAAACGGATGATTCCAAGCGTTAAAGAAGCAAGCCAGCTATCCTCAGCCCCACGTCGGCCTAAAAGGCGCCCACTCGGCTTGTTCACTGTGATTAATTACTACGTTCGAGACGTGCTGCATCCGGATACGCGACTTTATGCCGCGTATCCGGATGCGTTACGTCTCGACTGAGTTAAACTACCCCCTAAGCTCTGCCGTTCTTTGGCGAAGAGCCAATGTGTCCTTTTTTGAGAAAAGCGAGATTTGCACTGCAGAACAAATCTAGTTTTTTTTTTCTAAAAAATGGTCGTATTGGTTTTTTTTTTTTTTTTTTACCAAATAACGCTAGCTGATATGAAGCCTCGTTAATTTGAGCTACCACCGCCGATCAAACAGCTGGCATTGGAAACGTAACATAGAGAGCGTTTAACTAGCTGGCTGACTGACTGTGAGTAGTTCGACCTCATTAGACACCAATTATCAATTACCCAGACAGACAGCCAGGCAGTAAAACGTCCTTGATGCGACGTGGGCCTTATAGTTGGCCTACTTACTGTCGTGCAGGGGTCGACTAGGAATCGACGTCGTCCCAAGAACAACGCAACTAGGCGTGTGTACGCTGACAAGCAAAAACATATGCGACGCCAGTTGAATCATCTAAAACGCGTGAACTGACAAAACCAGCAAATGAAATGTGACATCATAGAAAACTTATGGAACACTACGTCAACTGACGAGGAAAATAAATATCACGTCATTGGAATCGCGTCAATTGACATGACGAAATTAAATTTGACGTCATTTGAATTATCGGAAATACGTCCACTGACGAGCAAAAGAAATGTAACGTCATTTGAATTATTGGAAACACGTCAACTGATGTGACGAGGAAAATAAATGTGACGACATTTGAAACATCGGAAACACATATGTCAACGGACAACCAAAAGAAATGTAACTTCACTGGAATCACCAGAAACCCGTAGGTCAGCTGAGGAGCAAAAGAAATGTGATTACAGGTTTTTTTTTCCGAAGACTCGCATGATGTCGCATTTCTTTTGCTCGTCAGAGTATGTAAGTCATAACCGGACACATTGAGTAGTGGGCAACAATACAGTAAAATCCCTGACTTTAATTAAGCTATCACGGTAGATAAATCAGTTGCTTTCCATTCAGTGCTGAAACTATCAGAAAAAACATTTGACGGTTCTAAATTAAGTCACGAGACAATGCATATATTGTCGACACATATACCAAAAATGTGACCGTCAAACGTGTAAATTACAAAGAATCTCCCAACATAAGAAAGAAAAACGCTTATACTTATAAAAAGACGAGTAATGCACTGTATTTCTGCATTCATACCCACTTTAAAACCCTAAAATAAAAATACAATAAAATAATAAAAAAAAATCACGCCTATGCACTTGTGTTCTATTTTAGAGTTGGTTCTTTTTTAAGTCCCTTTTATTTATAGAAGGGACTTTTTAGGACGGGTCGCGGTGGGGCGGATTTAATAGCATGTCCATGATGTCAAAGGCGGGCAGGCTAAACCTCTAAAAATTGAAGTAACAAGATAAAAATTACGCCATGTCTAGTTACGCTAACCTCGCTGCTGAATGTACATTTGGCGCGAAGCGCGGTTTGTGCGTGTGCATGTACGCATGTGCGTATGTATGTGTGTGCGTATGTATGTAAACAAGAAAATCTCCGATATTTCTGTACACACAAGCTTGAAACTTGGCGAAATACTTTCTTAAGTGGGTGGCTAAGAGAGCCTCAGAGCATATTGTAATTGAATGTCTCATTGAAGACATAAACAACCGTTTATAGGAAGGCAATGGCGTAAAAGAGGCAACTCCGCCAGCACGCAGACACTGACATAATACTCTATGACGTCATTCTCTCTCTCTCTCTCTCTCTCTCTCTCTCTCTCTCTCTCTCTCTCTCTCTCTCTCTCTCTCTCTCTCTCTCTCTCTCTCTCTCTCACACACACACACACACACACACACACACAAACATGCGCGCATCTCCAAGAGAAATAGATCTCATGCGCCCTCCAGGTGCATGAGTATCTCTGTCTCTTGGAGATGTTTGGAGCGCGCGCGCATGCACGCACTAACACGCACACACACATCGACGCGCATTCAGAAGAGCATGCAGGTGACCCGTGTATTTAGTATATTATGTAGCTAGTAAAGTCAACCTGCTTTTACACAAATTACAGTAAGACTGAAATTGTACTGTAAAGTTCTAGTTTTGTCACCATTTTCTCAAACTTATGAAGCAAAAATGAAACTCATATTACGTTAAATATAACATTACGTAAAAACTAAAACTCACGTCAAGACAAATGACGTTTGACAAATCAATGACGAATATGTCCTGCGCCCCTTATAGAACTCACTGACGCATTGGCAGATCTGCGAGACTTTTTCAATAGGAGATAATTCAACATCAGAATCAGGTCAAAGACAAAAGGTAGAGACCATTGACAGGGAGGACAGCTCTCATATAGCACGGACTTTGTAGGTTATGGCACATCCCGTCTTGTTTTAATTTCTTGAGATTTTCAGTGTCAATGTATATAGTCGAAAATCTGTACTTGCAAGCAAGTCACCAAGACAAATCAGAACTTATCAGGCTCTGTTCTCGATCCAACATGGTAATTCCATCTCCTGCTAACTGCACTGACATCAGATTTAACTAATGATTCTAGTGACAATACACGCCACATAGCAACCTTGTTTGTATGTTAACCCCACCAATGATATGTTGGCGTGAAACTGTGCTTGATGTAGTTGCATCCGTTTCATTTTTTTCCTTTGTCGGAAGTTTTCTGACGAAATTTCAGACCTGTAGCTGAACAAGAGATGCTCATAATCGTGAAATCATGTTTTGATGTGTTTGCTTCCTTTGATTTGATTTTTTTTACAAATATATATCGGTGGTCATTTTCAAGTTCTGACGAAATTTCGGACCTACGGCTCATCATGCAATTTCCATAACAGACTTGTCAAGAAAACCTTTGATCTCATATTCTGATCGAAATGCAAACAGTGTTTGGCGGGTTTGTTTTTTTTTTTCGATATCGAAAACACAAAGCAGTTAAACTACGAGATTGTTCGCCAGCACCATCGATATTTCATCTCACGACAGAGTTATTTTCCAGCGCGTCGCCGGCCAAAGGACATAGGGCTGACTTCCGCCGCAGTCGGCCCCGCGCACGTCCGTGCGCGGGCCGACTGCGGCCGAAGTCGGCCCGATGACCTTTTGCTGACTGGGTTTAGCCGTGAGTTACCGATCGGAGTACATGGTTTAGTTCCCTAGTGCAAAAAACACACGAACACCGGGTGCGATAGTGTTATATTCCCATCGCTAGTGTAAATGTCACTATGCCAGAGAAAGGTTAGATCAACTCCTAAAATACCCCGTCGTCTGGTTACAGGTTATGGGTGATATTCTACGCTAACATCAGTTATTGGCTCATAAACAAGACGGAGATGCGGCCGTCAGCAAAATGTTCGTGTTGAAATCCAGGCCACAAAACGTGACGGCGAAAGTGCGCAAAATGCAGGGAAAAAGATACAGTTTAAGCCGTTCAGCGCCGAGAAAAATGGAACACTGCCCAACAGCAAGAGATATAGATCCTCATGCGGGGGCTCATGAGGGTCTATGCCTCTTGCAGACACTACTTAGTATCCATGCGTGTTCTGATGACAGCTTTTATTTTATTTTATTATTATTATTATTATTATTTATTTTTTTTGAATTAACGAATATTGCAGAAACATTACTACAACGGGCACTGATCGGGTTAAACTGCTTAGGTTGTCATTCTTCTTTCGAAGAGTGCTCCTTTTTTTTTTTTTGTTATTTCTTGACACACGTTCAGCAGTTCGAATTCTTCTTTTACCCGTCTAAACCCTTACATTGCCAATTGACGCTGCCTGTCTTTCCACAACCTTCAGTTCGTAAATTCAACTCCACAGGTAGAGCTCCAGCCGTAACAGGAAAATGGATTCAAAGCGGTGTCAGCAAGAGACATAGGTCCTCATGAGCCCCCGCAAATGCGGGGGCTCATGAGGATCTATGTCTCTTGCATTTGGATCGTGTTCAGGTTTTCTTGGCAGTCAATTTAAACCTTGCTACTGACGATACCATTGATAGCAGTTGAGCGGTGGCTGTATTTTCTGTTAGATGTTTGTCTGTCTGTGTTTGCATTTTGTAGACACCTGCGCATGTTCATGTTTTGAAGGATTACTCAATCGTCGTTTTTTTCTTTGAATAATAACCCATTATTTAAACGTATTAGGTGAGTCCGAAACTGAAAGAAAACAACAGATGCTAAAACAAAACAAATCGTGTCTAGACAATTGTAAAATGTCGGTTGGTCTGTTACACTGGACCTCAGGGCTGCAAGCTACTCTTGCACTAACCGGCCTTGAAATATGGTCGATCTGTGTCCCGAAATGTGATAAAGATGTAGTCTTCAAGGGGTAGCTCTCAAGTCTCAGTCTGAAATTTCCACCTAGGCCTCAATGTGTCGGCCTAGCTGTTTTCGATCCGATGATTCCTGCAAGACAAAAAGCGTTACCGACAGCCCAAGTGATGAACTGATCCCCCCCCCCCCCCCCCCATGTGCAAAAGGCCAACGGGACGACCACAGCCGCCGTTGGCCCGCACAGCTGTGCGCGGCCACGGGCGACGTCACCGATGGCCTTTGCACCCTGGGGGGGGGGGGGGGGCCCTCTAGATGACCGATAACGCGGAGCGCACAGCACTCCAGCAATTGGCATGTCAGGCCGAGTTAGAGATATCATCTTGAAACGTATCCTGCTTACCATGGAAACCTCCCCCCCCCCACCCTATTAACCCCCTCCGCCCCCGCCCCCCCCCCACCCCATCCCCCCACCGAGCCCCCCTACCCCCAGTACTTCCCCCCCCCCACACACACACACACTGAAAATACCTTCCTCCCCACCTCCTTGCCCAACCCCCTCATCCACCCCCTCCCCGCCAACCACCACCCCCATTACACACACACACACACACACACACACACACACACACACACACACACACACACACACGCGTGCACACGCCTTCCACTGAAAATCTTTTTCTCCTGCGCCTCCACCCCCCCTTACCCCCCCTCCCCCTTTCCTTATGCCCCCCCCCCCGCCCGCCCCCTTTCTCTACCCCCCCTCCCCCTTTCCTTATGCCCCCTCCCCCCAACCCCGCACCCCCATTAAACACACACACATGCATACACCTATCACTGAAAACCCCTCTATGGCCTCTCCTCCACCCCCCATCCCACCTTGCACACCCATCCCCTCCTCCCCCCCCCCCACATCATTCCACACCCAACTCTCATCCAAACCATTCTAAAATATTTTTCCTTCATCTCTCAGGTTTGTCCACATGACGATTTGGAGGGTGAGCTGCTTGCCCACACTACTCATGTACTGTTTATCAATTCGCTGCCGAGACAAACTAAACACCAGCCAACTGCAAGGCATAGATCAGCCCCGCCTCATGAGGATTTATGCTTCCTGTTGGTCCTGTTTTGCAACCATGTCCCTTCGGCAAATGTCTAAATTTGTGAATATTTCAAAAGCAAGACTTGTGGCCACTGGCAGTGAAAGGGTGACCTCGTTAAGCAGCTATGCATATAGATCGAAATTCGTAAACGATGGAGTTGGTTGGGGGGCGGGGGTGGGGGGTGGGGGGTGGGGGTAAATGAAGTGGTCATACGTCCTTAAATTATAATGCGTGAATGGCGTTTATCCCGTTCTCCTGATTCGTGACTGCAATCTTGCCATGTTCGTGATAGGCGAAAACCCGTATTTTTCAAAAAAACGTATGAACCAAATATAGATCATAATGCTACGTGAAAACGTTAGGGGTATTTCGACAGGAAACGTGCAAGTGTGCAACCACACTGTTAGCTGTACCCCGAAACACTTCTTCACTTTCTCCCTCCTCTCCTCTTCCCGGTTGTTTGATTTTTTTCCGCCTAGTGAAAGAACGTTGTAAAAGCTGCTCTTTAAACCACCCATTCCGGTCCTTTCGCCATCCCTCCCACCCCCCCCCCCCCCCCCCCCCCCACAGTTGTTTGAGTTTACAGCCAATAAACGAACAGTTGCGAAAGAGGTATCTTCTCTCTCTCCATTGCCGTTTTTTTCCAGCCGTGAAATGTCAATTCTATTATTTGAAATTAGTGATTCGTGAATCGGAAAATAAATTGCCGAGAATCCTGAAAAAATACCCCCCTTGCACATGCCTCCTCATACCCCCCCCCCCCTCCAACCCCCCTCGTAAAACGAGAGAAGATCACATTACAGTACCAAAAAAAATCGATCATGACAGCAAAAGGGTGGTGCCAGAACAGCTTGGCGCCTCCAGGCGCCAAGCTGTTCTGGCACCACCCTTTCGCTGTCATGGACGATCGATCCATTTCGGGGTGGTTCGTGTCATAGCAGAAAGATTAATTGACACGATGATTAACTGTTACATTGTTTGGCTTGGGCATTTTCGCCCACTTCCATTAGGATCTCACGATAAAAGGCATAGGAACGCTGCGGGAGCGCCTGATTGCATGCGGCTACACAATGCTGGTGTTTTGGGAGCGTGGAAACAAGGCAAATGTATCTCACTTATGGCATGGACACGAACAAAAAAAATATTTTCGAGAGACAAAAAAATCCCAATAGATACATCAATAATTCCAAAGTCAACCCATCCATCCATCCATCCATCCATCCATCCATCCATCCATCCATCCATCCATCCATCCATCCATCCATCCGTCCGTCCGTCCGCCCGCCCGCCCGTCTGCCCATCCAGCTGTCCATCCATCCAACCATCCATGAATACTCCCTTCTGTCTGCCTGTCCGTCTGTCCGTGATCCATATATCTATCCATCCGTCCGTCTGTCCAGCCAGCCAGCCATGCAGCAAACAATCCTTCCATCCGTTCCTCCATCAATAAAATATACTGGCGAGCAAAAGAAATTCGACATTTTTGGAATCATCGGAAACACTAAAGTGTTGCCGAAAGTGTCGCGTTTCTTTTGCTCGTCAGTTTTTCAAACTGCCAAAGGTACCACGACACACGAGATGTTCAAAACAAATAATTAATGCATCTAGTTTTTGCATTTGTTCTTGCCTGAATTGCTCTCATTAATGATTCATACAGAACAGTGTTATTACTCTGAAACCCGCCAGTGAGAATATAAAATCAGTAGATGTGAGAAAAAAATGTTAGCAATATTTTCGTGGTCCTTAAAGAGCTGTTACAAAGACATCCAGTGTTTTTTCAACAAAACGAATCTCAGTGTTTTACTTACGCACACATTCAGTTCAGTTCAGGGCTATGTTAAAAGCAATGCGCACGCATTTTGAACGGGAAAGGAGAGTTCCGTTCCCGAACCATTCAGTGCCAGTGATCACGAATTGCACGTCTGCATTAATCCACTACACGCTGACCGACATTCGCGTGAAGAACACTATGCAACTGGAACCAAAAAAAAAAAAAAAACAACAAAAACATAGCACTAACACGAAACATAAAACCTCATGAGGTTTTATGTCTCTTGCAGATGGGTAGGATTCGCCTGTCAGTTCAGTCGCCATCTGCATGCGTAAGGGGCTTAAGTTTCCGATCCTTTGCGTAAGTAAGAGGTTTGAACTATACTGACTTATGAAAGCACAGGACAGCAAGTCCATATTTTGTGTTAAGCGATATTTTCATTGTATTATAATGAAAATCTTGCTTTTCACAAAAATGAACTTACTTTTCTGCCCTGTGAAAGTAAACAACAGCAACTTCATTTTTGTGAATAGCAAGATTCTCCTTGGGTTGCAAAGAGAATCTAGCTTTTCACAATGGACTTACTGTTCTGCCCACGAAAGAAAAGACGAAAAGTCCATTTTTGTAAAAAGCAAGATTTTCATTGTAAAACATTGAAAAATCTTGCTTTGCACAAAAAAATGGACTTACTATCTTTTCCTTTCATAAGGCAGTTTTGTCCCTGTAGTAGATGCTGGAACGCGTACACGAACGCCCGTATGAATGATAACCATGCCTGCCGTGTAAACTGTTCGAACTTCTTTTTTTTTTATTCAGCTTCGACCCATTTACTGTTCACCTGAAAAAAAATAATAATGAGCACGGTCCAACTGCAACAGACATGGTGACTCGTGAGGATCTCTGCCTCGTGCTAACTAACACCACGTTGTTTGGACGTCTTAGCCTCATTGGCGTTAAATCAACACAGATTTCAGCAACACAATCTGCGTCAAATGGCAGCAAAAGGGTTAATTAGCAAATAAAAAACAGCTAGACAGATGTGTAGGCCACAAAAGCGTCCAGCCAATCAGGCCCCGGGCTCATTTGCATGAGCGAGCTTTGTCCTGATCCAGCCACTACAACGGAACACCTTGCTTAGTGACTGCGAGGCAGAGGACAAAAGCTCGCTACTGTAAATGGGCCATGGCAAGCAATAGATCCTCGGCCGACCGTCGGTTTTAGCTGGCCCGCGCACGGCAGTGCGCGGGCCAACTAAAACCGACCGTCGCCGCGGGCCAGAGGACCATTGCTTTCTAGAAGCGACACCTTTCAACAAGCCTAATCGACTTATCTTCCACAATTATTGGCGTGGTAATATCGCGATAGAGTCGAGTTAAAAACCTTCTGTCCTTTGAAGTAATGTAATTGGCCAAGTCATTATGTTTGTATTTTGCCCATACATACTGCATGAGATGAATCTGCGTTATGTTGGGAACCGAGGGTGAGAGTGTGTGTGAACCGAGAAGTGACTGAGGGAATAGTCGTGATGTTGTACTTATCTCGAATCTGTCCTTTGAACTTTTGTAGCTGTTAGTTGGCAAAGTAATTATGTTCGTATTTTGTCCATCTTGCTTAGAATAAACCCCATGCACAAAAGGGTTTCGGGCTGCTGTCGGCCGCCGTTGGCCCGCGCACGATCGTGCGCGGGCCAACGGCGGCCGACAGCGGCCTGAAGTCCTTTTGCGCACTGAGAATCTGCCTCAGAGTGGGAACTGCATGAGAGTGTGAGTGAGGAAGGGGTGCAACTGCGCATGAAACTGCGGGAAATGCAAGGCATATTAATGTCGTTGTATTTATCTCGGATCAAAAGAAAAACAAATTCTATAATCGACTTTGCATGGGAGAGTACTGTTTTCTGAATCGGAATCGGAATATATAATATAAATTAGCTTGTGTGCTAGCTTGGTGATGCTGTCCACAGTTTCTTGTTAGGTAGTCCAGACGGCAACGACCACAGTTTCTGTTACATAGTCAAGACGGCAACGAAAAGAGACGACACTACCTACCCCAACTCCCCCCAGTACCCATCCACCCCCGCCTCCTCTCCGTCACCCCTCTCCCCCTCCGTCGTTTGCTCCAAGGCGTACTTTGATTGCTAAATTCGTCAATATAACGCGTTCTTAAAGTTGTCTCGCCTCTGCTGCTGTATTCATGTTGCTGTATTTACCTCGGACTGTTCTGCACTTCTTTTTACAATCCTTGTGAGCAGACAAACATAACAGAAGTTTTTTACCACCCCTTGAACGCACCTATACGTACACATGAGAAGAAGAGTTGAACCGATTGATTGTTTTTTTTATTGTTTTTTTTTTTTTAGGACAACCAAACTTTAATAGTTGAATTAACCCTTTACTCCAGCATTATTGTAAGACATATGAAGAACAAATGTAAATAAAGTATTGCGAACTATAAATTAAACCCTTTACTGTCTGAAGCTCGCCGCTTTAACCCTGTGCGTGTCGGTCGCAGTTTTTCTCGCGATGATTCCGACAGGAATCATCGGGAAAAAACCGCTACCCACACGCAAAGGGTTGAGTGATCTGCCACTTACCACTGGTGAATTGGGCGTCAGTTTCGTGGGTGTTGTGTAATTCTTTGCTGTTGACGCTCTTTCTGTTTGGGGGAATTTCCACTAAAATAAATCCCCGTGAAAGCATTTCCAGACACTTTTTGGATTTATTGGACAAAACTGTTCTTGTATGCATTCTTACCTAACGTGAATTAAATTCGTTCATAATCTATAGCCTGGTAAATAACTCTTTCGCTGCAAGAGCCAGTTACCATCAAGAAATATTAACTCATTAGATCGACCATCACAGTTTGACAATAGTGCTTGATCGGTTTGACATCTGGGCAGGCGGATATGAGAGCTAAAGTGTAGTGACTGATATTCTTTGGCGATTGGAGCCAACAGCAGGAAACAGCGGATCGATCGCGCTATCTTGAAAGTAGTGCCTTATTAGCATGACACTAGAGAGGGGGCCATGAGAGCTCAAGGGCAGTGACTGATTCTAGACCATTTTAACCTCTTCCCTGCCACTGGCCGCAGACTGTGTTTCTGAAATCTTTGTTTGACCGAGTCACAAAGAATCTCATCCGTCCGAGGAACACGGTTAGAAATGTGGACTCAGCAAGAGGCATAGATCCTCATGAGCCCCCGCCACTGCGGGGACTCATGAGGATCTATGCCTCTTGAGGCTGGATCAGGTTCACTTGTTACTCGGCAGTGAAAGGCTTATATTTTGTGGCCCATCCGTTTCCTAGCCGGCCCGAACCTTTTTCTCGGTCAATCCATCTCTGCTGCTGATGATGCCAGTCTTTGGCTCTGGAGATGAAATCACCATCTCCTGCAGCGAGCTCTTTTGAAATCACCATCTCTTTTGATGCTATAGGCCAAGGAACACAGTGCCGTTTCCGTACTGTCCAGTCTCTTTGCCTTAGTCAGTCCCATTCATCCCTAACTTTTCAGTCCTCTAAAAAAAAAACACTACCGCCTACCAGCTGCACATTTGCCATGCACAAAATACCGCCCTCCACCCCCCCCCCCCCCCCCCCCCCCCCCCAAAAAAAAAAAAAAAAAAAAAAAAAAAAAAAACCAACATTGATAGTCTCATTTCTTGGCTATGAACCTAATTCCTTACCAACCCCACACCCAAGCACAGCTGAAACCAGCATGCCCCTGAAATCACCATGGCAACAGCAACTCAACATAAGCCCTCAATTTTCCACTAGATAAGCTCAGGATGGTATGAAGCAAAACACACATGTCTCCTCTTATCTAACCAGATATTTATAGCAAATTTCAACATTCAGTCTACTACAATTTTTTTTATAAACAAAGCAAAAATTTCTTTTAAAAAACATCGGTCCTCTTACTGCCTCAGCTACCTTATTTGAATATATAGCGTGACCTGTCAGAGAAACTCTCCCACCTGAACACCATTCAATCTGCCATCAATGCAATCCTTAGACAATAGCTAAGTCAAACCCAAAGTGACACCATTGAATGTTGCTGCATCTTTATGTTACGGCCCATTATGTGTAGTGCGTCGTTGTAGCGTTCACTATGCTGCTTATGTTTTGGATCATGCATCTCTGATGCCATGAAAAACAGACTAGACATGGCAGAATGCCTCCAAAATTGGCATGTACATCAAGTAATATATCTGATTTTCAGAAATGTTGCATTTGAGGCACAGGCACATGAAAGTTTTTTTTTCTTTTCATATTTTGTCATTACTCACCCCTCTACTTTTTCTGTTTTTCCATGTTTACATACACATGCAATATAGTCAAAATGACCCCGGGGGGGGGGGGGGGGGGGGGGGCTGGACAACTGAAAAGGTTACCATAAAACTGACATTGATGAAAAATGAGCTTTCAGACTGTTACGATTGTGGTTGTGTTGTCCTGTGAGAGCATACATGTGTTAATCGTAGGAAACGATCTGATATTTATTTGAGCTATCATGGTTACGATTCACGTACCCATTTAGTAATATTTTTTTTCATTCGCGCGTTGAGCGGAATTCGCTTTGTTATTATGCTAAGTTTAACCGGAAGCTTCTAGAAAAGTCGCATGGAGAATAGCGGTCGATCTTTGTTTTGCGTAGATTCGCGGAGTAGAGATTAGAACCTTCGAGCAGGTCGCTCTGTCTTTTGGCTGCGTACGTGTGTCGTCAGAAGAGTAAGAAACATTTCGCTACATTGTTTTATAGACGAGTCATAGTTGTTTACTGTTCGCGTGAAGTTGGCAGCCAGTCAGTACGGTTTTTGAAAGATCGTGAAAGTTCTGAAAGATTCCGACTAGGTCGTGAACTCCCTACCATACTTTTGTGAGACGTCATTTTACATTGGGATTTCGGGCTGAATTGAGAAGCCGAATTTTTGTAGCCTATTGTAGTTATTCCAGAAAATTCTTTCTTTATTAATATTTATGAGTTTCAGTTACGGGTTCCATTCTGATTGGTTGCGTTGAATGACTTTCTTGGATTTTTCTGAAAATTGGTTACACTATAAAAGATTGGTGCTGGGAAGCATATACATACATTGTCTTGCATTGTCAGTTGTAGAGACACACAGTTTATCGTAGGTACGTGGCCCGTATAGGGTGTACATTGTGAGAGACACAGCGTAACGGTGTGGTGTACGTTGTATGAGAAACATTGTGTCGTCAGTGTGGGCATTTGCAGAAGAGACTTTGTATCAGTATTGGTGCATTTGGAAATGCATTGTGTGGAGATCGCATCGCTGAATTAAATATTGTTGGAACTGTTACTCCAGTATTGTCTACATCCTTAAACCACGTGTGACGGGTTGCAGCTGAATGAAGTTTATTTAAAAGAACCGTACGTGCGTGCGTCTTGTGTGTTTATCATACTACGACTACGACCCCACCACGTAACACAGACCCAGGGCCATTTCCTTGTGTAGGTAGGCACTCGCCAGAAACTTTTCCAGCTCGCTCCCTCCCTCCACCTTCAACTCGACAGCACCCCCATCTCCCTCTCTGACTCGGCCAAAAACCTCGGCGTTATCCTTGATTCCTCTGTTTCCATGACCAGCTTTGTCTCTGCCACGGCCCAGGCATGCTACTTCCACCTCCGCCGCATCAGTCAGATCAGAAAATACCTCACTACCGAAGCTGCCACCAAACTTGCTGTCTCTCTCATCCTATCTCGCATCGACTACTGCAACTCTCTCCTTTCCGGCCTCCCTCACTCCACCACTTTCACTCTCCAGCGCGTCCAGAACAATGCTGCCCGCCTCATCCTCAAAAAGAAAAAATCCGACCACATCACTCCCCTGCTCAAACTCCTTCACTGGCTTCCCATCCCCCAACGCATCCAATACAAGATTCTGTCTCTCTGCTACAAGTCCCTGAACAACTGCGCTCCCGCCTATCTCTCAAACTTACTTCACCCCTACACTCCTCCCCGCTCCCTCCGCTCCGCCTCCGAACCTCTCCGCCTCCACATCCCCCGCACCAAACTCAGCACTTTCGGCCCCCGCTCCTTCTCAGTATACTGTCGATCCATCTGGAACACTCTCCCACTCTCTCTTCGTCAGAAACACTCTCTCTCTCCTCCTTCCAGTCCGCCCTCAAAACTCACCTCTTTCAACAGTTCTAGCACTATACGACCACACTCCCCACCCTAAGCAGACTGTCATAATGTATTTCACTATTTGTGGTACGTGAGTCGTTGTCTAAAGCGTGCGCATGCGTGCGCGAGTTATGAGTGCGCGCTTAGAGTTATAATTATTATAAGATAAGCGCATTATAAATACCGTAATTATTATTATTATTATCTCAGGGCTGCCAAAAAGACAACACCCAGGCATCTTCATTGACCCTGTTATCTGGTGACAGCAAGCAGGAAGAGGCCTGTAACCAGCTGCCATGCCCTATATGCTGCTTGCAATCTTTTCCTCAAGCAAAAAGGAGTCATAAAATAGCTGTGCAATTTAAACATTAAGCCTACTGAGCTATCCTACAGCCAAACGACCACACAAAACAGCCAAAACTTTGCTAATGAAAATAATAATAATAATGAATGGTTCTTGTATAGCGCAAAATCTTTTTGTGGCAAAAACTCATTGCGCTAACACACGCAGTCAAACATGACATAGAGGATATGAAACATTACAAATAAATACAACAGGACCACGGATCTACGACAGAAGAAGTAAGCAAGCTGGAAGAAGTGAGTTTTCAACTGAGCCTTAAACTGAGGGAGAGTAGAGAGATTTCAAAGACTGACAGGCAGCGAGTTCCAAACTGAAGGTGCAATGAAGCTGAATGAGCGTTCACCAACAGTTTTCAAGTTACGCTTCGGAGCCTTCAAACGTTTCTCACTGGAGGACCGCAGAGAACGTGAAGGCTGGTATGTGCAGAGTGAAGCAGAAAGGTAAGCCGGGAGAGTCCCGTCGAAGTGACGGTATGTCAGAGTTGCCATCTTGTACTGGCATCGAAACTTTACCGGCAGCCAGTGGAGTTCTTTAAGCATGGTGTCACGTGGTCGCGTTTACGCTTCTTTAGAACAAGCCGTGCAGCGCTGTTCTGAACCCTTTGCAACCGACATACCTGTTCCATTGGCAGACCTGAATAGATGGAATTACAATAGTCAAGGCGGGAAGTTACCAGCGCAGTGACTAGTCTAGCCGAAGCACGTTCAGAAAGATAAGGCCGGATAGATGCAATGCGTCTGAGCTCCAGGAATGAGGCTCGACAAACACTGCTGATTCGATCGTACATGGCCAGTGTCTGATCTATCTTGACACCAAGATATCTAACTAATGTTTTTAAGGGAATGGTGCTGCCAGCAATGTTGACAGAAGCACTGTTTACAAGTCGGAGCCGGGAGGGAGCACCAACAGGAATTACTTCAGTTTTGTCAGCATTCAACATCAGCTTGTTACTATTCATCCACGTTAAAACGTCGTCTACGCATGTTTCAATGCCTGACAGAACTGAAGAAAACTCATCAGGAGGTGCGCCCTTTGACAGCTCCGTGTCATCAGCGTATTTGTGGAAGTCACACTCATGAGCAGATATAACGTCTGACAGAGGCTGGTAGTATAATGTAAATAAGACGGGTCCCAGGACGGAACCCTGAGGAACTCCGTACACAAGGGGGCTTGGAGCTGAAACAATACCATCAAGAATAACACACTGACACCGATCACTGACATATGATTTAAACCAGTCAAGAACAGTGCCTTTCACTCCATATGTCACCTCAAGCCTTTTTAGTAGAATGGAATGATCAAGTGTGTCGAATGCTGCACTGAGGTCCAAGAGGGCCATAAGAGAGACGAATCTCTCATCTGCCTTTACCAACAGGCCATCAAGGACACTCAGTACAGCAGTCTCTGTGCTATGATCCTTCCTGTAGGCAGACTGGTACACTTCTAGAAGACCATTGCAAGACAAGTGTTTCTGAAGCTGTCCCAGGACGACTTTCTCAAGAATCTTTGAAATGAACTGGAGATTGGAAACTGGTCTATAATTCTTCAGGTTATTTGTATGGAAACCTGGCTTTTTCAAGATAGGCGTAACTACAGCTTGTTTAAACTGTCCAGGGACTGAACCTGTGGAAAGAGATGAGTTGACAATGGCAGTTATCACCGGGACAAGTTCAGAAAGGCACTGTTTTGTGAGGGAGGTTGGGATCGGGTCCAACATGCAACTCTTGGAAGGTGATTTAACAATTAGCTCAAAAATCTCCTTCTCTGTGACAGGATCAAAATGTGAAAGCATGGGACCGTCGTACACAGCAAAAGTAGCTTGTGCGCTACACGGGACACATCCCATACCCTAACAAGTGTATGGAGTACTTATTTAGGAGTTAGCAGAGAAAACTGGTTATGCACTGTTCATTTTTATATAAAACACACTTGTCAGAGTCTGTGTGCCAAACATGTAAACACTCCTTTAAAAGCCTGTACTAATGGCTGCAGCACCTGCTCCCATAACAACGCACTCAAATGAGCTTTAGGCAGTGTAAAAGTACTTGTGTTCTGCTCAGAATAGACACCAGAGTCATCCCTCATTACAATTACAGCAGAATGACACGTCAGTTGCAGCCTATGTTGTATCATGCAAAATAACTTCTGCATGTCACATTCTTTTGGCGGCTGATTTCACTCTGAGGTCAGCTGTCTGATGAAATGAACTTGCTGACACTGTTTCATTGTAGTTTTGAACTTAACCTTTGACCCCCCCCCCCATCTCTCCTCCTACCTCACCCCCACCCACCCACCCCACCCCCCCAACTTCAATAAATGAATGAGTGCATTTTTTTCATGCATTTAGCAAACTGAATGCCCCAAACCTTACCCCTTTCAAGGTCAAGGTCAAAGGTCACAGCTCAAGGTCGAAGGTCACACTCATGACTACCTGTAAGACAAATAATAAATGAACAAACACACTAAACGTGGCCCACAGTGCAGGTAACCAGAGTGTTGCAACGCAAAACATGCAAAAACGCCTATAAAACTGCAAGCAAAGCGATTTTGGGGCAAAATTTGAAATTTGTTATGATTTTCTCAGTTTTCCAACTGCAAAAGTGCAAACTCAATGATATGGTTACATTAAACCAGATTTTGGTCTATGTCACATATGGCATGTGGTGCCTCTGACTGGCCAAGGAACACAGTGCCGTTTCCGTACTGTCCAGTCTCTTTGCCTTAGTCAGTCCCAGTCATCCCCTAATTTTTCAATCCCCTAAAAAACACTACCGACTACCAGCTGCACATTTGCCATGCCCAAAATAATAATAATTAAAAAAAAAAACCAGCACATTGACAGTCTCATTTCTTGGCTATGAACCTGATTCCTTACCAACCCCACACCCAAGCACAGCTGAAATCAGCATGCCCCTCAAATCACCATGGCAACGGCAACTCAACATAGACCCACAATTGTCCACTGGATAAGCTCAGGATGGTATGAATCAAAGCACAAAACATGTATCCTCTTATCTAACCAGAAATTTCCAGCAAATTCCAACATTCAGCTCTAAATACAAATGTTCAAACAAGGCAAACAGTTCTTTTTAAAAACACCGGTCCTCTTACTGCCTCACCTACCTCATTTGACTATATAACGTTACCTGTCAGCCCTTCGCCTCTGGAGATGAAATCACAATCGCTTGCTGATGCTATAGCCCTTTTGCTCTGGAGAT
>BTPG01000001.1:225320337-225347837 GCA_036245525.1 Semisulcospira habei | reverse complement strand
CTTTTGCGCATTGGGATCTAATCATTTTTCCTCCGGCTCTGCCGGGAATCGAACCCTTGACCTTTTGATCGCAAACCCGTGGTGCCCACCACTGAGCTATGCAGGCTGGTACGAGTGATGTAAAGTTAATTTAAACCTCACATATGTCAATATCGTAAAACGTTTCAATGGAAAAGATACGATAAAAACTTGTTGGAAACGATATTCAATCAAATCATTTGTCGGTAATCTGTAACGAAGTCGCCCTTAAATTTCGGTCGGATCATAATTATGTAAGTCACAGTTTTGTTGATTTCAGTAGATTACCGAATGACATTGTCACGACACGGATTTATTTTTCCTATTTTGTAAGGGAGTTAAATTAACAGGGGTGACAGGGATTGGTTAGTCACTGGGTAAAAGGATAGGACATTTAAAAAAAAAAAAGGCGAGTCGTTTGGCCTTTACACGGGTGTTTGTTGCTGTACGAGAGTGCGAGGGTCGGCGTGTGACGCACGTGATTGTTCTGCGTGATCGGGTGGTTACTTCTTCGCGTGAACTGACACCGCACTTTATTTCTGAGCACCGCACTATATCCAAATTATTAGTCAATCGCCTCCAAGCAGCGGAAAAAGCAGTAGTCTCTGAGGGAGCTTTGTGCAGGCGTGGCTCACCATTAGCTGCCATCCTCAAGTAACCGTGTCGTCCTTCTATGACGGAGTACGATACGGCCCTGGTCGCTCCGGAGCCGGAGTCCTAGGAAGTGAGAGAGAAACTGCAACGACTGAACCCCTGGCTTGTTTTGTTTGTTTGTCTCCGTCCCAGCTGGGGCGTCTTCACGGATGGCATGCATCTAAAGATCTAATTGGATAAGTCTGCCGCCGTTGCTGTGCGGAGGGGCTGGGTGGTACGATTGTGAGAGTGGAGGCTGGCTGTGTCACTCCTCGTGGGACTACGACGCCGTACCTGAGCGCTGTTGCGAGCGTCGGTGCAGACCCCGCGTTTAGTCCAATTCGGGTAATCCCATTTAGTGTTTACTAACTTGCTTTAAGTAAAGTCTTGTCCATTTGTAAACTGGTAATAGAAAGTTGTGTGACTAATTCCGTTTCCTTGTGGTGACAATATTATGAGAGGAACTTTGTCGCAGTGACAGGAATATTTTGTATTCTACTTATTCAAAAGGAACCATGTGCTATAAAAGACTTTATCTCGGAAGCAAAAGCATTAATCTAATTTGATCTTGTCATTTGCCCGCCGAGGAGTTCCAGTAACTTGTGAATTATAGTAAGTTTTTCCTCACTTTTCATTGTATTTTATTAAGGATATTTGTTTTATTATATATTTGACGTTATTTTGTATTATTGTGTATCATGGATATTCGTGTGGGGGAGTGTGGATGTGCGTGTGTGAATGCGATGTGTGAGTGCGTGGTTAGGATTGAGTTGGGATATTTGGAATTGTTGTTATTCTTATGTTGTGATTGTTCCTCTGGTGTTGTGTTAGTTTGGGATGGTAGTACTCGAGTGGTAGCGCTCATAGTTCGCGCGCCGGGAGCGGGGGTCGTCACAGAAATTTGCAAACTACCATGGCCCATACCTCTAGTTGCCAAGCTCTAATGGCAACAATCTCAAACGTTCATGGTCAATGCCTTCCGACGCCACGCTATCTTAGCACTACTCTGGATCATCTAAACGTTCATGGTCCATGAATTCAGTTGCCATGCTATTCTGGTACTACTTTTAAACTGCTATAGTCTTGCCTTCAGTCGCTAAGCTGGCACCACTCTTAAACTATCATGACCCACGCCTTTAGTCGCCAGGCTATTCTGGCACCACACTCAAACGTTCAATGTCAATTCCATTCTCACACCACACTCAAAACTTTCATGATCCAAATTGTCTCTAGTCAGCAGGCTGTTCTGGCAAAAACCTCAAACTGTCATGGTCTATGTTGTTCTGGCACCACTCTCAAACTTTTATGGTCTATGCTGTTCTGGCACCACTCTCAAACGTTCATGGTCTATGCATAGTGGCCCCAAGCTATTTAGGCACCACACTCAAGCTATCCTGATCCATGCCTCCTGACGCAAAGCCATTCTGGCACCACTCTCAATCTTTCAATGTTTAATGTTATTCTGGCACCATCTGAAACTATCGTGGTAAGTCCCTGTCCTTTCGTAATGCTTCAGGTTTTTGTGTTTGGCTTGTGATGTGACAAAAAAAAAAACACTGCATTAACCCTTCAGTGCCGAGAAAATCTGAACACCAACCAACTGCAAAAGGTATAGATCCTCGTGAGCCTCCGCAGTTGGGGGGTTCATGAGGATCTATGCCTCTTGCTGAAACCACTTTGAATCCATGTTCCTTGGAAAGCGAGGAGATTTTGGTATTGAATCAACAAACAATGCAGAAACACGGTCTGCGTCAACAGGCAGTGAACGGGTACGGTATATATGAAAAACAAACAATAGCCAGACGACTCCATCGATGGTCAACAGCGTTACTTCAAAACAAGAGGTCAATGGACAGTAATGTTGTCCAGACGACAGAAACTTGTTTGGATAAAAGATTGTTGGCTTTTCGTCTAATTGCACGTCTCATTGCCGCAATACGTAACTCATTCTACCCCAGACACACCACAGGAAGATAAGGATGGGCGCCAAGCTATTCTGGCATAACCCTTGAACTATCATGGTCAATCCGTGTTCTGCACTGCACTGCAGTCTTTAGAGGACAACGGCAAAAGTTAAGGATTTCGGTGTTCGGGGTAGAATGAGTTAAATAAAACCAAACGTCCGGTAACCAGTTTTTTTGTTGTTCTTGTTTTTTTTTTTTGTTAGGACTGGCCGTGTCGCACTGTGACAACTGGTACAAAACTCGTGGATACTGCCTGGGATCTCAACGCGCTTTCCGACGCACGTTTTTGATCGTCTCACCACTAGCGAAGGTCACACGGGTTTTGTCATAATAAGTCATAATAAGACCGCTATGCTTCACATCTTATTTGAATATAAGTTTACTTGTGGTGCACTCCCCGAGTGGGCCTATCTGGGATAATAATTTCATTTGAAAAGAAGTTTACTTGTGGTGTACTCTCGGAGTGGGTATATCTGGCTGAAAAATCTTATTTGAATAGAATTGCATGTGCTTGTGGTGTACTCCTCCAGTGAGCCTATCTGGGAAAAAGCAACTCGTTTGAATAGAAGTGTACTTGTGGCGTACTTGTGGGTCTATCTCGTGTAAGCATCTCGTTTGAATGGAGCTGTACTTGTGGCGTACTCCCGCAATGGACCTATCTGGTGTAAGCATCTCATTTGAATGGAACTGTACTTGTGGCGTACTGCCGCAGTGGGTCTGTCTGGTGTAAGCATCTCATTTGAATGGAACAGTACTTGTGGCGCATTCCCCAAGTGGGTCTATCTAGGGTAAGAATCTCATTTGAATTAAAGTTTACTTGTGGTGTTCTCCCTGAGTGGGTCTATCTGGGGTAAGAATCTCATTTGAATTAAAGTTTACTTGTGGTGTTCTCCCTGAGTGGGTCTATCTGGGGTAAGAATCTCATTTTTACAGAATTGCATGTACTTGTGGCGTACTCCTCCAGTGGGTCTATCTGTTGTAATAATCTCATTTAAATTGAATTAGTTTACTTGTGGCGTACTCCCTGCGTGCGTCTATCTGGGGTAAGAATCGCATTTAAATTGAAGTTTACTTCTGGCGTACTTCTAAATGGGTCTATCTGCATTATGAATCGCATGTGACTAGAACTGTACTATGGTGTACTCCCCGAGAGGGTCTATCTTGGGGAAGCATCACATTTGAATAGGACTGTACTTGTAACATACTCCTCGAGAGAGTCTACATGAGTTTATCATCACGTTTGAATAGATGTGTACTTGTGGCGTACTCTCCGAGTGGTTTTATCTGGTTAGTACTCCCGCAAGCGGTACGGTGACACAATTAAGGAGTTTTTGTTACAACCAGAAATGCTGCCATAAGGCATTTGGAGACCGCAAAGAGTTTCCAGAATAGTTGTGACAGTTGTCGCATCGTAGCAAATATGGTTACTTCAGGTGATCTCCGTAATGCGCGGTGGTCTGTGATTTACGCATTTGGTTCTAGACCTTACGACACAAGGTAATCTCCAGTTATGTTCAGGGCTCAGTTGCATGAGCGAGCTTAGTCCTCCTAGCACAGTCCTGCTCAACCCACTAAGCACGGTGCTCCGCTATTGCGGAGAAGCTTGCTTCGTAGCTTGCGCAGGACTAAGCTGGCACGTGCAACTGAGCTCGTGCTCGTGCTCGTGCTCGTGCTGAGCTCGTGCAACTGGTCTGTGATTCTGGGCATACGGATTTGTGTTGGTGTGTGATTTTGGACCTTACGGCTAAGCCGTAATGTCCAAAATCACACACCAGCACTCGCTGACTGTTAAGCAGTTCAGGGTTTAGTTGCGCCTTTCAGCTTCCTCGCCAGATAACACACCAGGTTGATATCTAATTTATTGATGCGCTGAGCGCGATAAGTCAACACAGGCAGATGTTTTGTAAGAGCAACAACACGCTCACAGGAACAGCTGTGAAACTAACTCTTTCTCTCTCTCTCCCTCTGTGTGTGTTTGTGTGTGCCGGTGTGTATGTGTGAGTGTCTGTGTGTGTGTGTGTGTGTGTGTGTGTGTGTCTGTCTGTTCAGTTGTGCGTGTATGCGGCGTGTGTGCGTGTGTGTGTGTGTGCGTGTGTGTGTGTGCGTGTGTGTGTGTGTGTGTGCGTGCGTGTGTGTGTGTGTGTGTGTGTGTGTGTGTGTGTGTGTGTGTGTGTGTATGTGTGATTTCCGGAACTGAAGTAACTGGATACATCAATGTAATGAATATTCATGCACGAGTATAAGCCGCACACGTACGGAACGAACGAAAGCGAGATTTTTATTGTTTTACACTGCAAATCTCGCCGTTCACAAAAACGAACTTCGCCTTCTAGTGTAGGGCTCGGTCTGTCTGTTTGTCTGTGTCTCTCTCTCTCTCTTTCTCTCTCTCTCTCCGCCTGCCTACCCCCCCCCCTCCTCCCCCTCTCCCCCCCCCCCCCCTCCATTTCTCTCCCTTCTTCATTTAAAATGTTGGGGTTTTTTATCCAGCCGGTCTGCGTGCTACAGATTTAACCTGTACAGTGACAGATGACGCAGAACGTGTTTTTGCAGTATTCGTTAATTCAACACCAAACAACCACTAGTTGTTCCACGAACATGAATCTCAAGTGGAGTCAGCAAGAGGTATAGATCCTCATGAGCCCCCGCAACTGCAAAGGCTCATGAGGATCTATACCTCTTGCAGCTGTGTGGTGTTCAGATTTTCTCGGCACTGAACGGGTTGAATCAGAGACATCTATAGTTTGGTTGAGTGGGGAGTTTAACGTCCACGGCACCGGAGTGATAATGGACGGCTCTGAGGGGCGGATGGGGTGGGGGGCGGGGAGGGGGGGGACAGGGACGGCTATCACCTATGGAGTACGACCTGAAACCCCGATCAATTCGGCCGCACTGCAACCGTGCCACTCTGATTTTCCAGGACCTTATAACGGACATGCTATCTGAACAAGCCCGTCGTTTTGCCTGGACTACGTTTACAGTGCGGTCAGACTCTATAGGACATGGAGCAAAGCCAAACAAAGGGTTACCACATTCAGCCCTGAAGCACTACAGCAGGAGATGGATTGATCATGATAATTCAAGGGTAGTGCCAGATTAGCTTGGCGCCTATCGGCGCCAAGCTAATCTGGCACGACCCTTGAATTATAATGGCCTGTCGGCGCCAAGCTAATCTAATAATAATAATAATAATTACGGTATTTATAATGCGCTTATCTTATAATAATTATAACTCTAAGCGGGCACTCACAACTCACGCACGGATGACTCACGTCCATAAATACGTTACGACAGTCAGCTGGGGGTGGGGTGTGTGTTGGCGTTAGAGTGCTAGAACTGTTGAAAGAGGTGAGTTTTGGGGGCGGACTGGAAGGAGGAGGGAGAGGGTTTCTGACGGAGAGAGAGAGAGAGTGGGAGAGTGTTCCAGGTGGATGGACCGCAGACAGAAGAGGAGCACTACCCTTGAATTATCATCATGGTCGATCCATCTCCGGCAACAGGTGCAGAGTCGTTAGACGACGCCTCCAAAATTTGGGAAATACGTGCGTCGGGCAGAATCAGTTAAAGAGTTAATTAACCCGTCAAAGGGTAAATTAACTCCAATGGCATCTTGTCGTAGATATGATTGAACATTCCGTGCATGCTTTGTCTGGAATCGTGATATAGTCTCCCGTATCACATGATCATAAAGTCTACGTAAAAAGTGTTGGCACCGGGTCAAATATAAAGAGTAAAAGGCGTAGATTCTCGTTAGTCTCTGCGGCTGCAAGGGCTCATGAAAATCTGTGTCCTATAGCAGACGGGCGATTTTTATTTTCTATTAGCATGCAGCAGATGTAACATTTCAAAAACGCAATTAACAGCCTATAACGGGTAGTCTGATACTATTATCGACAGCAAATACTGGCTTGGCAGCGAGTCGCTGTTCGCCGTTTCGTACCGAGGTAATTATCTAGGCGTCCAGTGCCGAGAAAAAATGAACGCAAACACAACTGCAAGAGACATAGATCCTCATGAGCCCCCGCACTTGCGTGGGCTCATGAGAATCTATGCCTCTTGCTGAAAACCATTTTGTCCACGTCCCTTTGACGAGTTGAGACCTGTGATGCTGAACTGACAAAGATTTCAAAAACACAATCCGCGTCCACTGCCACAGTGCATGGGTTAACCCTTTCGAGACGTGCCGCAACCGGATTGGCGGCTTTATGCCGCGAAACCGGTTGCGACACGTCTCGAAAGAGTTAAAGCGATTCGATTTCAACTCTCCAACTCGTTAACCCGTTCAGTGCAAGCCGACGCAAACTGTGCTTCTGTACCCTTCGTTGATTCAACACCCAACAGCCCTAAAGCTGTCACAGGAACCTCGCTTGAAAGTGTTGTCCGCAAGAGGTATAGATCCTCATGAGCCCCCGCGACTGCGGGGGCTCATGAGGATCTATACCTCTTGCAGGCGGATGGTGTTCCCAGTATTCCTGACACTGAACGAGTTAATGCACTGAACTGAGGTGAGTCGGACACGAAACTATTCGTTGTCTGTCACAAAACGGTGTCCGCGCAACGCGTTGTTGATGTCAAACACAGCCTGAGCTAAATTAGGCATCACAGCCTCGACCTAGAATATCAGTCTAGAATCACAGTCTGGTACTTCTATTTAACTCACTGCGCCCCAGGTACGAAATACTCACATTTTGGAGTTGTCCGCTGAGGACTGCATTACAATGCAGGAGACAGATCGACCATGATAGTTTAAGGGTGGTGCCAGAATAGCTTGGCGCTTATAGGCGCCAAGCTATTCTGGCACCACCCTTCACGTTCGTCACTGGAAGAAAGGTCTAGCGTCCGGGAGGATTTTTGTGTCAGACTGAAGGTCCCAAACAAAAAGTTGGACCCCCCTCCCCCCCCCCTCCCCCCCCCCCCCACACACCGTCGAGGTAAATGATCCGTCCCTGGGGAGACGGGGGTGAAGGGTATTTGCACGGGCGAGTATTGAGGAATCAACCCAACATTGAAATATCAAAATGTCAAACAAAGACAACGACAGGCGCCAGGGTCGAGAAGCACGTAAGTTTCATTAGCCAGTGTCTTCGTGTCATGGTTCCAACGGCTTTTGTTTGGGGTTTTGTTTAGCCCCACGCAAAAATCTGGCTGCAGTGCCTAGGGACAGTTGGTTGGTAGTTACTGGCTTGGAAAAGTGTCCTGCTATTGGGGGCTGGGGCGGATCAGTTGCCTTCAGGAGAGGAGTTAAAACGTTTTCTTTGGGACATTTAACCCTTTTAGCCCCAAGGTCCTACTTCTCAGAATTTGGAGGTGTTGCCTAACGACTATGTACCAATTGCAGGAGATGGCTTGATCATGATAATTCAAGGGTAGTGCCATATGAGCTTGGCGCCTAAAGGCTCCAAGCTCATCTGACACTACCCTTGAATTATCATGGTCAAGCCATCTCCTGCTGTAGGATCCGGGCCTAAAAGGGTTAACAAAAGGCTTCCCTGCGGCCTGGGGTCTAAATTCCCCAGAAAAAAATACATTCTATCGACCACCCAGGGGCCTATAAGAATGTGGTCGCCTTGTACAGGTAGTCGGTCTACACAGGGTCATCTGAGTAACAAACAGAAGACCAGCTGACCTGCAGTAGTCGGTCTGATAGGTAGGTGGGCGTCTTATACAGGCGGTCGTCTCATCAGGTTCGACTGTAGTGAGGCATTTGGTGCGAGAGACAGACAGGCCTTATTAATACACTGATCCGGAAGAACGTATCTGGTAGGCGTGTCTAAGTACCGCAGTGCCTCGATTGGAACACTTAAAGACACACTGAGGCCAAAGTCGAAATACCCAAATCTGGAACTTGCCCGATGAAGACTATATTATACTTCAGGAGACAGGTCGACCATGACAATTCAAGGGTGAGGCCAGATTTTTTTTGAGAGTTGTTCTCTAAAGACTATGTTGCAGTTTCAGTAGACAGATCGCCAATGGTAGCTCAAGGGTGGTGCTAGAATAGTTCTCTGAAGACTACATTAACAGTTCAAGGGACAGATCGATCATGATAGTTCCTGGGTGGTGCTAGAACAGCTTTAGCAGCGGTTCTCTGAAAAGTGCATTGCTCTTCAGGAGGCAGATCGACCGTTGCTGAGGTCCGAAATAGCTCAGGCGGTTGGATCCTGGACCCGGTAGCTGGGCTCGCAATCCATGGAAGAAAGACGGGTTCTTGTTCAGTAGCATAAATGTTGAAAGGTCCTGGTAAATCGAGGCGGTACGGTTCCAGTGCGCCTGCATTAATCAGTGTTCAGGTCGTACTCCATAGGCAATAGCTGTCAAAGTTCCCCATAACCCGGCTGTTAGGACCGTCCATTATCATGCTGGTGCTGTGGACGTTAAAACCCGAACTAAGCATAGCTAACTAACCAACTAGCCATAGACCATGATAGTTCAAGGGTGGTGTCAGAGTATATTGGCGATTGGAGGCGCCAAGCTATTCTGGCACCACCCTTGAACTATCACGATCAATCCATTTATCATGGTGTATCGTGCCGAGATAAAAACGAGTCAGTCCGCGCCCGGTAAGCAAAAGGTCAGCGGGCTGACTGCGGCCGACTTCTGCCTGATGGCTTTCTGCTCTCATGACATTTTCTTCAAACCAGAGGCAAATCAGTGGTCATTAGTATTCATACCTGTACATGCATAGGAGAAACGGAATAAATGCAAATGTGCAAAATATGAACCACATGTAATTTTCGTTAGAGAGAGAGAGAGAGAGAGACAGACAGACAGACAGACAGACAGACAGACAGACAGACAGACAGACAGACAGACAGACAGACAGAGACACAGATAGAGACACAGAGAGAGGGAAAATGAAATGAAATGAAACTTTATTTTACAAGGATAAAAGATTAGGTCACAGAGAGAGAGAGAGAGAGAGAGAGAGAGAGAGAGAGAGAGAGAGAGAGAGAGAGAGAGAGAGAGAGAGAGAGAGAGAGAGAGAGAGAGAGAGAGAGAGAGAGAGAGAGAGAGAGATGAGATGAGATGAGATGAGATGAGATGAGATGAGATGAAATGAAACTTTATTAAAATGAAATGAAACTGTATTTCTCAAGGATAAATGATTAGGTACATAGACGTTTCAGTCATTTCATGTCAGAACACACACACACACACACACACACACACACACACACACACACACACACACACACACACACACACACACACACACACACACACACGTTCGCGTAAAATAAGAGAAGCGCAATATAAGAGTAAGAAAGAGCGAGAGAGGTAGAGAAGCCCTGCACTTGTGACTGAAGGCAAATGATATAAGCCCACATTTGTCAAAAGAGAGGTTTTCAATGTAATATAATGAAAATCTCGCTTTTCACAAAAAAACGACTTACTGTCTTTTGCCTTCCTAGAGAAGTAATCCTGTCGTCTGGTAATGAAGTTCCTATCCGTACGTCTGCCTGTCAGTCATGTATCATTTTGACCTAATTTCATTTATAGTGGACTGTACTTATACAATACTTATATAATGGTCCGACACAGATCAAAATTCTGATACAGCAACACTTTTACTGAGGTTCCGATTACACTCTATGTAAGTCACTAATTTGGGATAATGCAACAAAATAAAATTGTTTCACGTATTAGAAGTCTATCAAAACAACAGATTTTCAGAGGTCTTCTCAGTGAAAATGTGTTGTGACATTAACTTATTCGAGACGTGCCGCCTCCGGATACGCGGCTTATGACGCGTATCCGGAGGCGGCACGTCTCGAATGAGTTAACCCTTTGCGTGTCGGTAGCGGTTTTAGTCGCGATGATTCCTGACACGCAAAGTGTTAAACTTATCATATATATGTAAAACAAGCGAGTAATTTACAGAGACTTCACACTATATTATTATTAACTACTTCGCTGACAACAAACTTCGGGTATAACAACAACACAAATTTGAATACCCTGGCGTTTGTTATGTCCGAAGTTTACTGTACTTGTATTCTGCATTCACGTTCGCATAGTAAATAATGCTTGTTCTTACAAACTGCAGTGAAGAGACTGCGAGACAGTTTCTTCATGAACTTAAATCTGATCCTCTAGTAAAGTATTATCACCATCATTATCATCATCATCAACAACAAATTCATCATCATCATCATCATGTCGCAAACCATATACATCTTCATGTTGCTGCTCGGCATTAAACCCAAATAACTAACTAACTATCATCATCATGTTCACAATTATCATCGTCGGTAGCATAAGAATAAGAATAATAATAAGAGTACTTTATTATCTCGAAAAGAGAAATTCGTTTGTGGTACATTTATAACAAATAATACAAACAAGACATGAAAACATTATAACATAATTATGAACATTTTTGTCCCTGCACTTACACAGCTACAAATTCCAAATGTACATAAATATACACTACAAAATCTATGCACATAACTCTTACACATCTCACATACAAACATCTTTTATGAACTGAACTGAGTGGCACTTACACATTTACACCCACCTCTACGCATGCATATATAATACGCGTATTTCCACCTAATCCTAGCCCTCACTGCTTGTTATACAAACGTCTCAATACATTATTACACGTTATTACATAAACTGCATATTTTATTAAGGCCGGCAAGGAGGCAAGCATTAGTTCATTAACAGACAGTAAGTCGGTTTTTAATAATGCACATCAGACGACTTAGTAACATAATGACGCCAGTCCTTGTCTCGCTTAACTCTTGACTGCTACAGATAATACCGTTAGGCAGAAAATACGCATAATTACGCGTCTTTTCCGCCCAGCGGTCTCGTCAGTAACGGTGAAGGTAGCGTCTCATCCGCCAAACGGTTTAAAACAGTAAAGGACGCGGTCATTTTCGCCGCGCGATATCGTCAGGAGCAATCAAAGACACGTCATTTCCGCCGAACGGTGTCATCATGCAGCAGCAGTAAAGGACTCGTCACGTCCGCATAGCGACATCGTCAGTTGCCCGACAAGAGGATTACCCCGTTCAGTACCGAGAAAATCAGGACACAGGTATTAGCAGACGTGTTTTATGTATTTTAAAACTCCATGTTACCCTGTGGTTTTAAGCGTACTGTGTGCTCGTATGTGATTTTGGACTTTGTGACGTATGCATTAAGATTGAAAAAGAAATCACAGGCAAGCACACGCTGTACCTAATCTGTACAATTTTAATTTGTATAATGGCTCCCGTTGCCAATTAGCACGAAAAGCAAGTCAGTGCATGCAGGTTGACCATGACTGCTCAAGGCTGCCTGTGCCTAATCAGATTGTCAATCATCTCCCCTTCCTGGTCACAGTACAAGAGATTTAACCAAGGATTAACCCTTTGGCTGTCGGTAGCCCCTTTAGTCCTACAGGAATCACCTCGACTTAAAGCGCTACCGACAGCCAAAGTATTAAGATTTTAAAACTCAAGTAGTACATTTAACACTTTACTACTGTCAGAGCACAGGTTTGAACAGGCAAAAGCAAGAAGCCTACGCGGATCTTTGCCTCTTGATGGTGTCACGTGCCCCGTCGGGGAGGATTTCAGGAACGCCATTTCGATTTGGTGGCAGGGAAACGTCTCTCTCTATGTATATAAAATTATCTGTATGTGTGTTTACGTGCGTGCTATAGCTTAGCAAGGACATGATTGAAAGAAGGTCATTCAAGGTACCTAATCACATATCCTTGTAAAATAAAGCTTCATTTCATTTCTCTCTCTCTCTCTCTCTCTCTCTCTCTCTCTCTCTCTCTCTCTCTCTCTCTCTCTCTCTCTCTCCTCTCTCTCTCTCTCTCTCTCTCTCTCTCTCTCTCTCTCTCTCTCTCTCTCTCTCTCTCTCTGAATCTCTGGCTCCAATTTATTCCCAATTAAGCCTGTTTTCTTTTGTATTTATCATTTGAACTACTTACCTCCATGTGCATGTGTATGTGTGTGTGTGTGTGTGTGTGTGTGCGTGTGTGTGTGTGTGTAGGGGGGGGGGGGTGGAGGTGGGTGGGTGGGGGGGTGTGTGTGTCTGTGTGTCTATGAGTATGTCTGTTTATGTGAACAGTTTTGTCAAATGTCTGCAAGTATTATGTTTTATTTATATGCATGTACATTTATATTTTATGTATATATCGTTGTGCATAGACAGTCTTGTAATTGTTAGCAACGGCAGGATTGAAAAATAGTTGTGTCGATGACGATGCCAATGCGTTAACCGTTGTAAAATAAAGTTTCACTGGTTCCTTGATTCCTTGATTCTCTCTCTCTCTCTCTCTCTCTCTCTCTCTCTCTCTCTCTCTCTCTCTCTCTCTCTCTCTCTCTCTCTCTCTCTCTCTCTCTCTTATATAAATATTTTATCTTTTGCTGTATCGTCTGATGTATTTTTTATATGTGTAGAGTAGCAGGACAGTTTGGAAGATAGGCATGGCTATGCCTAAAACTTTTTATCCTGAATAAAAACGTTTCATCATCATCATCATCATCATCTCTCTCTCTCTCTCTCTCTCTCTCTCTCTCTCTCTCTCTCTCTCTCTCTCTCTCTCTCTCTCTCTCTCTCTCTCTCTCTCTCTCTCTCTCTCTCTCTCTCTCTCTCTCTCTCTCTCTCTCTCTCTCTCTCTCTCTCTCTCTCATTACCTAATAGCTTTATCCTGAAATAAAAGATTCATCATAATCTCTCTGTCTTTCTGCCTGTCTCTGTCACTGGTTCATGACTCTCTCTCTCTCTCTCTCTCTCTCTCTCTCTCTCTCTCTCTCTCTCTCTCTCTCTCTCTCTCTCTCTCTCTCTCTCTCTCTCTACTATTATGCTACTATTCGTATAGTTAGTGACAAGTTTCCTATTACCTAATACTCTTCTACTGTTGCTGCAGATTATGTAATAGCTCGACTGTCTGCATTAACATGTCAGGTGCATACCTGTGTATATAATTATATATTTTGTTAATTTTTTATTTCTTTTTTTTTTCCCCTCTGAATGGTGGTGGTGGTGTTGGGGAGCGGGGGGGGGGGGGGGGGGATGGGTCTTTTTACTTACATATGTTTTATCTTTTGATGTATCGTCTGATGTATTTTTATATGTGTAGAGTAGCAGGACAGTTTGGAAGATAGGCATTGCTATGCCTAAAACTTTTTATCCTGAATAAAAACGTTTCATCATCATCATCATCTCTTTCTTGAATTACTCTTGTGTTGCATTGCATCCGAAAGTCTGTGTGTGTGTGTGTGTGTGTGTGTGTGTGTGTGTGTGTGTGTGTGTGTGTGTGTGTGTGTGTGTGTTTGTGTGTTTGTGTGTGTGTGCGTGTGTGTGTGTGTGTGTGTTTGTGTGTTTGTGTGTGTGCGTGTGTGTGTGTGTGTGTGTGTGTGTGTGTGTGTGTGTGTGTGTGTGTGTGTGTGTTAAATACTTTTTTTTCCTTTTATTTGCCTTGTTACCCTTCCAAGTGTTACGTTTAACACATTCTACCCCAGGACCGAAATTCCCCAAATTTAAAGTTGCTCTACTGAAGGGCTGTATTACAATTCTAGAGACAGATCGAGCATGATGGTACAAGAGTGGTGCCAAAATAGCTTGGCACCTATGGGCGCCAAGGTGTTCTGGCTCCCACCCTTGAACTATCATGCTCGATCCATGACTTGCTGTGTGTCGGTGCTGAATGAGTTAAGGCGTTATTAAGAACAGACGTGGAAAAGGCCTCCGTGCCTACTGTCTTTATCCTAAATAAATTAAAGTTCAGTTCTGTTCTCTCTGTCAACGATCCAAATGTCAGGCAAACAGATACCAGAACATGAGTGTCTGTTGAAGCGCTTCACTGCCATTAGGCTCAGCCTGTGTTTTTGAAACGATTGTAAATTCAATGATCCCCAGCCGTCAAAGAAACATGGATAAAAAGGTGGCGTCAGCAAAAGGCATACATCCTCATGAGCCCGTGCAGTGCGGGCGCTCATGAGGGTCTATGCCTCTTACAGTTGGGTGGCGTTCAATATTTCCCGGTAGTGAAGAGGTTAAACAAACATTCAGCCCACTGTGAACGACGCCACCCAACATGTCCAGGTTAATTACCCACCTCTCGCAACATGTCTAACGGATCCAGGAGTCTCACAGCGTTTCACACACACACACACACACACACACACACACACACACACACACACACACACACACACACACACACACACACACAACGACAACAACAACAAACAAAAAACAAAAAAACAAAAACCCGTCTGAGCGCATTATGGTCGAACACGGGATTTGCCCACTGACACACGCCAGGGTCGATAATCGTCTTTCCACAATGTACTTGTGCGCACGCCGTAAAATGGCCTAAGTCGCTAATAACTAACTCTGCTAACACTATGAGAGAATCAACACTCTAGCCGATTGTGTACAGATCTGCCGTCATTTTGCAAAAGCCACCATGCTCATGCAGAAAAACGTATTTTTGAATTGCATAACAATGTAAATCTGGTTTTCAAAAAGAAAAACAAGATGAGGATTTCATCCCAAAGTCTACCGTATTGTTTGGAGCTCAGTTGCGTTTATCTTTTAGGAACATTCAGAGTTGATCATAATTATTAGGCTTATTATGCTGATCCATTTCCCTCCTCTTTATCCAACCCCTGATCAACATACACGTCGGCGCACACAAGTAAAGACGGACACACCGCGCTTCCCGCCATTAGTACGCTCTGTGGGCTCGTGTAGCGACAGGAATCTATTTCCTTCTACTCTTACCTACCCTCTGATCCACACACACTGGCATACAGAAATAAAGACGGACACACGGCGATTCCCGGCATTCGTAAGCTGTCAGCAAGCCTCGTGGTCTTGTCCTGCATTTGTTGACGAGTGTGGGACAGTAAAGCCAAATCGTCTGCAAAATCGAGGTCGTCAAGCTGTGTCTACAGTGTCCCCTGTATTCCGCTTCTTTTCTGCTCAGTGGTCCTCTTCATGACCCAGTCTATGGCCAGTAGGAAGAGGAACGAAGACAGCAAACACCCCTGCCTGACGACGGTTCTGACCTGGAGCTCCCTGGTGAACTGCCCTTCGTGGATCACGCGACATGTCATGCCATCGTAGCTGCTCTT
This sequence comes from Semisulcospira habei, assembly GCA_036245525.1. Taxonomy (NCBI): domain Eukaryota; kingdom Metazoa; phylum Mollusca; class Gastropoda; family Semisulcospiridae; genus Semisulcospira; species Semisulcospira habei. Next base: position 225,332,134 of record BTPG01000001.1, on the reverse strand, counting down.
GATCAGGCAGACGAGCTTTGTGGGTACACCGTAGTGTCGTAGGAGTTTCCACAAAGTCTCTTGGCCCACGCTGTCAAATGCTTTCTCGCAATCCACAAAGTTGACGTACAGCGGGGAGCTGAACTCCAGAGACTGTTTCACGATGATGCGGAGAGTGGCGATCTGATCAGTACATGATCGGTTTTTCCTGAATCCTGCTTGCTGGTCTCTCAGCTGGGGGGTCGAGTCGACGAAGCTCTTCATTCTCTCCAGGATGATCCTGTTGAAGACCTTTCCTGGTACTGACAGCAAAGTGATTCCTCTGTAGTTGGATCACTTGCTGAGGTCGCCTTTCTTGGAAAGCTTGATTATGTACCCCTCCTTCCAGTCAACCGGCATCACCTCCTCTTCCCAGATCTTTCCAAACAGTGGGTACAGCATCTCTACTGTTGTCTCTAGGTCTGCTTTCAGAGACTCCGCTGGGATGCCATCTAGCCCTGCTGCTTTGCCGTCCTTCAAAAATGCCACTACTCTTCTGATCTCTTCCCGGCTGGGTCTGTCACAGCTGATGGGTAGGTCAGTCTCTGCTGACTGGATGTCTGGGAGGTCGGGTGGGGTGGGCCTGTTCAGTAACTCTTCAAAATACTCAACCCATCTGTCGAGTTGGTCTGCTCTGTCTGCAACTCAGTGTGTCTGTGTCTTTTACTGGTCTTTCTGTATGGCCATACTTGCCCGACAATCTTCTGGTAATGTCGTAGAGCTGTTTCATGTTCCCGCTGCCTGCTGCCTTTTCTGCCTCTGCTGCCAGGCTGTCTGTGTAGGCCCTCTTGTCTACCCTGATACTCCTCTTCACCTCGCGGTTGGCTTCCGAGTATTCCTCCTGTGCCCTTGCTTTGGCTGCTCTCGTGCGACTGTTGTTGACAACTGCTTGCTTCTGCTTCCTCACTTCTATCTTCTTCAAGGTCTGTGCCGACAGCCAGTCTTTGTGATGTTTTTTCCTGAATCCTACAGTGTCTTTGCAGGTTGAGTTCAGCGCCTCTCTAACTGCCTTCCACTGCTGCTCTGTGGTGACCGCCTCCTCTTCATTTACTAGCTCCTGTAGCGCTTGAAATCGGTTGGACAGCTCCAGTGTGAACTCTTCTCTCACTCCAGTCTCTCTCAGGAGGCCTACTTTATAGCGCTGTCTTCTTGTTGTCTCTGTGCGGCTTTTCTTTAACTTGAGCTTTATTCTTAAGGTAAGCAGATGGTGGTCTGAGGCGACATCTGCTCCCCTCCTCACTCGAACATCTTGGAGGGATCTTCTAAATTTCTTGCTAATGCAGATATGGTCTATTTGGTTCTCTGTAGTATGGTCAGGTGAGACCCAAGTTGCTTTGTGTATTCTTATGTATGGGAAGATGCTGCCTCCAATGATAAATCTGTTTAGAGCACAAAAGTCTACAAACCTCTCCCCGTTCTCACTCATCTCCCCTAGTCCCTGTCTCCCCATCACCTCTTCGTATCCGGTGTTGTCCTCCCCTATTTTGGCATTAAAATCGCCCATGACGATGGTGATGTCTCGCTCCGCACATTTGTCCACAGCACTCTGGAGTCAGTCGTAGAACTCTTGTTTATCTTCCTCGTCACTGTCATTAGTGGGCGCATAACACTGAATGACGTTGAGCTTAATCTTTTTCCTGGTTCTAAAGGCTGCTGTGATAATTCTTGGCAAGACAAACTGTAGGCTTCTGTAAATACCGTATACAAAACAAATCATGCGAATAATAATGAGAAGATTGTTTTTATTTTTTTTTCGTAAAAAAGATTCAATTGGTTTAAGATTAACCCATATAATTCGTAAAATTAATCCCAAAAACGTTTAAATATATATTTTCAAAAATTATTTAATTATCACTCAAAATGTTCTAGAGGTACAATGCTGGTTAACGAAATCGTTTAATACCTCCCTTTTATCTAGCTATTCGCAAAATATTTAGTGAAAAAAAAGAAACAATTACGCACTCCAGTGTGGATCAACCGGTTATTGTGAAATGGACATTTTCTCGCCAATGAGCATCTTAATAAAAAAAATCGAAAAAAAGGTCCCGAGATAAGAGACCTTTTAGGGACAATATCCTAAAAATTCAAGTTTGTCCGTCCTCAAACGCGGGCTCCAGTCGCTGTTATATACTCACACACACACGCACACGCACATACACACACACACACGCACACACACACACACACACACACACACACACACACACACACACAAACACACCATCTCACACACACACACACACACACACACACACACACACACACACACACACACACACACACGGCGCTTTGGCGCCAAAAAGACGTTCTCTAGCAAGGTTTGCGCAGGTAGACGTGACGTCATTTTTTTCTTGTTATTTTTTTGCCAGAATTTCTGCCCCGCACGCCAAAAGGGGGGGGGGGGAGGGGGAGGGATGGGGGTGGTGGGTAGGGAGGGTGGGCGGTCGGTAGGGGGAGGCTACCGTCACGGATTTTTGACGATTTCAGTTTTCCCGATTCACGAATTAAAAATAATTAAATAAATAAATAAATAAATAAAATAATCAAACTCATATGATTTTTGTCTTTCCAAATAATTAATAACCAACAAGCAAACACAATAGGAACCCCTCACCCCCCCCAAAAAAAAAAAAAATAATAAAATAAAATAACAAAAAAACAAACGCAAAAGATAACCAAAAACCACCACCCCCACCCGCAAACAAAAAAATAAATAAATAAATAAATAAATAAATAAATAAATAAATAAATAAAAATGATAAAAACAAATGCATAATTTTACAATTTCCGATCTGATTTTTTTTCTCTCCAAAAACACTGGACCAGAGGGATACTGTACCCCCCTCTCCTCCCTACTTTTTCATTGGAGGGGGAGGGGGGGGAGGCACCCCCACTCTCTCTCCCTGAGGTCTCCTCTCCCCTCGCTTTCTACCCTGCTGTGTACAGTTCTCACAAGTGGACAGACCATCAAACCTCATCATCCGACGATATGCCATAAGCAAGACTGACAGCCATAAAGACTGCTGCCCATTTCTGCTCACTTTCCGACCCATTTCTGCAAATTCAGCGTATGATATATATTAACCCCTTCACTGTCGAGAAAACGTGAACACCATCAAGCTGCAAGAGACATAGATCCTCATGAGCCCCAGCGACTGCGGGGGCTCATGAGGACCTATGCCTCTTTGTGATGAAGCTCTATGCTTGTGCATAGTGCTCGCACAATAGGATTAGTACGGTACGGTTTTTGTTAACGGTTTGTTTGTGCCGAAAGTCCGTGGGGCCTGCTGGCCACGTGGAATATGTAAGACATGGTTAGCACGGGATTTTTTAGTGAGTTCTGTTTAGTGAGTTCTAGGCGGAAGCTGTGACTGTCAGAGGTCTAGATCGGGAGTGCGGGCTGTTTTGTCGTATGGAACGGTTGTGTTCGAGTTACCTAGCCCGCATTCCAAGACTCTGAAGCCTAGATTTCAGGTATGTTTCTATAAACGTAGTATTGATAGTTGTTTAGTTAAAGACAGTATGCGTGGTAAGATTAATGTGTTTGTATAGCGGTGTTCCGGTTTGGTTTAGTTATAGTATGTTTAGAATTCGGTGAAGTAACCGGTGTTTCTGTATACAGTTGTTTACCGAGTTAGATGACTAAAGGAATATGAAGTGTGTATGTCTAAGCCGCTATGAAGATAGTACGTGGTTGGTTAAATATAGTCTTTTCCAGGGTATAGAGTAATGTATAGCAAGAGTGTTAGGCTATAGTCTGTTTCAAGATAGTGACAGAGATGGGGTGATACGAAAATAGTTTATGAAGCACGTGTGTGTGTGTGTGTGTGTGAATGAACGTGTGGGTTATTTGTATCAGCCAGGTTACGTGACGTTTCTCATTGATCCAATATGTTGTGTGTTTAGCAAGTGTTACGTTGGGACTTTTGTCTATTCAGAGTTCTTGTAACGAGAGTGGAAAGACGGACGCCGAGACGTCGAGTCGCAGGTGGGACCTACGTGAGGTCATCCCTCCAGTTCTTCTGAGAGTGAGTCTGACTGGGGACCAAGACACCCAAGTCCAAGCGAGAACTGAGTACCGTACGAGAACAAGGACGTCCGTGCCCGAAGAGACAGGACGGCAATAAGCGTACGACGAAGGACTTTCACGCCTAGACCTGAGAAGGACCAACGTAACCAGGCAACAACATCAAACAGGTTGGAGGCAATGTGAGACTAAGACCTAACCTGGCAAAGATATTGTAATACGTGTGTGGTGTGACAATAGAACAGTGTATATAGTTGATAGTCATTTAAGTCGTTCTTTTTCATTTATAGTGTATAAAGGTTACTTTAGAAAGGGAGCCCGTGTGTTGTGTTTTACCGCATGAATGCGCCCGTCTGAGTCAGTGGCGGTGTATGCGTCTGTTGCGTGAGAGTCTGTGCGTACGACTGTGGGCAAGTCTGCGTGCGTTACAGTGGTGACCCTGTTTTAGCGGTAGGTTAGAGGTATCTGCGGGCGAGAGTGAGTAGCGATTTTAGGGTAGGTCACTATTTTCTGCGTAGGTTGATATTGTTGTAAGTTCTCATTTTCAGTTTTTTCGTTGATTTGGTTGTGGTATTTGTATTTTTACGTGCTCAAGTTTGGGAAGTTGTAGCCAATATGGAGGTAGACCCGGTAGAGGCTTATATTAAACAGGGTGAAAGGTTAGGACTTAATGATGAGAAGCTTTTTGATTACGTAGAGAAATGTAGGGATAGAGAAGATAGAGCGAGAGAAAGAGAAGCTCAGAGAGAGAGAGAGAGAGAAGAGAGAATACTTAAGAAAGAGGAGCTAGAAGTTCAGAAAGCCTTAAAGGAGAAAGAGTTAGAGGTTCAGAGGGTGAGGGACGAGAAAGAATTAGAAATTCGTAGACTTAGAGAGGAGAAAGAGTTGGAAATGCAGATATAGAGGGAGGAGAAAGAGCTAGAAATTCAGAGAGAGAGAGAAGAGAAAGACAGAATACTTAAGAAAGAGGAAATGGAGCTAAAGGAGAAAGAGTTAGAAGCTCAGAGAGAGCGAGAGGAGAAAGAAAGAGTCTTAAAGGAGAAAGAATTAGAAGTTCAGAGAGAGCGAGAGGAGAAAGAAAGAGTCTTAAAGGAGAAAGAATTAGAAGTTCAGAGAGAGCGAGAAGAGAAAGAAAGAGTCTTTAAGGAGAAGGAATTAGAAGTACAGAGAAAAGAGAGAGCGTTTCAGAGAGAGAAGGACGAGAGGGAACATGCGTTAAGAGAGAAGGAACTAGACTATCAGAGAGAAGAAAAGGAGAGGGATAGAGAGGTGCAACTGCAGTTAGCTCGAGATGCGGGATCTAGACCAGATAGTGATTCAGTAAGCTGAGGCATACGCAATTTTTCTAAACTGCCGATGTTTAAAGAGTCCGTGGACTCTATTGACGCTTTTTTGTGTCGTTTTGAGTCTCATGCGCAGGCGTTGAGTTGGCCTCCTGCCAACTGGCCCGTTTTGCTTTCATCTGTGCTTGAGGGTCAGGCCTTGAGTCTTTACCATAGTTTGACCGTTTCGGGGACCATAGATTACGAGACTTTGAAGGAGTGTCTCTTGCAGAAGTTCCAGTGTAATGCGGAAGGTTTTAGGGAACGCTTGAGAACTTGTCGGCCAGAGACAGGGGAATCGTTTATGTCGTTTGGCAAACGATTGTCCCATTTGCTCGTACGTTGGGTCGAACTGTCAAAGATCGACCACACGTACGAAGTATTGTTCGATCTCATGTTGGCTGAACAGTTCTTTGGTAGCGTTTCCAAGGATCTAGCGGTATTCTTGAGGGAGCGTAACCTCAAGACTACGGACGAGTTAGTGCAGAACGCGGAGGCTTTTCGAAAGGCGCATCCTACGAAAAACCTCGCGCGTAGGACCGAGACACCGCCATTCGGGTTAGTCGCTGCTGACACGACTGAGGGTTACCGGGGCATCAATACTTTACGTGGAGCCCAGCGGGTTAACGGTAGAGGTACTTTGCGTTTTCGACGCGGTGATCGAGGTAACAGCAATGGCGGTAGCGATCCGTACGCACGTGGAGGGACTTCTTTACGTGGGTATGGTCGTGGTCGTTTTGCGAGTTCGGACACTCAGTGTTTTTCTTGGCGTGGGTACGGGCACTTCAGTCGGAACTGTCCCTACCACAGTGCAGGCGCGCAGTATATTGGTTATCAGGAACACGGGCAGATTGCTCACCAGGGTCCTAGCGACACTGGTCGAGTAGATGGGGCTGGACAGCTCACTCACACGGCCACTGTGGCGGTGCCAGTAGAGGAGCCTCAGCTGGGTGTGTTGTGCTCAGCTGACGGCGGGGGCTACTTACCGGTCGGGAAGGGTATAGTGAATGGTTTTCTGGTTTCAGTTCTACGCGACTCAGGGGCCACCACCGCAGGGGTTAGACGTGGTCTCGTTCGGGATGATCAGTTCACAGGGGAGACGCAGAAAGTGGTTTCATTTGGTGGAAGGGTCGAGTCTTTCCCTTTAGCCAAGATCCACGTTCAAACTCCGTTCTTTGTAGGGGAGTTGATTTGTTGTCATAGACGAGCCGATCGTCGACTTGATCGTCGGAAACATGAAGGGTGTCCAGCCAATCGTCGGGATGTTCGGAGCGATTAAAGGTTTTCGTGTTCATCGGGAAGGTGCTGCATGCGTTGCAATATCAGCTGTGGACAATTCGCCTCTGGACTCTATCTCGCCTGCCGCGCTTATTGAGTTGCAGCAGGCAGATAGATCGTTACAGGGTTGGTTTGACCAAGCCGCAGAGGGCGAGTTCAGGGACAGTGGATGGAACGGATACCAGTTTGTGATTGAAGACGGCTTGTTACGGCGTCGTTTTTGGAAGGAGGGCGCACCGTTAGACGTTCCTACAGCCGTACAGATCGCCGTGCCGTATTCGCTGCGTGCCAAGGTTATATCGACGGCCCATGACGGGTTGGTAGCTGGGCATTGCACCACTAGACGAACGCTGGCTCGCGTCCGTCTCCGGGGTTCATGGCCGGGTGTGGCGGCGGACGTCGCGCGGTATTGTCGATCGTGCGTCGTTTGTCAGGATAATCCGCCGTATAGACAGGGCTATGCCGGAATGGGTAGAAAAAGCGGTCCGGATGGTTGGCTTCCCCGTCGGATTCGCCGGAAATAGGTTAGTTCCCAATAGGTAGGTAGGTCGGAAGTTGTCGTCTCGCGATTGTGTGTTTGTGTATGCAGTGCGATCTTCAGTTGTGCGTTGAGGCGTAAGGCTGTAATCTTTTTTCTTGTATTCTAGGTAGTAAAAGTTAGTCCTTTCCTGTTTTCGGATAATATTACGTCGAGTAGTCTTAAAAAGAAACTCGGTCGTTTCTTTTTTTTTTCCCGAGGAAGGGGGAATTGTGATGAAGCTCTATGCTTGTGCATAGTGCTCGCACAATAGGATTAGTACGGTACGGTTTTTGTTAACGGTTTGTTTGTGCCGAAAGTCCGTGGGGCCTGCTGTCCACGTGGAATATGTAAGACATGGTTAGCACGGGATTTTTTAGTGAGTTCTGTTTAGTGAGTTCTAGGCGGAAGCTGTGACTGTCAGAGGTCTAGATCGGGAGTGCGGGCTGTTTTGTCGTATGGAACGGTTGTGTTCGAGTTACCTAGCCCGCATTCCAAGACTCTGAAGCCTAGATTTCAGGTATGTTTCTATAAACGTAGTATTGATAGTTGTTTAGTTAAAGACAGTATGCGTGGTAAGATTAATGTGGTTGTATAGCGGTGTTCCGGTTTGGTTTAGTTATAGTATGTTTAGAATTCGGTGAAGTAACCGGTGTTTCTGTATACAGTTGTTTACCGAGTTAGATGACTAAAGGAATATGAAGTGTGTATGTCTAAGCCGCTATGAAGATATAGTAAAACTGTTGCCGCTAGGGTTTCACGTGAAAGAAAAACAGAAGATAGTGGTAGAAAACCCTTTAAAATAGTAACAGATAACGACGTTTCGGATCAAAGATCCTTCCTTGTGTGACATGGAAACAAACGTAGAACAGAAAAGAACAGACAGAAAGAAAAGACGTCATCCTGTATAGAGAGAATTTAGAATGACGTAAAACACACACACATAGTGACGCAAATACACATGCACAAAACACGTAGCACAAAACTTACGTCTATATACATACACGTCACTGTATACATTCGCATTCACTCGTGCCTGCTGCAGCTCACGCACATGCACACGCACACACACACACACACACACACACACACACACACACACACACACACACATACATATGTGTGTGTGTGTGTGTGTGTGTGTGTGTGTGTGTGTGTGTGTGTGTGTGTGTGTGTGTGTGTGTGTGTGTGCATGTGCGTGAGCTGCAGCAGGCACGAGTGAATGCGAATGTATGCAGTGACGTGTATGTATATAGACGTAAGTTTTGTGCTACGTGTTTTGTGCATGTGTATTTGCGTCACTATGTGTGTGTGTTTTACGTCATTCTAAATTCTCTCTATACAGGATGACGTCTTTTCTTTCTGTCGTGTTCTTTTCTGTTCTACGTTTGTTTCCATGTCACCTGAGGAAGGATCTTTGATCCGAAACGTCGTTATCTGTTACTATTTTAAAGGGTTTTCTACCACTATCTTCTGTTTTTCTTTCGCTATGAAGATAGTACGTGGTTGGTTAAATATAGTCTTTTCCAGGGTATAGAGTAATGTATAGCAAGAGTGTTAGGCTATAGTCTGTTTCAAGATAGTGACAGAGATGGGGTGATACGAAAATAGTTTATGAAGCACATGTGTGTGTGTGAATGAACGTGTGGGTTATTTGTATCAGCTAGGTTACGTGACGTTTCTCATTGATCCAATATGTTGTGTGTTTAGCAAGTGTTACGTTGGGACTTTTGTCTATTCAGAGTTCTTGTAACGAGAGTGGAAAGACGGACGCCGAGACGTCGAGTCGCAGGTGGGACCTACGTGAGGTCATCCTTCTAGCTCTTCTGAGAGTGAGTCTGACTGGGGACCAAGACACCCAAGTCCAAGCGAGAACTGAGTACCGTACGAGAACAAGGACGTCCGTGCCCGAAGAGACAGGACGGCAATAAGCGTACGACGAAGGACTTTCACGCCTAGACGTGAGAAGGACCAACGTAACCAGGCAACAACATCAAACAGGTTGGAGGCAATGTGAGACTAAGACCTAACCTGGCAAAGATATTGTAATACGTGTGTGGTGTGACAACAGAACAGTGTATATAGTTGATAGTCATTTAAGTTGTTCTTTTTCATTTATAGTGTATAAAGGTTACTTTAGAAAGGGAGCCCGTGTGTTGTGTTTTACCGCATGAATGCGCCCGTCTGAGTCAGTGGCGGTGTATGCGTCTGTTGCGTGAGAGTCTGTGCGTACGACTGTGGGCAAGTCTGCGTGCGTTACACTCTTGCTGAGACCACTTTGTATCCACGTTTCTTTGACGGTTTCGGCTTTTGGTCGTTGAATGCACGAGCAAAGATTTCAGAAACAAAAATATACGTTAATGATGGAATGATGCATGTAGGCATATAAGCTGCTTTAATCTCTTGTCAAGGTTTATGACCGAAAATCACTGAACTGTAAACGTTCGCAACCCCTTTAACCCCCTCACGGCTAGTGAATTTTTTTTTAAAGCAACTTTTCTCATTGTTCATGCACGTGAAACCTCGCCAAAGGAAACACACACGCCGTCAAAAGAACATAAACACAAAGCGGGCTCAGCAAGTGACATAGATCCTCACGAGCCCTCGCACTTGCAGGGGCTCATGGGGATCTATGTCTCTCGTAGTTGATTAGGATCGTCACACATTTTCGTCGACACTGAAGGGGTTAACCTCTAGTCAAGGATCAAAAGAGCGCGAGCGGGGGAAATAGAAAACCCCAAACAAGCACAAAAACACCACAATGACTTTAACCACAGTCTAGACCGCATAATGTACTGCTAGTTTATTTGGACTTGTTTGCTGGCGTCTGGTGTTTTTTTTCCGTTGTAAATCACAGGTGCAGACTTGATTGCCTATTTCAATTTTTTTTTTTTAAAGAATCGTCTGTATCCCCCAGACAACCCTTACAGAAATTGCCGCAGTCAGACATGTCATTCCATTTTAACAGTCGCTGTCCCGGTTGAGGAGGTTGAATCGTACCTTTAACCCCTCCAATGCCAAAGGCCTTGAAATTTGTCTTTCAACCCCATCGATACCGAAGGCCACCGCACGAGTCTTGTCTTTGGAGTCAGTCGCAGTTGAAGGGTCGGGTATAGCTGCTCTGCATGGAGAAGGCGAGTATGAGCGTGGAAAACAAAAAGAGAGAAGAACCCGAACGAAGAAAGAAACACGCTTAGGAAAAGACAGTTACACCCCGATGGGTTGACCTTCCGTGATCTGGCAGTGAAATTGTTCTTCAATTGGTTTAACCCTGTCATTGTCAGCGGAAGCAGACAGTGTTTCCTTGATCATCGTAACGTCAACGTCAAAGTACCCGTAGTCGTGTATAAAAAATAAAAATAAAATAAAAAAACTGGATAAAAGCTGCTTCAGGAGGAGGCATAGATCCTCATGAGCCCCCTCGACTGTGGGGGCTCATGAGGATCTATGCCTCTTGCAGCGTGTGTTCACTTTTTCCCATCACTGGAGGTTGTAAAAACAAGACTGAACAAAAAAATAAGATGTCGACATTTTAATGATTTACGTGGCGTCTAGCCAACACGCAGGCTAAACGCCGCGCGATTACTCTCTCCGAGTAACACTGCTGTAAAGAGGGGAAAATGAAAGCCTTTTAAAGGAGCTCATGAGGATGTGTGCGTATGCATTCACAACCGGATTTTGAAGCGGCACTGTGACTGCAGCAGACATACTTTTCTTGTGTTACCGAAACGTCAAGAAGAGGATGGCAATTCCTCTTTTCAAGCCAGTCGCCGACTGCATTCGCACAATTAGTATTGGTTTGACCGTGATAGCTCGATGGGAGTATCATTTTGATCCGTTTGGCGCTTTCAGAGGCGCCAAGCTGATCAAAATGATAGTCCCGTCGAGCTATCACGGTTTTATCTAACTCCTGCAAATATGCGAAGAATGCTTCTCATTTAAAGCTAGCTATTCCAAAACCTGTAACAGAACAAAAGAAAAAAAGAACCATCATCGTGTTTGGGTTTTTTCCTCTCTTAAAAAAAAAAAACTTTTATTCGAGCATAAAAACAAACATAGTTGGTTGGTTCTGTCAGTCTCCATATTTGTAGTAACAAAATCGCATTATTTTTATTATTATGATTATAATGTTAGTGTGTGTGTGTGTGTGTGTGTGTGTGTGTGTGTGTGTGTGTGTGTGTGTGTGTGTGTGTGTGTGTGTGTGTGTGTGTGTGTGTGCACAGGACAACCTCAGTATTATGAGCTCCAGAATACCGCGGTACCGTACAATATTATAACGTGGACATGTCTCTTTGGACTCTCACGGAGATGCCCGGTAAGCAAAAGGCGCGGTAAGCAAAAGGCGCGGCCAGCTAAGGCTGGCGTCGGCCCGAAGACCTTTTGCTTACAAAGTTTTTTTTTTTTTCTTCTTCTTCTTCTTCTTCCTGAGTCTTTCCTATGTAAATTCAGCAGCACTACGATAAGGCGGTCTGACTTTATTGGCACTCATACCCGAGTACCGCGGTACACCCGAGGCTGACCTGTATCACGAAGTCTGTACATGATACATATGCCATATGATATGGTATATAGAAATCAACTGCTCTATGTAATTCAATCGGAGCATCAGTGAACGGAAAGGTTATAAATCTCATT
>BTPG01000001.1:225305337-225317837 GCA_036245525.1 Semisulcospira habei | reverse complement strand
TTAAAACTAAGAAAATGTTGTTTTTAGAAGCGTGTCGGGCAAAAGTTTTTACCAAAACTGTTTTAAAACCTCTTTTAACTCAACTTTTCTTAATGTTAAAAGTGTTTTATTGTACATTGCTTAACGTCCCGACAGCAACAAGGCTTTCTCAGGACGTGCCTGCACTGCTTGTGAAAAAAAAACAACAACAACTAAACAGAACATTGAATGTATGTCGCCAGCCGGTCAAAATACATTAAATAAACCTAACACATGGGGCCTAAATAAAGCTAAGACCATTTAGCAACACACATCCAATATCAAGAGCTACAGGCAGTGCAGACAGTAGGGAGAGTTTTAAAAAGGCAAATACAGGTGAATGGACAAAGGGCCGACAGAGACACATGCCCCAGAATAGAGAGAAAACCCCACCCTGTGGGGCTGACCAGGGTGCCCCTGGGAAATAAAAAGTAGTTAACCCCACTCAAGTCCCCCAGGGCAAACCCGGGTGGGGTTAAAAGTGTTTTAATTTACAAGCGTGTCGTAACTGTTATGCATCTATTCCAACGTATAGTGCTGGATATTTTTCCCATCCTCGCCTTCTCTCTTCGCTCAACACTCGACATTCCAGTCCTTCACTCAAACACCCCCAAACGGTCTGCCCTCAACACTCGACTTTCCAGTCCTTTCTTCAAACACCCCCAACCGGGTCTGCCCTGGGGGACTTGGTGGGGTTGGCTACTTTTAAGTTCCCAGGGGCACCCTGGTCAGCCCCACAGGGTGGGTTTTTCTCTATATTCCGGGGGCATGTGTTTCTGTCTACCCTTGGTCCATTCACCTGCATTTTCTTTTTTAAACTCTCCCTACTGTCTGCGCTGCCTGTGGCTCTTGATATTGGATGTGTGTTGCTAAATGGTCTTAGCTTTATTTAGGCCCCATGTCGTAGGTTTTATTTACCGTATTGGACCGGCTGGCGACATACATTCAATATTCTGTTTAGTTTTTGTCACTAGCAGTGCAGGCACGTCCTGAAAAAGTCTTGTTGCTGTCGGGACGTTAAGCAATGTACAATCAATCAACCTTCCTTCAAACGGACAGCATTCACACAAATAATACTTTACTATTACATCCGAAAATGGCCCATCCAAGCCTGCACTCTTTTAACTGCACTAAATGACTGACTGTAGCAGACGACGCATGTAACGACGCTGACTCTGTGACGTCATTTGCAATCAATCAATTTGTGCATACAATCCAAAAGGAGATGCGGCATTGATAACATCGACAAACCTACAAAATAAAGCAACAGGTTGAACCAAAAGGTCGGGCAGGACAAAAGACAACAGCAGCCTCACCCTAAGTCTATACGTCCTCTCTTACAATGCGCACTCATACAATCACTTCACTTCATAGCAACCGGCGCACGAGAATACATAATGAAATTTGTCACTAGACATGACCTCCGACAACATCACCCTGGAAGCATAACACATTTTATTTATTTTTTTTTTTTTTTACAAAACAACTACGCCCTCAAATAACAAACTTCATTTTGCAGCAACATAAACAATTTCCTCCCTCACACAAATACAATACCACCCCATCCCCCCCCCCCCCCACCCCCCCCCCCCCCCCCCCCCCCGCCACACTACCTTTCGTATCTCTCCGTTTCACTTCGGCTCACCGACGCAGTCAACCACCGATCAGGTATTAAGTTATTTATAGCTGAGAAGGGTGATGTCACACACATACTCGTCCATTTTACCGGTTTGTGCAAACACACACACTGCTGGGCAAGTTCAAACACACTACCACAGTGTATTTTAAGCACAAAAGTGTGTGTAATAACCTCAAAGTGGGAAAAACTGATTTTCTTTTATCTTTTATAACTTTTTAAAGCATGACAATGCAGAAACAACCCTCAGAAAAAAATGGGTGTCTGACTTGGTCGCCCAGAATTTTACACACACCCATTGTCCATAAGGATGGTAAAGACAGTCACCCATTTGAGCTATTTCATGTACACACACACACACACACACACACACACACACACACACACACACACACACACACACACACACACACACACTCCTCTAAGGAATTAATCAGAGTGACAATATATAACTTATATATGGTACATACTGTCACAGCTGACATACCTGATGGTAAAAATGTATGGGATGACAATACAGTCTCTCTCTCTCTCTCAAGAAGCAGCAAAACCATGTCAAATCTCTAGTTCGTAAAGCAAAGAGACAAAATGCAGAACAAGTTATTGCCGACGGCAAAGACATCTGTTCAGTCTGGCAAGTAATAAACAATTTCACCAAAGGTAACACTAAACGATCGCCTAATATTCCGCCCGACCTTACTGCTGATGCGTTCAACGCTCACTTCATAACTGTTGCTCAAACTCTGGCGAAGTCAAATACACCTAACCCTGTAAACTACACTTGCTCTCATCAACTACGTCACCATAGTCAACAGAGATGGTATTAATAGTCTGCCCTACGTCGTCGAATCCCTGACCTTTATTTATAATTTAACGATCAGACATAACGTTTTTCCCGACGAGCTAAAAAAAGCGAAGGTAATCCCTCTTCCTAAAAGCAAAGCATACTAAACGAGTACAGACCTATTTCCATATTATCCTGTATTTCAAAACCGCTCGAGAAACATATCCAAATTCATCTTCTAAACTTTCTGGAGCAAAACCATCTGATAACTGCAGCACAATCAGGATTTCGACCTCTACATTTGTGCCAAAATGCCCTCAATCATTTAATTGATTAATGGCTCTCTGCCATAAATGACAGTAAAGTATCAGGTACAATCTTTCTTGACATGAAAAAAAGTTTTTGATCTTGTCAACCATTCTCTCCTACTTAAAAAACTACCATTCTATTACATTGACTCAAATACTGCCTCCTTTATATCTTCCTATCTCAGGGACAGAACGCAGAAAGTACTGCTAAATGGCAAATATTCCTCTGATGGTTTAGTAACTTGCGGTGTGCCACAGGGGTCTATTCTAGGGCCCTTATTATCTAATCTTTTATTAATGATCTGCCACTGTGCATATCTCATTTAGACGCAAACTGCGATCTGTTCGCATATGACACGACCATACACACATCTGATAAAGATATCGCAACCATTAATGAGGTACTCCAACAAAGTCTTGATGAAATAGCAGGCTGGTGCAGTGATAATCACATGAATATTAGTATTCCAAAGACAAAGAGCATGTTAGTTACTACACGTCAGAAACACCAGCATGGCCTACCACCTTTAACACTCTCCTTAGATAGCCAGCTTGTAGAACAAGTAACTAGGCATCGCTTATTAGGCGTTATAGTAGACAACCAATTAAGCTGGGAGCTGCATACTGACTATATGCAAAACAATCTCCAAAAATCTGTTCCTGTTATCAAAAACTACGCCATATAGTTAATACTGATATCCGTAAACTCTTTTTCCATGCGCATATCAAAACGCATTGTGACTACAGTTCTACCGTATGGGATGGATGAGGCGAAGTTCACATGAAAAAAGTTAATTCCTTGTATCGTCGGGGCATTAAATTAATACTTCCCGGTTCTACTTCGACTGATGAAAAATTAAAATCTCTCAAGTTACTAACATTGAAGAAACAGTTTGACTTTACCCGCTGTGTTCTACTGCACAAGATCATGCACGGAAAAGCCCCACCCTATCTAAATACTCTATTTTCCGACAATAATAGGAAAAACACGAAAAATAGCTCGATCCACCTTTCAAAAATTAGATTAGACATCGGTAAAACCAGCCTGTCTTTTTCAGGCGCTAAAGCGTGGAATATGTTACCTCCACACCTGAAATCAATTTGTAAGATTAGCGTCCTCAAAAATCGCCTCCATAAATATTTACTTCAGAAGTAATAGTATGTTCGGCTCCTTTATGCTACTATTCGTATAGTTAGTGACAAGTTTCCGATTACCTAATACTCTTCTACTGTTGCTGCAGATTATGTAATAGTTCGACTGTCTGCATTAAGGTTGTAGGACACACCTCTTTCGCGCATCTTTTCTGCGCATTTAGATACCGCTATCTTGCGTCTGCCGTGACCTGAGACTAGAGGTCACCGAAAAAAACCGCCGTACGGCAAGTCGTATTGCAAACAAGCTCAATTTATCGATAATTGACAAAAGATATATACTGTCTGAAATAGGTGTGTAAGCTGACTGTTTCTATGCATAAAATGTTTTGTTTCCTCAGAAATAAGATACTTTTGCATAAGTTGCAACAAGTCATCGAGCGTAAGGCATAACCTGCGTAAAGGATAGCGCCAAGCAACACGCAATTTCTGAATCTGCAACCAAACGGGAAGCAGTCTACCTGGCAGCCAGGAAAACAACAAAATCTCTTCAGACATCAGCAACGAAAAGGTAAACTAAATTAGAAAAAAAAGGGTGGTGGCGTTTGCTAAGCGACTAGAACACGAGGTACTAGCAGAAGCAAAATGTCGTAATATAAGTGGCATATCTCACTGGTTCAGCGTCCAACCCTTTTATGCACCGCCGTGAGATATGACCTGCACGGCGTAAAACCCCCATAGCTAACTGTCCGTGTATGCATGGAAATTTAAGTTCCCACAGTACTAGTGTCGTCGCCACTGCCTACCTGCAATGAAGAAGACTACATTTTATTGTGGGTTGAGGGGGGGGGGGGTTAGGGGGGGGGGGCATTCCGGCCATGTCAGTCACCACCTACAAGTAAAACATTTCCATACATTTTCGGAGAGACTTTACTAATACGGTGGAGGGTATGTAGTCGACATTGTAGTTATATTAAACCAGTGCCAGTGCTTATTATCTAGGAAAACGTACTGTGTGTAGAAAAAAGTCCTGCTAAGGGAGAATTTGGCATTATGAACCTCTAACTCAGTAACTGCTTCCAGTACTTAGTAACTTAATTTGCTCATCCATTCCCTTGCTGTCTTATAAAGGCTATATTACAGATTAGGATATAGGTCCAGCATTTTTTTTGTTTTGTTCAAGGATGGTGCCAGAATAGCTTGGCGGATGAGACGCCGATCGATTTTGGCACCACCCTTGAACTATCATAGTCACATTTATGTCAAGCAGTGGGTGTATCAGGAGTAAAAGGGTTACCTAGTACTTTATAGGTATGTATGTATGTTAAATTAAACCTACGCTACTTTGACTGAAACCCTAATATTTGTTGACTACAATTTTGGATGACCTTGGAATGTGTGCTATATGCTTATTTATTTTTTCATTGTATGATTGCGGTTTGTATCAAAGTTTTTGCAATTTCCCTATCAAATTTGGCACAAGGGTAGCTGATGATGAAATCTTCCTCATCCTATAGATACTAAGTAATTTGGTTGACTCCTTACACAGGTCAAGAGTCACAGAAGGTTGACAAACGTTAGAAAAATGCATAATTGTAATTTGTAGAGAAAATACAAATTTCACTAGTACAAAAGCAAGCCTTTATGTTGAGACTTGTGACACTTATGTCAGCTACCTCAGTTTTGGAAAGGTCACACAGTTTATACTTATATGTGAATTAGTTATGCACATGAGGCGTACAGACTTTGCAATTCTTGTTTGTTCTTTGCGGTGTACACAGTTTATGTCACATTTATTTTGAAAGTCATAATCTGCTCCTGCATTTAGTTCACACAAAGTGAAATTATCATGCTGCCGAACAACACAGTAATACTAATAATCGTGTATTTCATTTCAGGCCAATACTGCTGTTGACCTCTCACTGTGGAGTCTCAGTACTCTCACCCAGAGGACTTACTTGCAAACAAGCGCATAAGTATGACGCCTACACCAAGGCCACAGCTCAAGTGAAGTGAAGGAAGGTGACACTTATTCTCCTGGACTCGAGGTAGATCATACCGGTAGATCTGTGACTAGAATCAGGTGCAGAACAAAACACAACTATGGTGTGATTGTGAATGAACACATCATACTGTAATGCTTTCTGTCATTGGCTCGTGTGTGCAGCAAGTGTGAGGCTATGTTCTGGGCCATTTGTCGTCCATGGTAAACGGTAATGTTGGCATTTTCTTGGAGACTATTCAAACCACAGTCTTCAACGTGGCCCAAGGATACTTTGTGGCAAGACCTGTCTTAGCATACCAGTTTGAGTTAAGACCAAGGGTCATGAGAAATCAAGAAATAGGTAAAAAATAGCCATATTTTGACAACAGATATTTTTTCTCAAATATTATTCACAAGTACAAAAGCCAACCCTTTACTGATGCGGAGACTCATGGCACTTAAATTTCAGTCACCTTTTGGAAAGGTCACACAGTTCAGATTATGTAAATGATCAGTTTTAAATGCACATGAGCGATCCAGGCTTCACCATTGTTGTTTGTGGAGTTTACAGTTTATGTCACATTAGTTTGAAGGTAGTAATGCGTAAACTAAATGTAGGGGCATATTGGGCAGGGGGGGGGGGGGGGAGCCCTCCCGCCCCGGCCCCGAATTGTTTATAATGCTATAACAAAGTCCCTTTTTGGGGAGTTTGGAACCAACCCACCCTGAAATAAGATCAGACGTGAAATTGGCATGCTGCTAAACAACACGTTAATAAACATGTATTTCATTTCAGGTCAATGCTGCTGTTGACGTCGCACTGCAGAGTCGCACCCAGAGGGTATACTTTCAAAACAAGCACAGAACACAGACGTATGACGCCTACACCAAGAAGAGGCAGGAGCTAGTCAGGCCATGTTTGCTCAAAAGGAGAAGGTCACAGCTGAAAGCAGGCAATGCCAGTTCCAGTGGATCAACTAAAGTGAGAGAAGGCAACACTTATTCTCCTGGACTCGAGGTAAATCATACCGGTTGATTTGTGAATAGAATCAGGTTCATAACAAAACACAACTGGTGTAAATAAACACATCATACTGTAATGCTTTCTTTCATTTTGAAGATGGTGTAGTACAGTACCAGCATTATCTACAACACCGAATGCTAAAATCACTTGCTGTCAACAAGTGGCACCATATTGCATTTGATTTGGAAACTAGAGGCTTGTGCAAGTCTGCAAATACTGTCATTTTCTTTAATAAGCACTTAGTGCACACAGAATGACAGGAAAACACTGAATACCACCTTTTAATAATAAATAATAATAATACCGTTATTATATAGGCGCTTTTTCTCAATTTTGGGGAAATCGACTCAAAGCTCCGCGCCTGAAACCCAACACACACACTCACGAAACAGACACGGATTTACGCCATTTAAGACAAACACAGTACAAGACAGACAAAGGGCCAGTTCAGCTACTGAAGTTACTGAGATTTTTGATCGCTTGTATTTGAAATTTGTAAAGTGGCCTGAGACCGGTAATAAAGTGTGGGGGTGGTGGGGTGGGTTTTTGGTCCAGTGTGTACTGTTGCTAAACAGCAATATGTTAAACGTGTCCTGTATGAAACATTTTCTGCAAGTTACACTTTGATGCTGATTCTAGATATATTTATACACCCATTGTGGTCATTTAAAGCTCAGTTGTGTCTCATATGTGGCTCACGTGTGTGCAAAACTAAGTGTTTGTAATGGGTCGTCCGTCGACTGTCTGTTATCTGTGGGCAACTTTAACATTGGTATTTCCTCAGAGACTATTTAAGCCTCAGACGTCCAACTTGGCACCAGGGTACTTTGTGGTACAATCTTTCTAAACATACCATCTGCTGTGACCTTTCAAAGGCAGGGTAACGGGGGGAGGGGGGGGGGGTCCAGAAAGGGGTAAAAAATGGTCAGATTTTGACACAAATTGTTTCTCCTCACACAAGGTCACACAGGTTGGACGTATTATGTGGATTGGTCATACACGTAAACCATAAGGACATTCATTGTCTTTCTTGTTCTTGCTCTGAATACTGTCATAATTATTATGCATGTATGTACTTTGTAAAAATACTTGCAAACACATATATATGCACGCATAATGTGCATTTCAAAACTTTTTTTTTGATTCTAAATTATTTTTTGCAGGTTGCAATAGCCACATTGAAGAAGAGTTCAGCGCGTACGTCTCTCCGGGATGGCCAACCGACAGGAAGGCAAAGGAAGTGAACTGATTGTCCTGTGGGCAAACGTCCTGTTATTTTGCTGTCCATCCACAATGCCAAGGTTTTGGACAGTCACATCCTTCGCAATGCAGCAAACGCCTTTGCCTTACTGCACTCTCCTGTCATGTCACGATTTGGAAACGCAGCTTAATTTGTATTAGTTTTTGATTATCCAGGGAAAAACCCTTTACTGCCAATGTGTTCATTTTTCGAAGACATTTCAGCATATAAACAGGTCTTTTTTGTGACAAGTTCCGAAATACTGGCATACATCAGTCATTCAAAATATGTACTCCACAGCTGACTCTTATGGGTTAGGAAACAGTGGTACAGATAGATTTTTTGCAGCGTCGGTGTGAAACAAGGAGAAAACTTATCACTGCTCCGCTTTGCATGATTATAAATGATATACATTCTGAAAATGGTCATTGGCCTCAGAGTATAACACCCATGGGTCCTTTCTAAAGAGGGGGTGTGCCAAAATATAGAAATGCAGCCGGGGGGGGGGGGGGGGGGGGTAGGTATGTAGTATATATATACATATATGTCATTAAACCCTCTGCTCAAAATATACCAAATGTGGACTTGCTCAATGAAAATCGCAATACTTCTAAAGAGTGAGTTGACCATGTAGTTCTTGCATTACCCTCCATCTGTCAGCAGATTTCAGTGGTTGGGTGATAACTGATTTGGCAACATTGACGATGCGTTTAAGCCGTTGTGTAGGCCCCCACTGGGGCGCTCGGACCACAACGTCATACACTTGTTGCCAAAGTATAGACAAAAAATAAAGACGTCCAAGACTGTAACGAACACCACACAGCTGTGGACACCGGACAGCATGGAGGAGCTCCGTGGGTGCTTTGAGGCGACAGATTGGGATATGTTTACTCATAACTGTGATGACCCTAATGAAATTGTTGAGACAGTCACTTCTTACGTAAGATTTTGTGATAACACTGTAATTAAAACCAAGACAGTGAAGGTGTTTGCTAACAATAAGCCATGGGTCAGCAAGGAGCTAAAGGTGTATTTGAACCAGAAGAAACTTGCTTTCTTACAGGGTAACACTGATGAATTTCGGGAAAAGGAGAGGGATTTTAGAAGGGCTGCTAGGACTGCCAGACTGAACTATAAAAGCAAGATCGAAACAAAATGTTCTTCTGGCAACGCTAGAGATGCATGGAATTATCTGAACGGCATGATGGGTAGGCAGCAAAAGAAACAAGCCAGGCTTTGCACTGGGAATCCAGTTGAGATGGCCAATGATCTAAATCGTTTTTACTCACGGTTCGATGGCAGAAACCTTAGTGATAACTGTGATGAATTGTGCCAGTCCATTGTGCCGGAACCTTTGTCAATTACTGAAGAGGAGGTAGTAAACATCTTTTCTAAGCTGAATTCACACAAAGCACCTGGACCAGGTGGGTTAGGTGGAAGAGTATTGAAAACCTGTGCAGGTCAATTGGGGAAGATCTTCACTACTATCTTTCAGTTCCTGCTTGATCATCATACTGTCCCTACGGCTTGGAAATCATCAATCATTGTCCCGATTCCTAAAAAAACCAACGCTCATGAATTCAACGATTTCCGTCCAGTTGCATTGACTTCTATTCTGTCAAAATGTATGGAAAAAGTGGTGAGGAGGCATCTGTTAAATGATGTTGCCGAACTACTGGATCCATTCCAATTTGCTTACAAAAACCATAAGGGTGTGGAGGATGCATGCCTTACTCTGTACAATCTTGTATTTCAACATCTTGAGAAATCAAAAGCACATGTGAGAATTCTTTTTATTGACTTTTCTAATGCTTTTAATACTGTTGAACCACTGATGCTTTTGCAGCGTATGATGGACCTTAATGTGAACACAAACATTATTCTGTGGGTGCGAGACTTTTTGAAGGACAGGCCACAACGTGTAAATGTACACGGCAGTCTGTCTGACCAAGTGGTGCTAAATTCAGGCTGCCCTCAAGGTTGTGTCCTCTCTCCGACATTGTTTTCTATATACACAGACCATATGCGTTGTCACACTGCCACTTCTCGTCTCTTAAAGTTCTCAGACGACATGGCCCTTGTACGCCTACTCCAAACAAAAAGAAGACAGTCTGGCCGAGTACTTTGCACATATAGCAGTATTAGAGTCATGGTGCAAAGATAGTTTTCTGGAAATGAATGTACAGAAAACCAAGGAACTCGTCATTGATGACAGGAAAGTTGATGATATTTTTGTACCTGTCTCAATTAATAATCAACCTGTAGAGGTGGTCACTGAATTTAAGTACCTTGGCACAGTCGTTTATAATGGGCTGTCCTTCACTGGAAACACTGATCTGATTGTGAAAAAAGCAAACCAGCGTCTGTACCTTCTTAGGAAACTGAGAAGTTTTGATGTCAGTTCCAGGGTTTTAGAATTCGTTTATAGAAGCCTGATCGAAAGCATACTGACGTTTAACATCACTGCTTGGTATGGCAATCTCAGTATGAAAAACAGGGGCCGACTGTCACGTATCGTCAGAACAGCTGAGAAGATCATTGGCCTAGGACAGTACCCAGTAGATGATCTGTACCATAGAGCTGTCCGAAGGATAGCTGCTAGCATTGTCAATGATCCTAGTCACACACTCTTTGATCAGTTTCAAATGCTACCATCAGGCAGACGTTTCAACATGCCACTTGCCAAAAGGAATGTTTTTAAGAAGTCTTTTATTCCAACTGCTGTCTCGATTTTGAACTCTCGTTAATAACGCCGCGATAAGTATGATCTACTTAACATTACCTCCCATCTTGTGACAGATTGCTTGTGATAGATTGCTGCAATGATAATTTTTCATGATATGCTTTTGCAGCGTTTGTTAATGTCTTATATTGTTGTTTCATGATGATCCGAAAGGCAAATTTCTGTCGTGCCTGGACTCGAACAGACAATAAAGTTGTATTGTATTGTATTGTATTGTATTGTATTGTATTGTATTGTATTGTATTGTACTCACAATGATTATGTGTAAACATAACGGGGCATATTGAAACATGTGACAGTTGTTTTGTTTCCTTATAATTTGTAACCAAAAACTGCTGGGAAACTGAGATTCAGCTGGAGAGTAGGTACATCCACTACCAATCTGTTCACAAACATCTTTCAACCAGAGATGTTCACCGACCTGCTTTCACGGATACACCAAAGGAGCATGTAGCATTGCTTGCAGCAGGTATATTAAAACAAATTCACATTATTCATTAATTAATGTTTGTTGATGATGCCAGGAAAAATTTTAAAAAAAAACACTCTGTGACAACACTCTTTGGTGTGCTTTTTCATCAATGAATCTGTGAATGATTGAATGAATGTAAACATGCAATGTAAACATGCTCACAATGCCTGGCTGAAAAAAATGAATGAACAAATGTACCGAGGTAACCAGTATGCATTTTTATCCAAGACTGAAAGTGGTTTGTTGGTTGGTTCATGGTTTAACATCCACATTACAACGGTGATGATAATCGCATATTTTAAATTTAAAAAAGAACAAAATTACCACGCGTTTCTTATATATATATATATATATATATATATATATATATATATATATATATATATATATATATATATATATATATATATATATATATATATATATATTCGTGTGTGTGTGTGTGCGCGCGTTTGTTTCATTTAGCGAAGTAGAAACTGTATGGGTTTCAAATTTTTGAGCAGGGAAAAAAATATCAATCTACGGGGATTGAACCCTGGTTACCTGCGTGGCAAAAAAGAGTATTTTACCACTGCACTATCTCAACTACTAAGAGATAATTGGTGCATTTAATTACTTATAGATAAACCTTCTCATCCCGTATCTGCCGTTATTGTTTGTTCCAGTTTACTTTCCCACTGTCACTAATAGTGATGGAGGACTAGTAGTTTGCAACAGTTTGGGCGTAGGTTATACTTGTTGGTTTGGCGTACTTGATTTCCTCCTTTCTCATGCCGGCTTAGGACCGGCTACGGCGGAGATATGATCTGCCGGAAGTCAGACATCGCTTGTATCCCTTTTTGAAAACGCACTCGCAAACGACCCAAAGTGCCAATTTTTGCGCGGGACTCCCTCATTTTTTCATAAATAATGTGTGTGATATGATCTAAAGTACGACTTTATCGAATAAAAAGGGCCTGAGCAATTGCCCAACATTGCAAACACTTGTAATGTTATTGATAACATCCGAGCAATTTGCGAATTTACAACATAAACTTTTGTCGATTGCACTTAGAATTCCAATTATCAGAACACACTTTTTTTACGAAAAAATACTAACATACTTTATGAAGTGACCGAAATGTTTCTTTATCATTTTAACACACTATTCGATAAATTTTTATTGTGTTCTGAAATCAGCTATTTTGCGTGTTTTCTCT
>BTPG01000001.1:225199665-225304833 GCA_036245525.1 Semisulcospira habei | reverse complement strand
CAAAAGACTCAAACTTACAAATATGCCCGGGACCATGGGTCTTTCAGGGTGGCAATAGCCTCCAGACTCAATAAGGCTCTCAAAAAACCCTATAAGCGGCAGTTTTCAATTAAACAATGTAGGTATAGTATACAACCTTAACATGTCAGCTTCATACTTGTGTATATGTATATATATATATATATATATATATATATATATATATATATATATATATATATATATATATATATATATATATATATATATATATATATATATTCTTTACTTTTAACAACTTTTACTTTATTAGATCTTTTGAGCCTTCCACTGAACACCTACTACATAAAGTAATAGGGACTACCCCCAGGCGCCCCGCAACCCGCTGGAGAATATCCAGTCCTCCCCCCCCCCCACCCTCCCCTCTCTGGGGGAGGACTGGATATTCTCCAGCGGGTTGCGGGGCGCCTGGGGGTAGTCCCTATTACTTTATGTAGTAGGTGTTCAGTGGAAGGCTCAAAAGATCTAATAAGCGATGCAGTCACAAAAGGACAGCTGATGTCCTGATGACACAATGCAAGCTTACCAGCCTGGAATTCCATGGCATTAGCACAGCATTCTCAGAATTTATTGAAAATTATATATATATATATATATTATATATATATATATATATATATATATATTATATATATATATATTATATATATATATATATATATATATATATATATATATATATATATATATATATATATATATATTATATATATATATATTCTTCTAAGCGCTGTGTGTGTGGGGGGTGGGAGGGGGGAGGATGGGTCTTTTTGTCTTTTTACGTACATATGTTTTATCTTTTGAGGTATCCTCTGATGTATTTTTATATGTGTAGAGTAGCAGGACAGTTTGGAAGATAGGCATTGCTATGCCTAAAACTTTTTATCCTGAATAAAAATATAAAAACGTTTCATCATCACCATCATCTCTCTCTCTCTCTCTTTCTTTCTCTCTCTCTCTCTCTCTCTCTCTCTCTCTCTCTCTCTCTCTCTCTCTCTCTCTCTCTCTCTCTCTCTCTCTCTCTCTCTCTCACACACACACACACACACACACACACACACACACACACACACAAACACACACAGACACACACACACTCGCATGCGTGCAGTGTAGACAAGGGTATAAAAATCAATTATTTGCTAGCAAACAAAATACTGATGAATACTGCGCGATAGAAAAGAAAAGAAATGTGTTAAGAAACCTTTAAAAAGAATTTTAAAAAATGATAAAAATTCCAACATATAAATGGCATAAAGCGCGCACATGGTGTGCGCGTGCTTGTGCGCATGCGTGCGTGCGCGCGCGTACGCGTGTGTAATCTGCCATATTATGACAGACAACGCACACACGCACACGATCACATAACCACACGCATGAACACACACACGCACACAGACGCACTCACACACACACACACACGCACACACACGATCACACACCCATACGCACGAATGCACACAGCCACACACACACACACACACACACACACACATACACACACACACACACACACACACACACACACACACGCATACGCATACATCAAATCAGGTATTACTTGTCAGACATGGAGTCAATGCACATGCCGATATATGTACTCTGAGAACATGCAGTTTCCGCATGTAAAGCTGGATTATTTTAGATATTTGAAGAGGCCGTCTTTAAAGGAGGGCAGGAACATACATGAAATCGAATTCCAGAGAGTACTTCCTGAATATGTTAAGCTAGATTTAAAGATCTCAATGCGAGGCCGCGGAACCTGATAGTGCCGCCCCAGTCTGGGATGTCGTGAGGAAATTACTGAAAAAAATGGGTCAAGATAACGGGGCCCTTTTTGTTTACACAGCTTATACATAAAGATGGCTTTGTTACATATAAGGTGCTGCTTCCGGGGAAGCACACCAAGAACTTCAAGTTTCTTTTCCGTTCGGCTACTTGAGGATCCGGTAGGATAAGTTTAGCAGACCTCCTGTGTAAAGTATTCAGCCTCTTTAAATGCACTTCACCTGAACCATCCCACACTGTTGATGCGTAGTCTATTTGCGACTTTACGTGGGCGTTATAGAAAATTGTACGAGAGAGAGAGAGAGAGAGAGAGAGAGAGAGAGAGAGAGAGAGAGAGAGAGAGAGAGAGAGAGAGAGAGAGAGAGAGAGAGAGAGAGAGAGAGAGAGAGAGATGTCACTCCTAAACCAGACAGCAACAGGTCGCTCATGCAGATCGAGAATTCTACAACAGACACAGATCTTGATAAGCTCCTTCAAGTTCCACGGGCTCAACAGAATCTGTGCCTTAAGCTGACGGCGATCGATTCAATTGGAATCTTCATCGAAAATGCTCTATGGGAACAGGATCCACTTGAAACAGCAACAACGGCAATAACAACAACAACAACCAGAACAACAATATTAACAACGACGACGACGACAACAACAGCAACAACAACAACACCAGCAACAACAACAACAGCAACAACATCTTGGACTGATCGCGTATCCCCAACATTGCCGAGAAAATGAGAACTATAACTGCAATCTATAACTGCAAGAGGCATAGATCCTCATGAGCCCCCGCAGTTGCGGGGGCTCATGAGGATCTATGCCTCTTGCTGACACCACTTTGCTCACCATGTTCCTTTTAACGGTTTCGGCCTTGGGTATTGAATAAACAATAACTTTAGAAACACAGACTGCGTCAGCTGGTTAATCACATTCACTGCACCCTTCCCATCATCCTATATGGAATGACCTAATCCTAGTTTAAAAATGACCTCCTCGCTGCCATTGATCAAGAAAGGCGCGTCTAAATTAACTCATTCGAGACGTGCCGCCTAGGGATACGCGGCTTACGCCGCGTACCCTGAGGCGGCACGCCTCGAATGCGTTAAAGCACCACACACTGGCGCGAAAAACAACGGATTCAAACGGTACCAAAATAGGTCTAGAGAACAGAGGAATAAACCGTTAGTTAGTTAGTTATTTGGGTTTAACGCTGAGCCGGAGACTAAGGCCAACTCACGGCGGAGGACTAAACAGAGACAGAACATCACGAGCACCTGCGACTGCGAGGGCGCATAATGGTTTAAATACGTCTCCTGCAGTTTGGCAGCATTCGCCTTGCCCCGACAGTTAAGGGGTTAACTTCATGAATGAAGCAGAGTTTTTAACTCTTTGACTGACGGAATCATCGCGAGAGAAGAATAAGGGGGAAAACACACACAAAAAAACACAACAAGAACAAAGAAACCGCATTTAAACGAAGGCTCAAACATATTACGAGTGGTGTTGATACACTAATTGTCTCTTACCTTAAGAACGATCCGTCTTGCTGCTTAGACGATTGTAGGACAATGTGTTGTATTCAGTCAGAGTCTCTTTCCACAAAACGTTGACGGCAAATACAATGCCAAAATGTAAGTCCAGAAGGAAACAGTGTAATTACAATTCTGGGTCCGCCCGTACAAATCAGTTCTTGGTCCGCTGTATCCGACACTCAGCTGCGCTTTCGTCACCTGGCGGAAAATATTTTCGGTTAACCGCAGCCCTGACTCAACACAACATAGAGATGGAATAGTATAGTTCAAGGGTTGTGCCATAATAGCTTGGCACCTAGAGGCGCCAAGCTATTCTGGCACCACCCTTGAACTATCATGATCGTTCTGTATTTTGGGGACGCAAAGCTATTATGGCACCAGTCTTGAATTGTCATGGCTGATCTGTCTCCTAGAAATTGCAAAATAATTGCCTGGCACCACTCAGTCACGGTCGACATGTCTCAGTCTTGGAGGCACTAATATTTCTGACACCATCCTTAAACTGTCATTGTCCATTTGTCTCAGTCCTGCAGGTCCCACGCTATTCTGTCTCCACCCCTGAACAAGCATGGTCGATCTGTCTCCTGTCTTGGAGGAACTAAGCTTTCTTGGCAATACCCTTGAACAATAATTGTCGACCTGTCTCCACGAGGCGCAAAAACATTGAACTCTCATGTTTGATATAATGTCAGTGTTCGTGGCGCTAAGCTATTCTGGCACCACATATGAACTGCCATGGTCGATCTATCTCTTGAAGAAGCAAAGCTATTCTGGCACAACCCACCTTTAACAGACATGGTCCATCTGTCTAAGTCCTTAAGGGCAAAGCTATTCTGGCACTACCCTTGAACACTGAATCACTGGCGACCTGTTCCTAGAGGCGCCATGCTATTCTAACACCTCCCTTGATCCATCATGTTCGATCTGTCTCCTGAACTGTGATATTGCCTTCAGGTGACAACTTTCAAATCCTGGAATTTCGCCCTTAATAATAATAATCATACATGGTATTTAAAATCTAGTAATCCTGTTGCCGCTAGGGTTTCATGTGAAAGGAATACAAGATAGAGGTTGAAAACCCCTTAAATTAGATACAAGGAACGACGTTTCGGATCAATGATCCTTCTTCAGGTAACATGGAAACAAACATCATATTATACATGGTATTTATAATATTACTCAATGCGCAGGCGAAAAGATTACACACACACACACACACACACACACACACACACACACACACACACACACACACACACACATACACATACACACACATACACACGCACACACACATACACACACACACACCACACACACACACACACACACACATACTCACACACATACACACACACACATACACACACACACACACACACACATACACACACACACATACACACACACACATACACACACACACACACACACACACACACACACATACACACACACACATACACACACACACATACACACACACACATACACACTATCAAACACATACACACACAGTGGTCAGGATTGATAGAAGCACGTGACTGCTCTATAGCAGATACTCACAAACCAGATAGGTGAGGCTAGCGCTGGCAGAATTGTCAGTACTCAAACCAGGGAATCACAGCGCTGGACAGACACGTTAGACCCTGCCCCGCCTACAGCACCAATCGCATCGATGGGTGCTGATAGGGGGGCAGGGATCTACTGTGTCTGTCCAGCGCTGTGATTCCCCTTGGTTTGAGTACTGCTCTATAGCAGGCTTTGTTTGTTAGAATTCGCCGATACAAAGGGTTATCAATACTGTCTTGCCTCAGCTAAGACTTTTCTGCCTTCTGTTCATAATCCATGTGAGTTGTAGGTACACATACCAGAGAATTCCCGTTGCCTTTTGATCGTAACGGAAATAACTCTCCTGCGTACAAAGGAGAAGAAGGGGAGAAAAGTATTTCATTTTACGACACTCAGCTTCACAATTTAAGTGTTGCCCAGCATTATTATAAGACATACAATGAACGTAGTAAAACTGTTGCCGCTAGGGTTTCACGTGAAAGAAAAACAGAAGATAGTAGTAGAAAACCCTTTAAAATAGAAACAAATAACGACGTTTCGGATCAAAGATCCTTCCTCAGGTGACATGGAAACAAACGTAGAACAGAAAAGAACACGACAGAAAGAAAAGACGTCATCCTGTATAGAGAGAATTTAGAATGACGTAAAAAAAAAAAACACACACACACATAATGACGCAAATACACATGCACAAAACACGTAGCACAAAACTTACGTCTATATAGATACACGTCACTGCATACATTCGCATTCACTCGTGCCTGCTGCAGCTCACGCACATGCACACACACACACACACACACACACACACACACACACACACACACACACACACACACACACCATCACACACACACACACACACACACACACACACACACACATTTTGACATACAATGAACATTTATAAAGAAACTATTGCCTGGAGTAGGCCGCAATAACACATTATTACTCTATTACAATTCTAGAGACAGATCAAGCATGATAGTTTAAGGGTGGTGTCAGCATAGCTTGGCGCGTACAGGCTTGCTGGCACCACCTTAAACTATCATGCTCTATCCATGTCTTCCTGAATGTGTCTAAAATCTATTTTCACCTTTCTGATGGAACGTTTTATCAAAATGTTCCCAATCACAGTGAACAATCTAGTCCGCAAAGTGTGTCACTATGTAACCGCATCCATACTAGCACACCTTCAAACGGATCCCCGGGCTTATTCGTCCCCTTTGTTCTGTCTGAAAAAAAGGATAGCCGTCAATAGATCAGCCAGGTTTCTAACGTAGACTCACTTCTCCTTTGTAATCCGAGCGCACTTTGATGTCAGGGAGATGAGTTTAACGACATGAGAACGGTTTCTGTGTTTTCGGTTTTTTTGGCACAGAATCGACGCAGTCCCTTGCAAATGTCCCGTAAAATTAATTTGTTCCTGGCTACAGTCGCTTTCATTCAGCAATTCCTCTGCACTGAAAGTGATGGGGATCTTCTGTATAAAGCCACTGATAAATCCTTAGAGTGTGTGCGCCGGCATCAGGGCTGACCCCCAAACGAGTAGCCGGCGGCTTCGGGTCGACTCCGCCCTGCGTTTGCCCGCGCAGGACGTGCCCGAGGACCTTTTGCTCACTGATAGCGTGACTGCAATTGATGCTGATGCGAAATGCAGGGTATGCTTGCGCATTTAGATTTCTTTTTTCTCTCTATTTTTTTTTTTTTTTTTTTCTTGTTTTTTTGCTGTGATGTTCTCCCAAAAAGGTCTCAGTGTTTGTTCCTGAGTTTAATCGCAAATGCTGCCTGCGATTCTGCGAATAAAAAGCTATGTTCAGTGACTTCAATTCTGCGCACGTCTGTAGAAAGACAATATCCGTCATCCGAGAGGTATGCAATGTCAGCGAAGTGTCCAATAATCATCCGCACCCCCCCCCCCCACTCCCCCCCCCCTGCCCAAAAATAATAATAATAATAATAATAATAATAATAATAATGAAATAAAATAAAATAAATAAATACAATTAAAAAAATAATAAAATAATAAATAAATAAATACAAAATAAAAATAAAAAATAAATTAATTAATTAATAAATTTAAAAAATATAACAATAAGCAAACCGCCAATTTCAGTCCAGATTCTGCCGCTAAAATCGGTTAACCCATTCAACCCCCAGATAAAAAACAGTATGTATATCGATTGACTACAGCAGTTAACCACTACTCTGTCAATATACGCAGATTGTGTTCTTGAAATTATTATGCAGAAATTGAAAATCAACCATACTCGGTCGTCCAAGGAATATGGACACAGAGTAGTTTCAGCAAGAGGCATAGATCCTCATGAGCCCCCGAGGTTGTGGGAGCTTATGATGATCTATGCCTTTTGCACTTGGCCGGTGTTGCAGTTTTCTCGACAGTGACGAGGTTAAGAATTAACGTCCAATATTCTTTGCACCCACAACGCCAACGTGATTCTGACGCCATCAGTTACTATCATAGTCAATCAGTCCCCTCGCAGTTAGGTCGCAGCCTTCAAAAGACGAGTCCCAAATTTAGAAACTGTGATCAGAGGGCGCAGTGCACCGGTGCGTGTCCCTATACACGAAAACCATTTTGGGCTTTATTTTATCAGGGGCAAATTCCTGCAG
The DNA here is from genome assembly GCA_036245525.1 of Semisulcospira habei. NCBI lineage: Eukaryota > Metazoa > Mollusca > Gastropoda > Semisulcospiridae > Semisulcospira > Semisulcospira habei. The sequence continues at coordinate 225,297,274 of BTPG01000001.1, read as the reverse complement.
AATTTAATTGCGCTCTGAAATTACGTGCATGCCTACAGGGTCTTCATTGACACTTCACAGCCGGGAAAATTCGAACACCCCCTACAACGCAGTCAGGTATCCTGCAATAATCAGGCTATGGTCAAAAGAAGCCATTTTCGTGCCTATAGAATTACAGTATCACACTCTTAAAAAATAAAATAAAATAAAATAAAATAAAATAAAAACATTATTGTATTGACCAGAATAATGAAAATCAATAGTCTTGCCCGTAACCTGGTGTTACGTTTGTGATTGCGTTATTCTTTGAGAGCATGTGTGTATTAATCATAGGAAAGATCCGATATTCATTTGAGTTAATTTAGGATAAGAATTAAGTACCTTTTTAGTAGTATTCATTTTCTTTTGCACGGAGAATTGCGATCGATTTTTGTTGTGACGCGTAGTTTCGCCTACATTAGACTGGAAGGTTCGAGCAGGGTCGCGATCTTTCTAGTGGCCTCAGATATGACGTCAAAGTGTCGGCTACATTTCGTAACATTGTATCAAAGATAGTAGTGGAATTTTGTAGTTCATTCTAGTGTATTCTTTTTCATGAATATTAATGAGTTTTGGTTACGTTTTCTTTTCTGATTAGTTGTGTTGTATGAATTTGCTGAATTATTCTGGAAATCCGTAATAGTATAAAAGCGGTGTTAGGAAATATGTGTGTACATTGTATGAGAAACGCAGTGTGTCAAAAGTGTTGATGCATTGTATAGGAGACAGTGTATCAGTGTTGGTGCATTTGTGTATGCATTGTGCTGAGATCGCATCGCTGCAATAAAATATTGTTGGAACTGTTACTCCAGTGTGGTCCACAACATTATGGCACGTGTGACGAGTTGCAGCTGAGTGAAGTTTTTTTACAAGAACCCTACGTGCGTGCGTCTGGTGTGATTGCATCATACTATGACTACGACTACCACGTAACACCTGGGTCCATCTACACGAAAACCATCTCGGCTCTATTTTATCAAAAACATTAATTGCGCTAAAATTACTACAGTGCCTGCAGATCCTGTCTGATTCAGTGCCGGGTGCACAGACGGCGAATATCACGGCAATGATATGAGATTACGCTTACCGCATGTTTCTTCTAACTCCCACGTGGGAAATGACACTGGTCGTCTCCGTCGATTCGTTACCACTGATCAGCGGTAGCGAATCAAGGCAGGCAACCAGTGTGTTAAGCGGTTAACTAATTGAAGGAGACAAACAGTGCATGTGAATTAAACCTAAAGTGCATGTGAATTAACCCTAAACTCGCAAAACTAAATGACTATCATTCTATAGAATGAAAGTTATTTGGTTCTGGGAGTTCAAGAGTTCATTTGACGAAACCCGACGTGAACTCAATTTCAAATTACCGGTTTGTCATCCTTTGCCTGTACAGCATGAAAGTCAAATGAAAATTGACGTAAAGTTCAGATCAATATAGGCCACGATCATTCATCGTGTCATCCACTTAATTTGAAAAAAAAAAAAAAAATCACACATACGACAGACATTGTCCCCAGTGTAACACATTCCTGTGGTAGACATCACGGAAATTGCACGTCATCAAAACACCTACTTGCACAGTCAGCAAAAGGCCTTCGGGCCGACGTCGTCCGCAGTCGGCCCGCGCACATACGTGCGCGGGCAGACCGCGGGCGGCGTGGGCCAGATGGGAATTGCACTTACTGGGTTCACAGAATCAAAATAATGCAGAGTCATGATATTTCTCACAATATCCCACAAATAGCGCTCGCTCAAGCTGGTGTATATGGGCCGCCAAATATCCCACGCCGAACAGATTGGAGCGCACCGCTTAGCGCGTCATCGCTGCTTTTCACACGCTTGCAGACTCTTTCGCGTCCCGCGCCAAGCGAGTGTACCCCCTGAGTGGTAATAAATATGTCACACGTTTATGGCTTTTTTGCCTCTCATACCGTGGTTACTACGAACACGCAAAACGCATTTTCACTGTTCATTTTAAACGAAAACATTAGGTTTCATAGACTGTCTACTCGTTTTCTGTCAGATGTTTACGGCTACTTGAAGCATCAGACAAAACTGCTATGGACGATATACGCAATATCATCGATCCCCCGTGAAAGCTCAAAGGTAAATTTGTTTGGCGCCTTAGGCACTATTTTTTTAGCTATCGTTGTCTGTAGCTCCTGCGTTGACGCTGCTATCACACCAGCTGATCATTTCAAAAGGTTAGCTGCTTGATTGTGGAAGTGAAAACTCTCTCGAACTTGATTCGAGATACCACCTTTATATCCCACGGTTGACCGTGGTTGTCAAGCTCAGTGTTGCGATTGATACAGCGTACCGCAACTTCAGTTCCGGAGTAGCCGGGGCGTCATCAAGTAACAGTCTTAGGTCCAACGACACCGGAGTCCCTGAAATTTCAAGGAAATCCGATACCCCCTGATCGCGGGGTGAGGTCAGAAATTCATCAAGTTGGTGTCCAGGAGCCCAATGTTCATATTGTGCAGTTGACTGTCACCCACGCAACACTTCCCCTTACCTTTTTGTCCCCTCTTCGTTTTGCCTGGAAACAGCGTCCAAGTCAGACCAGTACAACTGGAAACAGTGTCTAAGTCAGACCAGTACAACTACAATTGACATAGATCACCATGATCCCCCAGAGATTGAATTGGCTGATGGGAATCTGCACATTTTGCAGGCCTACTTTAATCCCTTAATAGATTCCCCGGATGAGTAAGACACTGCGGAATTATTTGCTTATCCAGGGCCATCCGCCTACAAGAGCAGCGCCGGATCAATCAGTTTTCAAGGCGGGGGGGGGGGGGTGCTCAACTTCTTTATTTTCTATTGCCAGGGTCTAGTATATATCAAAACACCACAACCGAAACTGTTCTTCTGACGTTTTTGAAAGTTTCTAACTGGTGTTACCTATGGCACTGAAACAAGCGTTATAACTCAATTTTAAATACACTTATTTATAGTTTTATGCCAGCCGACAGGGGTTGGGGGGGGTTGGGGGGGGGGTGCTGTAGTACCAAAACACACTCCCTGGATCCGGCCCTGAAGAGGCATAGATTTTCATAAGCTCATGCAAGTTGTAAAGGCTGCTGAGTCGGAGAATCAAATGACTCTGTTTGATCGTTATTTATATGGATCGGTCTCGTTTGCATCCTAAAGTTGAGGATGTTATTACTGGTTAAAGCGTAGAGTGGACTAGACAGAGGAAGTAGAGTTGCACATTCTATATGAAACTGTGTGGGCATATACATGTGGATTTCTGATACGTATGAAGTGTACATATTAAATCCACGAGCTCTGCAATTAATTGTTTCGAAATGTTGTTTCGAAATGTTGTTTCGAAATTTGGTGTCACATTGTGTTCCGTCATCGAATCTATGGGTTCAATTAGCCTGAATTATCCACCACCACCACCACCCCCTTACCCCCACCCCCACCACCCCCCCCCCCCAAAAAAAAAAAAAAAAAAAAAAAGAAAAAAGTTCGGAAATCTCAACGCACTACCTGCGCTTTGCCAGTCATTACTATAACGAAATATTAAGACTGAGCTGGCTCTCAAGGACGGACAGTACCGGTGATGGAATGCCCGCTGACTGCTGGCTGATGCTAAAGAGGGTAAAAGGAGGGACCTGAAATACGATGCCGTCATCAGACGCTGGGTCAGAAATTATAAGTGATGACAGCTTGACCCTCACGGACCCACCCCCTCACCGCAGTCCTCTCCCTACCCTTGGCGATGGACTGACCTACGACTGTTAACTGCAACCACCGTGTTGAACAGCAGTTTCGATATCATCACAGATACGTCACACCGCACACAGAATCTACAATATCATCTTTATACCACGGCGACCTTGCTGTAAAGTAGTTTCGATTTCATCTGAATACCGCAGCCTTTCTGAAAATTAAATTGATAAAATCTAAAAACCGCAATTTCCGTAATTTGAGGCCCTTCTACGTTTTCCCTGAAAATACGTCTATAAACCGCAATTTGTGTAAGTGATCCAAGGTATGTTTTCGCGGAAAAGCTGTTTTGATAGTGTCTTTTTACAGCAATTCACCTCAATGAATGGCCTGACTGGCACACTGACAGTGCAACTACACGGATTGTATCTCCTGGCTCTGGGGATTTGTCCGTCTAGTAAGCCGTCAGACACGGAACACCCCCCCCCCCCCCTACAAGCTCCTCAGCGGGAGGAAAATAGACAAACTCTCGTGAGCAGGAGACATAGATCCTAATGAGCCCCGCAAATGCGGGGGCTCATGAGGATCTATGTCTCTTGCAGCCGGACGCGTGGCTCTTAATGCTTCGAGAACTCTCTGCCTCTCTCACGATGGTCAGTCTGCCGGGTGTCTCTGGTAAGTGTGTCTATGCCTCTCTCGTGAAAATATGTCTGTCACATGAAGACCTATGCCTCTCTCGTGAGGGGTCTGTGTGTCTCTCATAAGGGTATGTGCCCCTGACAGTGGCGTAGGAGGACATTTTTCGTTGACGGAGCCTAACATGCCTAAAATAATTAAAATAATAATTCCATCAACTGTGGGAGGGGGGGGGGGGGGTTGAGGTGGCGGTTTTAGTGGAGAAGCCGAGCAGTAGTCCAAGCCCCACCGCTTCCTGCGCCACTGTCTCAGATCGTCGGCCGCCGTTGGCCCGCACATTGGGATAATACCTCTCACGTGAAGGTCAACATGCCTCTACGTTTCTCTAGTATCTGAAAGAAGTGTGCACAAGGTCTCTGTTATTTGTTACAGTGCTATTACCGGTTCTGCCCCCTCTCTCTCCCCCCCCCCCGCCCCCCACCCCATATTTGTCCGACCTGATTCATATTTACATGCCTTCAAGATCCCTCCGCTCAGCAGCAGACACGCGTATTTTCATGGTTCCTAAGCGAAAGAAATCTAGCCAGGGCCAGCGTGCCTTCACCTATTTCGGTCCAGTCACCTGGAACGACCTTCCAGCCCATGTCAGACATGCCCCAACTCTGTTTTTAAATCACTGCTCAAGACCTATCTGGCTTCTTATGCATATAGTTAGATGCATTTTCAGTGCGTTAGCAATCTTTGGCAGTAACTGTGCTTGTAACGGTGTGTGTGTGTGTGTGTGTGTGTGTGTGTGTGTGTGTGTGTGTGTGTGTGTGTGTGTGTGTGTGTGTGTGTGTGTGTGTGTGTGTGTGTGTGTGTGTGTGTGTGTGTGTGTGTGTGTGTGTGTGTGTGTGTGTGTGTGTGTGTGTGTGTGAGTGAGCTTTTGATATGTGTCACTTTAGATTTTGTAACATTTATTGTAGCGTTTTCTTTCTTGTACTTTTTGTTCTGTGATTTTTAATCTTGTAAAGCGCTTAGAGCACCTTCATTTGGAGGTTAAGCGCTATATAAATGTACATTATTATTATTATTAAATGCCCAACATAGTGAGCATCAAAATCTTATGAGATTTCGTTCTTCATAAATATTTTTCATTAAAAAAAGGAAAACATTCTCCCTTTTTTAGTCTCTCAATGAAGGAGAAAGGGGGAATGGCTGGGGATACTCTGCCCTCCCCCCTCGTCCCCCGCTACTTTTTCATTAGGGGATTGAGTGGGCCAGGGTCCTGGTGCAAGTGCTCTTCAATAGACAGTACATGGCTGTCATAGACCTAACGATTTTGTTAGACCTATTCTTGGCCCCACCTCAAAACTCACTCTGCAATGCAGAGGGATAGTTGGCTGGCAGTTACTGGCCTGGAAAAGTGTCCTGCAACTGGAGGCAGGGCCTTACCGTCCCCACCGCTTCCTGCGCTACTGTCTCAGATGAGATACTATCTCAGTGCGCAAAAGGCCATCGGGCCGACGTCGGCCCGATGGCCTTTTGCGCATTGGGATAATACCTCTCACGTGAAGGTCAACATGCCTCTACATGATAGTCTGCATACAATGTCCCGCAAATGAGGATCTACGCTTCTCACATTAGGCTCTAGGCCCCTTTAATGAAAACGGGGGAGATGAATGTTTTACCTGCTTACTTAAATGTGGATCTAAAAGGTGGACAGACAGATAGCTGTGAAATCTAGGCCTCTTCAATGTAGATCTAGTCCTTCCAGTCCAGGCTGACAGAGTTCATAGGAAAACAGTGGACATCACATAGTAATGGCATTTTCTCATTCAGCTTTCTAGGATGCGAAATTAATTGATCGAACAGCCTTCTGACACTCCCGCCTCTTCCGCCAACTTAATCCGCTCCTGAAACGGTCCCTCGAGGGAACAGAAACAGCACAAAGCGAGTAGTTTGTCTGACCTGGAAGAGATCTAAATTTGAGGTGCATCTCGAGGTCGTCTTGATAAACAAGAGGTATAGATTCACATGGGCGACATGCCTCTTGCAGATGAAAGAGTTAACAGTGAATCATTCTAGTCAATGGAGAGGAATGATTATTTAACCCTTTTCGCCCCAAGGTCCCATTTCGCAAAGTTTGGAGGTGTTGCCTAACGACTATGTACTAGTTGCAGGATACGGATTGACCATGATAATTCAAGGGTAGTGCCAGATTAGCTTGGCGCCTGAAGGCGCCAAGCTAATGTGGCACTACCCTTGATTTATCAATATCAAGCCATTTCCTGCTGTAGGGATCCGGGACTAACAGGGTTAACAGTGAACAAGTGCGTGCCATACAACCTGGCGGTCGTTCGTTTTTTTCGGAGGGAAGTTCTTTTTATATCATTCAGTAAAGTATGTCGCGGGAAATGTGTTTGTCACTTTAGTCCACAAATGTCACTGAAGATTTGTTGCATTTTATGGCACATGCTTACTGTCCAGTTACTTTCTTTCCCGCTACCCCTGCGGCGGTGTCTAGGAAAGGTATGGGTCGGGGTAGTTAGGAATAAATAGGGCGTAGTTGTTGGTTCTGGTTGAATGACCATTAAGACTAAAAAAAATGTTCAGAAAGTTGTTAAATGCGTCGGCGACATTCCAAAACTTAAAAAAGGTTCAATAAAAAGAATAATTTTTCTTTTCATTTTGTTGTTGTCCAGAAAGTTGGTAAATGCGTCAGCGACAGCCCAAACGTAAAAGAAAACAAACTCAACTTTATATAAAATTTTCCTTGATTGAAAAAGAAATACCACCCATTTAAAAAAAAAAGAAGTGAACTGCATTCAGTGCCAACCTCAGTTGATGGCAATGGAATTGCCCAGGATCAAATCTGACATTTCAACTCAGCCTTCGATCTTTCAGTTGTTTTGTGTCCGCTTTGCACAATAGCTATCATATATGATTCATGTGGGCAACGTAATACGCGTACTTGGGCTTGTCATTCATACGTTTACCCGGAACAAGGCCATCAATCCGAGGAATGGCTGAAGCCTAATTTGCGCAGTATCAAGCATAGTATAACAGCATCCTATTAAGCCCCAGCGACTGTACAGGAGTGTGTGCATCTGCGCCTGTCGTAGACGGAAGGTGATAGATAGGAGAGCGAAGATTTTTGCAGAGGTGGACTAAACGCGATGAGCGGATCATTGCTCAAGGTCGACATTTCTCAATCAACGCCCTGGGTCCTGTATTGCAAAATGTCGCCGCTTGTCCTCTGATGAATACCCAATGCACGAAAGGCCATCGGGTCAACGTCGGCTGCCGTTGGCTCGCGCACGTCCGTGAGCGGACCAACGGCGGCCGACGTCGGCCCGATGGCCTTTCGCGAAAAGGGTACATTACAGGGGAGAGATGCACAGCGGCGACCGACAGCAGATTTTTGTCAGTAATCCGCTGGAATTTTTTTTAAAAATCCCATTATATGGAACAATGGAGTGTCTCGTATTGGTTTTCCTAATCGTTTAATAGGCATGTCACGATCATGATAGTTCAAGGGTGGTGCCAGAATAGCTTGGTGCCTAAGAGCGCCAAGCTACTCTGGCATCACCCTTGAACTATCATGGTACAGACATCTCTCATTGTAGCGCTGAGCTATTCTGGTACCACTATATCTTTCACTAACCTTGAACTATCATGGTATATAGGGCCTACCTGTCTTGCTGAAGTATGTTAGGGATAGTTGCGTTAAGTTTGCTTGGTCCATACAGATATATCATGCGCGTGGATTGCCGGGATCGGAACCAGTGAATGAATCTATAATCGTATAAAGTTTCCTAACCTTATCACACACATATCAATATTCATTGTACAAGGCACACAATCTGTGTTCGCTTAATTGCAATGCACGTTAGAATAAGATCTAAATGTCATCAAGTTTTAGTTTTCCTCCTTTTGTTTAATTTTAAAGGTTAAATCATAGTATTTCATGTCAGTAGGTCATGATTGTCCAGCATACCTTGCAGTATAGTTTGACATCACAGCCATCGTTTACAGTGGCCATGAGAATAGTTTATCACTTGATCCCTTCCCAGCCACTGTACTTACATTATTGTTTCTGAAATATGTGCTCATTCAACGACCAAAAGCCAAAACCGTCCAAAAAAGATGGATACAAATTGGTTTAAATAGGAGGCGTAGATCCTCTCGAGCCCCCGCAGTAGCGGTGGTTCTTGGGGATCTATGTCTCTTGCAGCTGGATCGCGTTCACTTTTTCTCGGCAGTGAAGGGGTTTAACCATCACACCACTGACATGATATCAAAAGGAACTTTAGTAAGACGTGTGATTTGTGAGGTTGAGCTCGTATGGGTATCTCCAAGTGCAAAGATCTCATCTTGAACGAACTGAACCGAAGTGAACTGTAATGAACTGATGTAAACTGACACTAATACTGAAACAATATCTAGCTTTCCAATTAGTTGGGTTGAGCACGCATTTTCATTTCCAAGTGCACGGAGCTCATCTTGAACGGATTGAACTAACTGAATTGAACTCAACTCAACTGAACTGAACTCAACTGAACTGAACTCAACTGAACTGAACTGAACTCAACTCAACAACTCAGTTTACTAAACTAAACGAAACTAAACTAAAATGAACAAACTCAACTCAACTCAACTCGATTCGACTCGACTCAAAAACTCAACTCATCTCAACTCAATAACGAAACAAAACGAAACGAAACTAGACTAAACTGAACTGAACTGTACTGAACTGAACTGACCTGAACAAAACTGTACTGAACTGTACTATCTGTACTGTACTGAACTGACCTGAACTGTACTGTACTAAACTGTACTGACCTGTCCTGATCTGAACTGACCTGAACTGTACTGTACTAAACTGTACTGACCTGACCTGAACTGAACTGAACTGAACTGAACTGAACTGTACTGTACTGAACTGTACTGTACTGTACTGAACTCTCGCACCCTCTTCTATTGGCTTCTCGAGTAACTGTTTTTCTCGTTTTCTGTAATGAAATGTACTCCGATGTCGGCATTCTATACATAAAAACCAACAACATCTTGACCTTTTTTCTTTTCCCGCAATGAATATCTTCTCAGGCGAAAACAAACTGAAAGAACAGAAGGCACCCAATTGGGTTTAGCCCATCTCATCAAATAAACTCGTCCTACGCATCGGAATTGGGAATTGGGTAATTCAGTCAAGTAGTTGCCTCGAACAAATCCAGTGAAACTCCTTGATTCCTTGGTTTGTTTTCCAGTAAACAATTTGTTTCCGATGCTTCGCCTGTTTAAACTAATCAGCGCCGGTCGATACAGACTGTGTTTCTGCACTCTTTGTGAATTCAACAGCAAAATACCCTAGCTGTTCCAGGAACGCGGAGTCAATGAGGTGTCAGCAAGAGGCATAGATCCCTCATGAGCCCCGCGAATGCGGAGGCTCATGAGAATCTATACCTCTTGCAATTGGGTGGTGTTCAAATGTTCTCGGCACTGAAAGGGTTAAACTGAAAGACGTTTCTACCAAGTGCTGCTTTTCTGCAATGAACCTTAAGCCTTAAGTTTTCAGGAGAACAGCGCAAACGCAAACAGTACACAAGCCAGAGGCAAATATATCTATGCCCCCTAGAACAGATGGATGACTTTCAAAGTTTAGGTCCTCGATGGCTCAGACCAGTTTCTCAAACTTTACCTTTCTCTCGAGACAGACGTATTACCGTGAATTTGTTTGGTGTCCTCGGCCGAGGGAGATTCAGAGCAGTTTCTTGGTCGTTTAGCGACTTGACTAAGAGTCTCCGACTATCCTCTAAACGAATAAAGGTTTGCCCTAGCGAAGTCGTCCGCTGTCTAGACCACCTTGACTCTTTGGCTGTCGGTAGCGCTTTTTGTCGAGGTGATTCCTGCAGGAATCACCTCGACAAAAAGCGCTACCGGCAGCTAAGCGGTTAAGGCTGCAAGAATCACCCCGTCAAAATACGCTGTCGATAGGGAAAGGGATAATGCTGTAAGAATCACCCCGATCAAAAGTGCTAGCGACGGCCAAAGGGTTAATGTTTCAGGAATCACCTTGACAGAAAGCGCAAACGGAAGTCCGAAGGCGTAATGTTACAGGAGTCATCTTGACATAAAGGTCTACCACCAGCAAAACGATTAAGGTTGCAGGAATCATCCAGACAAAAAGCTTTACCGACAGCTGAAATGTTAATGTTTCAGGAATCACGTCGTCAAAACGAGCTGTCCGGCGATAGTCAAAGACTTTATGCTGCCAGAATCACATCGACAAAATCTGTCATGACAGCTAACGGGTTAAGGTTGCAGGAATCACTCGCGACAAAAAGCGCTACTGATACCGAAAGGGTTGAGACGTTGCGGTTGTTGTTTTAATGGCAGTGTTGCACCCATTTCAGAATGTATTCAGAATGAATTTCCGCTACTCAGTGATTTACAAAACATGTCGTTGGTTTTGTTCTGCCGAAGTCAAACAGCACAGCGCGTACCACAGAACACAATCATTCAAGGTACGACATACGACACTCGCAGCTATTGATGCCGGGCGCCTACATTAACGTATTAAAGGCACCCCGCATAGATAGCTGCGGAAGTGACACTTTTGCAGCTATTGATGCCGGGAATTGAATGGGTAAGCTACACGCTTCAACTAATCATCCTTCTCTCAATTCTGTCCATGTCTGTGAAATTGGATCTTAGGCTTAAAGCTGTAAGGTCCAAAAACACAGGCCAGCGCACATCGGGTGCCGATCGAGGAAGTGGAATGACGTAAGATCGTTTTTCGCGTTGATTCCGTCACATTTGTTTGTGGCTCAGACGTACCAAAAGTCCCGTACAATCTTCTTGGTCTGGACTTGTACTTAAGAAGTCATTTATAGTTCAAACAGGCCAAACAGCGGACCAGACAAATAAACGTCATAGATCATCATTTCCGTTTTCACTAGATGGAAAATCTACCACCGGCGTAAGAAAGCGGTCCCTGCGCAATATTTGATTTCTTGGAATTGGTATGGGGACATAGCGTATCTAAAATGTGAAAAGCCCAAACGGAGGTAACTGTTCAAAGGAGAAAAAAAAGAAGGAAAAAGAAACAAGCTTAGTGAAGACAGTTACAACACAATTTATTAATATTTCGGGCAAATGCCCGAAATATTAATAAATTGTGTTTGTAACTGTCTTTTCTAAGCACGTTTCTTTCTCCGATGGGTTCTTTTCTGCATTTTCTGCTTTTTGGTCTGGATTTTGTTTAAAGAAGCACTTCTTCAACAGACGGTTATGTAACGCTACGTGGGGGTGGGGGATGAGGGGGTAGGAGTCAGGGTTGGGGCGGAGGGGAATCTAGCTATGTTGTATTTTAACTCATTCTACCCCAACACCGAAATCATTAAATTTTGCCGTTGTCCTCTGAAGACTGCATTGCAGTGCAGGACACAGATCGACCATGATAGTTCAAGGGTGATGCCAGAATAGCTTGGCGCCCATAGGCGCCAAGCTATTCTGGCATCACCCTTGAACTATCATGGTCGATCCTTATCTTCCTGCGGTGTATCTGGGGTAGAATGAGTTAAGACACAGGGGAGAGCCCAGCCGGCTCAGCTCACGTCGTCTTAACCCCATCACTGCCGAGGAAAAAGTGAACACGATCCGAATACAAAAGAAATAGATCCCCACGAGCCCCAGAGACTGCCGCGGGGGGTCAATGGGATCTGTGCGTCTTGCTGAGACCAAGTTGCATGCATGTTTCGTGGACGGTTTTGGTTTTAGTCGTTGAGTGAACAATGATTTCGGCAATGACAAAGATGAACGTTCAGTAACAGTGAAGGGGTTAATATCATACGGTTGTCCAGTGACAGTGACCCGGTCTATAAATTTCAAGGCTATCTGTACGAGCAACGGCTAAAAATTGATTGACGCGCTATCGTATGAGCAGCATAAACAAGTGTGATTAAGCATGTGCGTTCGCTGCGTGTCCAAAATGCTGTTAAAGTTCATCAAGTGTGTCGACAAGGCATAGCAAACCCAAATGGTGCTGAGATTTGCCTTCCGTTTTACGCGTAATGGTACTTTAACTATTTCTACCCCAAGAGAAGGGATGTAGATGATCGTCTTGTTCTATACCTGCGTATTTCTCTGTGGGCTGGCGAATGGGTGCCTGATAGGCGGGGGCAGGGGATCTAACTGTTTGTCTGTCAAGCGCTGAGTGATTCCCCTTGGTTTGTGTACAATTCTGCCAGCGCTAGCCTCACCTATCTGGTTTGTGACTTTCTACCCCAGACACACCACAGCAAGATAAAGATCGACCATGATAGTTCAAGGGTGATGCCAGAATAGCTTGGCGCCTATGGGCACCAAGCTATTCTGGCATCACCCTTGAACTATCATGGTCGATCTGTGTCCTGCACTGTATGCAGTCTTCAGAGGACAACGGCAAAATTTAAGGATTTCGGTGTTGGGGTGCAATGAGTTACATGCTGTTTGAACAATCACGAAATGCGAATTCTCTCTTCGGCGAGTTACTCTCCGAATTCAGATATCTGTACCTTTCGGGCTTAATGTGCTAAACACATTCTGCCCCAGAACCCAAATCCCCAAATTTTGAGGTTGCCCTCTGAAAGACTGTATTACAAGTCTAGAGACAGATCGAGCATGATATTTCAAGGGTCGTGCCTGAACAGCTTGGCGCCCATGGGCGCCAAGCTATTCTGGCGCCACCCTTGAACTATTATGCTCGATCCATGTCCTGCTGTGGTGCGTCGGGGCTGAGCTGAATGAGTTAAAAGTGGCTGTTTATACGTTGCATCTTCAAAACACTACAACAATTCCAAAAACTCGTAATAAATTCAATTCCTCTCATCTGAGTTCTTCAATGAATCACTGTCGACCGCGGTGATTCCGTGGTATCAATGCGTGTGTTGTAACTTGTATTAATGCGTGTTGTAGCAATGCGTGTGCTGGTATGTGATTTTGGACCTTGCGGCTCGAGGTAAATCACAGAACCAGTACACATTTGCTAAACACAAAGAGTCAGTTCAGACTCATCTTGGGGAGTCTCCAGTTCTCGTCTCGTCGTTAACAAGATTTAAGATGTCTCGCGACGCGGATCGCTTGACACGCTAACAGATCCGCTTGAACGTATCGTCTGCACTTTCAATACAGTTTACAAAGGATGGATGCAGAAAGCCAAACTATACATGCACGACGTTTCCTTTCAATTCCAGCACCATCTGCTGGAACTAAATCAAACCTTTACATCCCTGATTCACTACTGCCTAAAACAAATTTGACTATGATAGTTCAAGGGTGGTGCAGGAATAGCTTGGCGCCCGGAGGCGCCAAGCTATTCTTACACCACCCTTGAAGTGAAATGCTTGATCGACTAATCTGTAATGCAACATTTATATAATAATACACAAATAATTATGAGAAATGTTAGCCTCAGGATTTGACCAATTAACAAATGACTGCTAAGAAAGGAAGGTGGTGATCGCTTCATAACACATCTTACAGACTACGGGAAGCTGATGTAAAATAAAGCGCAACATTGGCAAAACTTAACTAAAGGTGACACAGTATGTTTTGTAAAGTGCACAAATTTATAGTGAATTTTCCACAAATTAGAAATGAAAAATAAGTACACTTTCAGAAAGCAAAATAACATATTTGTTTCTACCACAAAGTAGACAATTATACTGGAAAAAAAGATAGACGAATGCAAGACTGTTGCACGAAGCTAACTGGTTTTAAGAATAAATTAATCTAGTTTATGGGTAATTAAGTAGTACATGTGTAGCAATCTGCGAACATAACGTGCAACATGTAAGCTATATATCCTCATTAAAACCAGATTCAATCAGATAGCATCAGCATATAGGAAGACCCGGATAATTATTATTACGCAGATATCAGTCAAAATTTCGAAGGTAGACGCTTTCATTCTGACTAGATCTCCTGTTGTTTACAGTGAATCACTTTAGCGTGGTCATACCTGCCGCGACGTAAGGTTCAAAACCACAGTGCAGCACACAAATAAGTTATCATGTATCCTATTACTCAGAATTCAAAAGTGATGGTAAATACATTAAAGAAAACATACTACGGGAAATCACTCGGGACTGGACAAATAATCAGTTACCTCCCCGACCCCATCCTTAGTGGGACCTGTGGGCACAGGGGGAGAAAATGAAAGTTATGGCAGGAGTTCCTTACGGCAAGGGAGGTCATTCAGGGCTGGTGAAAAACTAACTCCCATGATCACTTGCTCGCGGCAAGGGAAGTCACTCAGGGCTAAAGAAAAACCAGTTTATATCAATAACCCTTTCCTTACGGCGCCATGGGGCACGGAACAGAAGTTCTGGCAAGAGTTTTGAGCAGCTGACTAGGAGCGTCAATCGGATACTTAGTATGTTATTGTCGTTCTAATTTAGGGCCAAGAAAACTTTGCAATAAATTCGGCTTTCTCGACCCTTGTGTTTTGAGTGCCATGACTCGGAGGCAGCGGTCAAGGGATATAACTGTGTTTGTGTGTCCAGCGCCGGGTGTTCAGTAAGCAAAAGTCCTAAGGCCCACATGTGGCCAGCGTGGGCAGGAAGACATTTTGCTTCTGGGGTGGTTCCCCTTGGAAAGTGTACTTTTAGGCATCATAGGAAATGCCAGCAGTGTTTTGATTGCGTACGTGAGCTATGGCCTATCTCAAGTGATTCGCTGTTTACAGCCCTTGGCCAGAATCCTGAAATGTGTGTGCTGGCTCCGTGATGATGAAACTTAACACATTCTGCTCCAGGACCGAAATCCTCAAATTTTTAAGTTGCCCCCTCAAGACTGTATTGCACTTCTGGAAACAGATCGAACGTGATAGTTCAAGGGTTGTGCCAGAATAGCTTGGCGCCTATGGGCGCCAAGCTATTCTGTCACAACCCTTGAACTATCACGCTCGATCCATGTCTTGCCGTGGCGTGTCGGAGTTGAATGAGTTAAGGCTTAGAAAAGTATGGTACTGTTCTGTGGTTTCGGATCTAAAAAATTAGAGTCACAAGGTCCAAATTAATAGACCAGCACACGTGGTTAACCCTTTCTATCCTGATACGCCATTTCATGAAACAAAGATGATTATGATAGTTCAAGAGTGGTGCCAGAATAGTTTGGTGCCTGAACTGAGGCGCCAAGCTATTCTGGCATCACTCTTGAACTAAAAAACAACGGTTGACTATCTCCTAATCTGTAATATATCCTTAATTCATACGACAATTCACGATTTTGACAAATTTTTAACTACAGGCTGAATTTGTTATTCAACGACGGTGGTTTGTTCCTAAAATCTTTAGATAATTGCGGACAGCCTCATGCAGTCAAAACTTCATTAAATGTGTTTTTCGTAAAAAATAAGCTAATAAAGTGTTGTTGTTTTTTCTCCTTACTCATTTATTTCTAGGAATTAGCCTATCCATATGCCGAGAATGCGGAAAGGTGTGACATCTTGTTCAAGATGCATGTACTAATGATGAACCTCAGCTGTAACAGGGACCTTACACATGAAGGATATACTGTCTTTAAGTTCTTTAAGTTGTAACAGTCTGTTGTAATAGTCTGCGTATCGCAGGCTTATCGTTCAGCCAATTAACCCCTTCGCTGCCAGCTAGTGATCGGGAATTTCGCGCATAAAACCACTACACGCTGACCGACATTCGCCTGAAGAACACAATGTAACTGGGACCAAAATAGGCACGAAGGACACAGGACTAACAAGAGGCATAAATCCTCATGAGCCCCCGCAGTCGCGGGGGCTCATGCAAATTTATGTCTCTTGTGGTTGGGTATAGCGTTCGCCTGGCCCCGGCAGTCGAGCGGTTCATTGAAAAATCGGTTTGAGAAACAAATGTACCGACACAACAATGCATCAATTATTTGAGAGGTTTGGGTTATGTATTGAAGTATGTATTGAGGTTTGTGAGTATCTCAGTATAACTCGAGGCAAATTTGTATCGCTACATTGTTGTGTAATGTTCTGTGCATCTACTGTGGGAATTCAGGGTATTTACCCGACCACACATAGTAATGTATTACATAGTATATGTATTGAAGTATGTATTGAGGTTTGTGAGTATCTCAGTATAACTCGAGGCAAATTTGTATCGCTACATTGTTGTGTAATGTTCTGTGCATCTACTGTGGGAATTCAGGGTATTTACCCGACCACACATAGTAATGCACGGCCTTCATGTTTGTGTATGTATGTTTCTCCTGCCTACTTCCTAAGTTCCGGAGAAAGACATGGGTTATATAAGAGACGTGATGCATCCTTTTTAGGGATGTAGATGATCGTCTTGTTCTATACCTGCGTATTTTCTCTGTGGGCTGGCGAATGGGTGCCTGATAGGCGGGGGCAGGGGATCTAACTGTTCGTCTGTCCAACGCTGAGTAATTCCCCTTGGTTTGTTATATTATATATATGTATTGAAGGTAATTTAATCAATACCACGTGCTAACTTAACCCATGCCATCGTATGCGGGATATGCGCACGTGTACAGAGTATCTGGCAATAACCGCATGGAACATTAACAGGTTAGGTATCTGACTAAAATGCATGTATTCTCTTGGCTTGGCTTGACTTCGCGAACGAAGATTTTATAGGAGTTGCCCACGACGTCTGCAGGCTTGTTCGGTCAGCCGCTTAATGTGTTCCTTGCTATTACTGTCAGGTGATGATACAGGCTGATACATGCTGAATTATCTGATAATTCTAGAGGTGAGGTGCGCCCATTAAGTCATACATTAGTTTATACGGACTGTCCCACCCAAGCGACAATGCTTCCCGAACAACTTGAAAAACAAAAAGACAGAGGCTGACAGAAGAATGTTTTGAAAACAACGTAGAAGTGGGGGTGGGGATGAGTGTGCGTGTGTAGGGTGGGTGGGGATGGGGGTGGGAGAGGATTGGGGGTGGGGGGAAACCACATCATTTTCCCATCTTGCAAAATGAACAGCTTTATTCCAAAATGGAGGGCGTTATTCTGGGTTAAGCGCGTCTCACACTGGCTGTCACCCTTGATTAGCTACCGCGTGCAGACGGCATTGTCTTACTTCGGATGTACCGGGCCCTTGTTCGGTCCAAACTGGATTACGGCTCTGTGGTATATGGCTCGGCTTCCAAGTCTGTTTTACAGCGTCTGAACACAATTCACCATCAAAGTCTGCGAATATGTCTGGGGGCCTTCAGGACGTCTCCAGTTCCTAGTCTGTATGCCGAGGCAGGGGAGCCCTCTCTTAAGCTCTGCCGAACCCGCCTCATGCTCAGCTACGTTCTGAAACTGAAGGCCCATCCAGACAATCCTGCCTATGATTGTGTTTTTAAACCGCCATTTGCAGAGATTTTCGATACCCATCCGGGAGCTGTCCGTCCACTTTCCTTCCGTGTCCGACCTCATCTGCAGGCGGCCGGGGTGGATCTGGACAGAGTTTCGGAATCTCTGCAACACATCACTCAACCCTGGCTATTACCAGTTCCTGACATCTTGCTGGACTTGACCGCCCACAAGAAGGACTGTACTCCACCAGCCATATACCAACAGAGCCTCAATGAACTCTTTTCAAGTTTTCCTGGCTATTGTCGTATTTATACGGATGGGTCAAAGTCTGAGGATGGGAGAGTGGCTGCGGCTGCAGTGTCTTCTCGCCATCCTAGACGCCCATTTAAGCTCCGCCTCCCTGACCATTCATCTGTATTTAGCGCAGAACTGCAGGCAGTTCTGCTGGCACTCAGGCATGCCTATCAGTCTAGGGAAGGAACTTCCTGATTCTGTCTAACTCTCTTTCTGCCCTGCAGGCCCTTCAGGGCGCAGGAACAGACCACCCACTGATTGTGCAGATTAGAGAGCTCAGAGATTAGAGACTTGATGAAGGAATATTATGACATCATTTTTATTTGGGTCCCTGGGCATGTGGGCATCGAAGGCAACAGGATCGCAGATTCTGCTGCCAACGATGCCCGCAACGACCCTGTTCCTGACGCACAGACTGTTCATAGTGATTTTAGACCTGTGATTAGTGCGTATATAGCCCATGAGTGGCAGTCCGGGTGGGACAAAGAGGAAGCTAACAAGCTGCATGAAGTTCTTCCTAAGGTGTCCGACAGTCTACCTTACCGCTGCGGCAGCACGCCGTGAGGAGACTGTCCTTGCTCGGCTCCACATCGGGCACACGTATGTTACGCACTCTTATTTACTAAAACAGGAGGAGAGTCCATTGTGTTATGCGTGCGATGAGCAGTATTCTGTTAAACACATTTTGCAGTCTTGTGCCGATTTAATTGTCACAAGATATAAATACTTCACAGCAGACTCCTTGAAGGTTTTGTTCCGGGATGTTCACCCGGACAAGATCTTCAGTTTTCTGAGAGAGTGCAATATTGTTCATAAGATTTGAGCATACATAGATTATGATAATTCTCTTATTTTGACCTTTTTGTGAGTCTTTAGACGTTTCCTTTAAAGACCTGTGCGAAATTTTAGCATGAAATATTTTAAAGATATATTAACATCTTGTCTTAAGACCTTTCTTTTAGTCTGGCTCGCCAGATTTTTACCCATCCCGCCGTGAGATGGCCTTAGTTGCCTGCCTCGGCGTTAAACCCAAATAACTAAGCTACCGCGTCAACGGAAGCGAATCAAAGGAGACAACCAGTGTGTATCTAGGTACGACTGGCACGATTATTTTGTTTCATGACAATCTTAGCTTCCTGCTGAGCGAGATCGGCTCCAGATGTCCCCTAAACTGAGATTGTTATTCTAGGTTTACAGGCAGGACTGGCGCGATTATTTGTCTGCGTTGACTTGCATCTGTCCTCGCCGCTATTACCCCAGTTCGTCTCTTTGGGTTGGTGCAGCTTACGCGTGGCCCAGCGGCTAAAGCCTACTCAGTGCTGGGAAAATGTGAACATCACCTAGCTACAAGAGGTATAGATCCTCATGAGCCCCCGCAGTTGCGGGGGCTCATGAGGATCTATGCCTCTTGCTGACACGACTTCGAATCCATGTCCCTGGGACAGTAAAGGATTGTTGGTGCGGAATAAAACAAAGATTGCAGAAACACAGTCAGCGTCAACTCGAGTTAAAGCGAGGTACTTCAAGCAGTACAGGGTTAACAGTGCGCAACGTCTCCTTCATAAATGTTCTTAGTATGTTTTACAATAATGCGGAACAAAAAACTAACTTAACCCATTCTACGCCAGACACACCACAGCAAGATATGGATCGACCATGATAGTTCTAGGGTGATGCCAGAATAGCTTGGGGAATGTGGGCGCCAAGCTATTCTGGCATCACCCTTAACTCATTCTACCCCAACACCGAAATCCCCCAAATGTTGCCGTTGTCCTCTGAAGACTGCATTGCAGTGCAGGACACCGATCGACCATGATAGTTCAAGGGTGATGCCAGAATAGCTTGGCGCCCACAGGCGCCAAGCTATTTTGGCATCACCCTTGAACTAGCACGGTCGATCCTTATCTTGCTTTGGTGTGTCTGGGTAGACTGAGTTAAACTATCATGGTCGATCTGAGTCCTGCACTGCAATGCAGTCTTCAGAGGACAACGGCAAAATTTGGGGATTTCGGTCTTGGGGTACAATGAGTTAAATTATGAAGTTTAAATGTCGTAATATAAAGAAGAAATGCTGCTCGTTTTCAAGATTCTGCACAGGAGAGATCCTTCCTCTACGGTAAAAAGACAGTGTAAAATCTCTGATACGCATAAATACTCGCACAGATTGTGAAAAGAAGAGTAGAACCGCCATGGCGGTCCGTGGCGCAGTGGTTAACTCATTCTACCCCAGACACACCACAGCAAGATAAGCATCGACCATGATAGTTCAAGGGTGATGCCAGAATAACTGGCGCCTATGGGCGCCAAGCTATTCTGGCATCACCCTTGAACTATTATGGTCGATATGTGTCCTGCACTAGAGTGCAGTCCGCAGAGGACAACGGTAAAATTTGGGGATTTAGGTGTTGGGGTAGAATGAGTTAAGGCGCCTGCCACCAATGCTAAAGGTGCGAGCTTCGATTACGGGTTCCGGCGTCGGATTTTTCTCCTCTAGTAAGTGTCACCATTAATCCGGGCGGACCGTCAGGGGTTCTTTCTCCGGGTACTCCGGCTCTTCCTCCCCCACGACTTTGGTATCAGTTTCAGCCCACTTAATGGATTTTGAATTTCCAAAACTTCAGTATCTCGCTTGAGCTAGCCCTTAGCACCACGTGAATGTTCTGTGTTTGTGTACAGTGTGTGAGTGAATGCGCGTGATTCACGTGAGCGTGCTTGATGGGTTCAGTTCGCGGCGGCGCTTTGAGCCGATTATCAATTGGGATAAAGCGCCTATTTAATGCGCTTATTACTATAGCTGAGGAAAGGCAACATTGATATCGGCTAATTTTAGCAATCAAACCCGTCATGGGGCAGACTGCTTTAACCCCTTGACTGCTATTGACCGTCTTCTGTTTCTTTTGCGTTCCAGTCGTCCGGTCATGACTGCTGCTGGCGATACCGTTCGACGGAAAGACGCTCAGTTACGCGAGCTTTTGTTGTTGTTGTTGTCTACCGTATTAAAAATACGGTAGACTTTGAAATGGGGCTGGTCGAAGAGCATTCCGGAGCATGCACATGACGTTTTTTGCGTGCGGGACAGAAATTCTAGCAAAGAAGTAACAAGATAAAAATGACGCCACGTCTAGCTACGCAAACCTTGCTAGAGAACGTCTTTTTTAACGCCAAAGCGCTGTGTATGTGTGTGTGTGTGTGTGTGTGTGTGTGTGTGTGTGTGTGTGTGTGTGTGTGTGTGTGTGTGTGTGTGTGTGTGTGTGTGTGTGTGTGTGTGTGTGCGTGTGTGTGTGCGTATGTGACAGCGACTAGAACCCGCTTTTGAGAACGGACAAGCTTAAAATTTTAGGATATTGTCCCTAAAAGAATAATCTCGGGACCATTTTTCCGATGTTTTAATTAAGATGCTCATTTGTAAGAAAATGGCCTTTCACAAAAACCGGTTGATCTACACTGGAGTCCGTACTTTTCCTTATTTTTACTAGATATTTTGCGTATAGCAAGATAAAAGGGGCATATTGAATGATTTTGTTAACCAGCATTGTATCTCTAGAACCTTTTGAGTGATAATTAAATACTTTTTTAACATAATATATTTTCACGTTTTTGGGATTAATTTCACGCATTATATCTTAGTCTTAAGACAACTGAATCTGTTTTACGAAAAAAACAACAACCCAATCGTCTCATTAATAATCGCATGAAATATTCGTATACGGTATTTACATAAGCCTACACTATTTGTCTCGGCTGTCGGCTACGATTAGGTCAATTGTGACCTGCATGCCCTAGGTTTGAAAATCAGACAGTTGTCTGCACCACTTTTTCGGAGTCATTTGTAAAAGAGCTAACATAACTTAAATTTTTCTTTTGCGATAAAAATTAATACCCGCATGATTTTTCATAAACAGTGTTTGCATAAGCCTGCTGTTTGTCCCGGCGCTGGGGTAGGATTAGGTCAGATTGTGACCTGTGAGACCTAGGCGTGAAAATCAGCAAGAAAATTGCAAAGTTGATTCTCTGATACGTCATATGTTAGTACTGCGATGAGTGTCGTATAACATCGAGTCGTCATGATGAACACGGCGTCGTGGGACTAATGATGCCATGACGTGCAGCTTGAAGTGACGTCATTTCGCTGCTCGTGCTATTATTCTTTTTCAGAATAGTTATGCTACGCCATACCACGGAGCTTACGAATGGCGGGAATCGCCGTGTGTCCGTCTTTTGTTATGTGTGCCAGTGTGTGTGGATCAGAGGGTGGGTTAGAGTGGAAGGAGATGGATTCCTGTCGCTACACGAGCCCACAGAGCGTACTAATGGCGCAAAGCGCCGTGTGTACCGTCTTTATTTGTGTGCGCCGACGTGTGTGTTGATCAAAGGTTGGCTTAGAGAGGAGTGAAATGGATCAGCATTTTAAGCCTTAAAATATGAACTACTCTGAATGTTCCTAAAAGATAAACGCATCTGACCTCCAAACAATACGTTAGACTTTGGGATGAAATCTTCATCTTGTTTGTTTTTTTTGTTTTTTTTTTGTTTGTTTGTTTTTTTTTTGCTGCCGAGCGATATCGTCAGTACTAGCAGTGGAAGGATTAAACCCCAGTCAGCGAAAGCTCCTAGGGCCGACGTGTTGGCCTGCGCATGACAGTGTTCAGGCTGACACCAGCAAAAGACAGTTGCATGCGTGAGCCTAGTCCTGCGCAAGTCACTAAGCAAGGTGCTTTGCTACAGCGAAGCACCTTGTTTAGTGGCTTGCGCAGGACTAAGCTCACTGGTGCAACCGGCCCCAGAGTCTAATTGCACCTAAGTTTTAGTAGTCAGTACCTGCCTGTCATAGGCTTTTCCTTTTAGCCATTTTAGCCAGCCCACGAAAAACATCCCTTTACAGTTCAGAGTGACAGTTGATTAGTATGATACTGCCTTAGAAACGCTTCCTCCAACTGGCAGCAGGAATCTTTAGGTTTCTAGGATTACTGGTCAGTCCGTCAAATTATGCGTATTCATGACCTAAGCGGACAAACGACACAAGCTGGCAATCAGGCCGATGACCTGTCGCTTTCTGGGATTTTTACTTGCCTACTTAACTCATTCTACCCCAGACACACCACAGCAAGATGAAGATCGACCATGATAGTTCAGGGTGATGCCAGAATAGCTTGGCGCCTATGGGCGCCAAGCTATTTTGGCATCACCCTTGAACTATCATGGTCGATCTGTGTCCTGCACTGCAATGCAGTCTTCAGAGGACAACGGCAACATTTGAGGATTTCGGTGATGGGGTAGAATGAGTTAAGTATGCTCACTGCCTATCAGACAACAGATCGAGCAAGAACGCCGCTTTTTTGTTGTTGGTCTGACTGATGCTACCGATATCATCAGTGTGGTCATTGGCACAACACTGCAAATATTTTTTGGTCTTTGCTGCCTCTCATCCTTCTCAGTCCTCATCCAGTTTATACCACCTGCAATTGGAGTGGCTCGTGAGGATCTACGCCTCTCGATGACCGAGATTGACCCAGATTACCCCCGGCTGTTCCAGAATGTAAGCGTATTATTTGTAGCGCTGTTTATGAGGTCTCGACTCTTGTAATACGTGAGCTCAATCATCATCCAGATATTGTGTACTTCTTGGTCTCTGTTTTAACGGTTTAACGCATTCAAGAGGTGGCGCATACGGACACGCGGCATTTGCCGCGTATCCGTATGCGCCGCGTCTTGAGTGAGTTAATTTGTCCGTACTTGTCTTTTCACTCCACTGGTCTTTTGTCCTTTTGGCCGCCGAGAACAAGTGAACGCTGAGCCGGCTGCAAGAGACATAGATCCTCATGAGACCCCGCAGTTGCCGGGGCTCAGCAGGATTTATTCATCTTTCTGAGACCAATTTGTATACGTATTCCTCGGACGCGTGCGGGTTTTGGTCGCTGAATGGAAATATGAAATCCAGACTAAAACGGTGCCTGACAAGCATGTCAATATGCAGAGAAGAACCCAAACGGAGAAGGAAACACTCTTAGAAATGCTAGTCACAAATAATAAATTGTGATAAAACTGTCATTTCTAAGTGTGTCTCTTTCTCTGTTGGGCTCTTCTTTGATGAAAAAAAAAGACTTTAGAAACTAAATATGCTTCCAGCAACAGGGACGGGACTATTGTAATAGACTTTGCTTTAAATTGTATGTCTGCAACAAAGCCTTTGTTTTCAAGGCAGTTCTATGAATGATTCTTAAAGTACAGTACTCACTGATCTGTGTTCGCATTGATCTCTGTTTCCATTTTTCTTTGTCGTCTCTGGAGTTTGATTTCATTCTTCTTAGGCCAGTCGCTGCGAAGTAACAATACTCACACAAGTCATTTTCGACGAAAACTATTGATGTCAATTCTGAATTCAGTCCTGCTTCAGCCGGGTTTCTGAAAGTCCTAAATGTTCAACTTAACTACTACGCAACCTTTCTCTATCAGAATAAATACTTTATTTACCTTCTCTGTGCATGTTTCGGTTGCAGTTTCTCCCACCTGAAACAATAACCGGAAAAGTTTCTTCCTTAACTAACTGCACAATAACCCGAAAATAGGACGCAGTGCATAAACACTTCAAACACTACTGACGATAGAAAACACTTCACAAACACTTCCAACGAACACCTGTTCCTTATTTCGGGGTGCTTCCGCTGTTTTTGTCCCTTACCACACGCGTGCACGCCACTGTCACAGACAGATGACACGAGTCTATAGACTGCATTCGGAGAGAAAACAGCCCGCGAATTCGTTATAAATATTCGGGTTCACGACGATTGAAGAACTAACCAATCTATATGCAAGAGGCATAGATTCTCATGAGTCCCTGCAAAGCAGACACTCATGAGAATCTATGCCTCTTGCTAACGCCATTTACGTACGTGCACAAATTGAGGATGGTATCCGAGGCTGTGTTGATGACTGAAGCACTCACAGGACGGGCCCGCGATGCTGCAAGCTAAGCGCCAAAACGCCAGCGCGCTTTGTATTGCTACAGGCATCGATAAGAGTGTGAGAGAGCGTGATAAGAGAATGGGGTAGAGAGAACGACTGAAGGTAGCGAGAGGGGACGGGAGAGGGCTGGCGGATGGGGGTGGAGGGAAGGGGAAGGCTAAGGAGGCGGGTGAGGTGGCAGAGAGAGAAAGAGAGAGAGAGAGATGTCCACTTGTAATGCGCATCCACTCCATGCTAGAGAGAGAGAGAGAGAGAGAGAGAGAGAGAGAGAGAGAGAGAGAGAGAGAGAGAGAGAGAGAGACAGACAGACAGACAGACAGACAGACAGACAGACAGACAGACAGACAGACAGAGATTTAGCACAATCGCCAATTTGTGAAGGATATTGAACCTGTCTCTCGATTCGTATGTTTTTGCGACCTGTAAGGGCTGAAAGGCAAGCGAACAAATATCTGACCTCATTTGTCTGCCGTCATATCTGGCAAAAGACAGCATGTCCATTGTCATTAAGTGAAAATCTCGTTTTTCTCAATTATGGACATTTTTTTTTTTTTTTTGCCAAGTGAGGGCAGATTTATTCAGACCTTTATTTGTACGTGCAATAACGCTTTCGAACTTGTTTGTATTTTAGTGGTAGCAAGGGTAAATTTGAAAATAGGTCTTGCAACCAGATGCTTATACCGTTGTAAAATGAAAGTTTATTGTTCATTGTTCTCTCTCACACACATACACACGCACACACACACACACACACACACACACACACACACACACACACACACACACACACACACACACACACACACACTGATACACACTCACACACCATCATGACACACACACGCACACACACACGCACTGACACGCACACGCACAGACAATGACACACACACACATTCACACACACACACACACACACACACACACACACACACACACACACACACACACACACACACACACACACACCATCACACACACATTCACACTCATCGAGAACCACACGCATACAAGTCTGCTTTCCCATTCATCAGTCGTTTCCTCCATTCCTGTCACGTGTTTGTCCCCACTATTGTTTTGCCTCAGACACACCTGCCAGGTGTTTGCCTGCTGTGGATGAAGGTGTCCAGTTGAGGTCACGGGGGGAGAAAACGGAAGATATGGCAATAGTTGTTCCTCTTACTCGGAAGATCAATAAATTATCCTATCGTGTCCTGACTCGAGTGGTTGAGATCACCGACCGATTAGCGACACTGAGCGAAATGAATGACCGAAATTGATCCATGATGTTCACACCCACCGCCTCATTATATACCCAGCAAGCAAAGGCCATCGGGCCCAAGCCGGCCGCAGTGGGCCAGAAGCCTTTTATCTATCGGGGTAAATATTCACCCTTTGACTCCAGTGGACGCAAATTGCATTTGTGAAATCTGCATCAGTTCAACACCACAGAGCCCTCGCCGTCCAAGTAACGTAGATACAAAGTGGTGTCTGCAAGAGGCGTAGATCCTCATGAGCCCCCGCAACTGCGGGGTATAAGGAGGATCTACGTCTCTTGCAACTGGTCAGTGCATGCGTTTTTCTCGGTATTGAAGGGGTTAATATACCTAGTCAGGATAATCTTGTCAAAGTCAAATTCAAAGTGGTTATTGTCGGAGGCATCTTGGCCCATAGATAAAGGGGTGTAGGTAGGGAAACATCGACATACAATTTACAGCAAAGGAACGATACGAAACCGAAAACCGATAACATGACGCGGGTGACCGCCAGTCATTAAATGTGGATAATAGTTCTGCATAGTTCTGCATCAGTGGCACTGTTCAGTCACTGGAAATAATCATGTCAGTTTGAAGTGTTATGGCAGGTATTCGGCATCTTCCTGTGAACTAGATGTACTGTCTTGATGATCTTGTCAACCGAGGCAGGACTGCACCAGCTTCATCACCCTGTGCATGTCGGCCTCTGCCCAGTCCAGCTGATCCCTGTACTTCTCCTTGTCCACCTCGTTCCGGCCACATCTTGAGGCAGTGGAGGTACACAAGCTCTTTCTGCAGCATGTAGCGGGGATCCTGCTTGAAGAACCAAAACTTGATACACAGTTTCTGCACTCACTGAAGTCAGTCACTACGACAATGTCATTGCTCTCACAAACAAACATTTTGTCTGGCACGATGAGGTCGCTCACAACTGTACAAAAAGGTCTGGTTTCTCGTGTGGTCCCGCAGGCAACGCTGAAGTGACTCGTCGATGAGGCCAGCCAGGGTTCATAGGTTTCACTATCACACTGCTTTTCGTAGTAGCATTTTCAGTCCACTGCATATCTAGGTCATTGTCACTGTGTCTGTGTACATCGTCTCTGTCCAAGAGCCTATGGGCGCCAATCACTGAGGGTCTAATGAGGTACGGATCAGCCTCGGGTCCAAGCCAGCTTGAGTTTAACCCATTTAACCCCAACGCCCAACAGCAAGGTGATGAATCGACCATGAGAATTCAAGGGTAGTGCCAGATTAGCTTGGCGCCTGCTGGCGCCAAGCTAATCTGGCACTACCCTTGAATTATCATGGTCGATTCATTTCCCTCATAGTCTGGAACAAAGTCGTTAGATGATGCCTCCACAATTTGGGAAATGAGGCCGTGGGGATAAAAAAACAAAGATTTAATCCGAGAATTATTTTGGGATATTCTTGCCGCATTTTTTGCAGTTTATAAACACGGTAATGCTTGCGAGCAAAAGGTCTTCGGGCCGCCGGACATCAGTCTGAGTTGGTCAGCGCAAACCACGTGCTCAGGCTGACCGTTAGTCGGTCTGAAGAGCTTACCTTTTGCTTACTAAACAAGCGCAGAGCATAAGAAAAAAAACACTCGAAGTTGTTTTTTTACAGGCTTATACTTTGATGATTTTTGGTGGTCCTAGTACCCGCTTTTCTATCCCACCCCCCACCCACCCACCCACCCACACCCCACCACACCACACCCCGCACACACACGCACACACATACGCACAACCCAATAAGCAAAGGTCCTCGGGCCCATGACGGCCGCAGTGGGCCCGTGCGCGGTCCCACTTAGGCCGCCGTGGGCCCCGAAGACTCTCTACTACTGGTGAATCCTACGCCTTCTCCCACACCCATCCCCACCCTATTCGCTCTCCACCCTCATGTTTTTAGCCATGTGCAATCACTTTTGTGACAGGGGATGTTAAACTCGTTCCAGGCGTGTTGCATACGGACACGTGGCTTTTCATCCTATGCACGAAATCTCAATAGCCTAGTATCCGCTGCACGTCCGTATAATATGTAAGCTTAGCAAAACCAGAATGATGAGTCTGAAATAGCTCAGGCGGTTAAGCGTCGGAGCAGGAAAGCGAGAGGAATCGCCGGGTCGTGGGTTCGAATCCCCGTCCCGGCCCCGGTAGCTGGACTCGCAATCCAGGGGGGGGGAAAGACGGGCTTGTTCAATAGCTTGTCCGTTGAAAGGTCCTGGTAAATCAAAGTGGCACAGTTGGAGTGCGCCTGAGTTGTTCAGTGTTCAGGTCGTACTCCATAGGTAATAGATTTCCCTATAACCCGCCCGTCAGGGCTGTCCATTATCACTTCGGTTCTTTGGACGTTAAACCCGAACTAACCAACCAGAATGTTGAAGGGGAAAATGACCCGTGCATAATGACCCGAAAGTCAATGCGAAGCTTTTTTTTTTCTTTCTTCAAACATCACTTGTGAGTGGAGTTGTTATTCAGGCAATATGTGTTATTATTCACTTTTTCAAAAAATCTTTGAGTAAGCAACAACATTTTGTGAGCGTGTCATTCTTTTTTCATGCACTACCTATGGCCTAGTGACCTGCGCACGACCTGTGACATAATATTATTTTGTTTATCGTTTGAAACAGCCCAGAGAAACTCCCTAACTCTCTGGTCATGCCTTGAATGGTATGTATGATGCAACTGACCACTTTTTGTAAATTTTCGCAGACCAGATTGTGGGTCTAAATAGGAGATTACAATTTTCGAATAACTTATAATTTTGCTTCCGACTAATTGCAAGATTGTAGGGTGGAGTTTGATGTGTCAGTGAGTATATGAGAGTTGGGAGTGTTGGGGGACGGAGGGGGTGGGGGGTGGGAGGGAAGAGGAGGAGGGAGGAGGAGGGAGGGGGAAGGGTCAGAAAAGGATGGATAGAAGCTCGTCCAATCAATTCTCTCAGAACAAGAGTTCCAATATTACTTCAAGAGATAATTCAGTTGTGCCTTGCGTCACGAGAAAACTGAGTTACACCGCAGCTATAAGCTGTAACACTTTACACGGCTGTGCACCAATTTGACGCCACGCTTACGTGGACAAAACGTGTATATAGACGCTCATGAACAACTAGCCGTCCGATATTGATCACGTTAACCCCTTGACTGCAGAGGAAAAGTGAACACACTCCACTTGCAAGAGGCATAGATACTCACGCGCCCCCGCAGTTGCGGGGGCGCGTGATGATCTATGCTTCTTGCTGAGAACACTTTTTTCTCCATGTTCCTTGGACGTTGTATTAACGAAGATTTCAGAAATATGATCTGCGTCCAATAGCAGTGAAAGGGTTAAAAAGATAACTTTTAGTACCCCTCTGCAAGAGTCACAGATCTTCATGAGCCACCGCAGTTGCGGGGGCTCATGAAGATCTGTGCCTCGTGCACATGGATGGCCCTTTGCATCAACGTCTATTCCAGTCTCAGTTACATCTGTGTTTTCAGACGGTCGAAGTCTTTATGATTCAGGCGACGGGCGTTGCATGTGGCGAGCCTTGTAGAGCATGAAGTTAGGACATCGCTCGGCTCACAGTGAGTGGTCTCACGCTTTGTTGCCGGCAGCTTGAAAACATAATTGATATTATTATCTCCCATTTCGCCTGGCGTTACTGGATGAATAGCATTTGCGTAAAATTGTTGCTTTAAAGTTTCTTCTTTAGCTTGAATACGATGTCATTCACAGTTAAATACATAAACACATAAATATACATAAATGCATAAATGAAAAAATAAATACATACATAAATATACCTAAAAATATATAAATATAAAATATATATATTATTATACATATAATGTGAATACATAAGTACTAAAATACTTAAATACATAATCGGTACAATTATGAAAATGTTAGAGCTCTTTTTAAACTTCAAAGAGACAGATCAGTTGCGTAGGCAGATTTTCAGGGGAGGTATGGCCTAAAGCTCAAGCTCCTAACAGGAGATCAGTACTTCCCCGGTGAAAGCTTAGAAGTCATCATGTTCACTATGTCACATGCGAACATTCAGAAATCACGGCGTATAAAAGCGCTACCGACAGCCAAAGGGTGAATGTTTCGTAAAAAGTGTCTGCAGAACCGCGTGACTTTTGAACCAGGCGGGCTTATGGTATACTTCAATATGTATATATATATATATATATATATATATATATATATATATATATATATATATATATATATATATATATATATATATATATATATATATATATAGAAAGTGCTAGAAGGAGGTATTGCCCAAAGTAAAGGAAGGTATCGCACTTGGTGAAAATTTCGATCGAATCGAGGGAGACAACTCGTTAGTTAGTTAGTTAGTTATTTGGGTTTAACGCCGAGCAGGCAACTAAGGCCATCTCACGGCGGGAAGGGTAAAAATCTGGTCAGCCAGACTAAAAGAAAGGTCTTAAGACATGATGTAAATATACCTTAAAAATGTCAGGCTAAAATGTCGCACAGGTCTTTAAAGAAAACGTCGAAAGACTCTCAAAAAGGTCAAAACAATAGAAACATCATAATCTATAAACGCTCAAATCTTATTAAAAATATGGCACTCTCTCAGAAAACTGAAGATCTTGTCCGGTGGCACATCCCGGAACAAAACCTTCAAGGAGTCTGCCGTGAAATGTTTATACCTTGTGTCGATTAGATCAGCACAAGACAACAAAAAGTGTTGAACAGAGTACTGCTCGTCGCAGGCATAACACCATGGACGCTCCTCCTGTTTAAGTAAATAAGAATGCGTAACATACGTGTGCCCGATGTGGAGCCGAGCCAGGACAGTCTCCTCACGGCGGCTGCCGCAGCGATAAGGTAGACCGTCGGACAACTTAGGAAGAGCTTCATGCAGCTTGTTAGCTTCCTCTTTGTCCCACTCGGACTGCCACTCACGGGCTATGTACGCACTAGCCACATGTCTAAAATCACTATAAACAGTCTGTGTGTCAGGGACAGGGTCATTGCGGGCATCGTTGGCAGCAGAATCTGCGATCCTGTTGCCTTCGATGCCCACATGCCCTGGCACCCAAATAAAAATGATATCATAATGTTCCTTCATCAGGTCCGAGTGGAGCTCTCTGATCTGCACCAGCAGTGGGTGGTCATTTCCGGTGCCCTGAAGGGCCTGCAGGGCAGAGAGAGAGTCAGACAGAATCAGGAAGTTCCTTTCTCTAGATCGATAAGCATGCCTGAGTGCCAGCAGAACCGCCTGCAGTTCCGCACTAAATACAGATGAGTGGTCTGGGAGGCGGTGCTTAAATGGGCGTCTAGGATGGCGAGAGGACACTGCGGCCGCAGCCACTCTCCCATCCTCAGACTTTGACCCATCGGTATAGATGCGACAATAGCCAGGAAAAATTGAAAGCAGTTCTTTGAGGCTCTGTTGGTATATGGCTGGTGGAGTAGAGTCTTTCTTGTGGGCAGTCAAGTCCAGCAAGATGTCAGGAACTGGTAAGAGCCAAGGTGGAGTGATGTGTTGCAGGGATTCCGAAACTCTGTCCAGGTCCAATCCGGCCGCCTGCAGATGAGGTCGGACACGGAAAGAGAGTGGACGGACAGCTCCCGGATGGGCATCGTAAATCTCTGCAAACGATGGTTTAAAAACACAATCATAGGCAGGATTGTCTGGATGGGCCTTCAGTTTCAGAACGTAGCTGAGCATGAGGCGGATGCGGCGGAGCTTGAGAGAAGGCTCCCCTGCCTCGGCATACAGACTAGGAACTGGAGACGTCCTGAAGGCCCCAAGACATATCCGCAGACCCTGATGGTGAATTGTGTTCAGACGCTGTAGCACAGACTTGGAAGCTGAGCCATACACCACAGAGCCGTAATCCAGTTTGGACCGAACAAGGGCCCGGTACAGACGAAGTAAGACAGTACGGTCCGCACCCCAGTCAGTACGACCGACGACACGAAGAATGTCGAGAGCCTTCTGACAAGAGGTTCTAAGGTAATTAATATGGTTGCGGAAGGTAAGTCTTTTGTCAAAAATGACCCCCAGAAACTTTGCCTCCTCGGCCACCTTAATTGGCACTCCTGCAATGCTCAGGCTAGGTTCTGGAAAAATTTTTGTCTGGTTAGTAAAATGCACACAGACAGTCTTGGAGGGCGAGAACTTGAATCCATTGAGAGACACCCACCCCTGGATGCGATCAACGCACAGCTGCAAGCGCCTCTCAAGGGACGCAAGTCCTCGACCACGTGCGCACAAAGCAAAGTCATCAACAAACAAAGAGCATTCAGAATCATCCTTGACGGCCTTTACAATGTTATTAATTTTAATACTAAATAAAACAGGAGATAGAATGCTGCCCTGTGGGACACCCATCTCCTGTTCAAAGGAGTCGGAGAGGGTGGAGCCCACACGGACATGGAACGACCGGTTAGTCAAAAAATTGTCAATAAAAACGGGCAGGTGCCCTTTAAAACCCATGTCCAACAAGTCAGACATTATGCCATACTTCCAGGTAGTGTCATATGCCTTCTCAAGATCGAAGAAAATTGCATAGACATGCTGCTTGTTGACAAAAGCATCTCGAATAAATGATTCAAAGCGGACTAAATGGTCAGTTGTACTACGGAAGCGCCGGAAACCGCACTGGAGGTCTGTGAGGAGACCCTGTGACTCAAGATGCCACACCAGGCGGGCGTTGACCAGGCGCTCCATAGTTTTACATAAACATGATGTCAAAGCGATAGGCCGGTAGTTGCCCGGGTCGGAAGGATCCTTACCCGGCTTGGGGATCGGTACAACCACAGCCTGGCGCCAAGACGGCGGAAAGTGACCAGTTCTCCAGATATGGTTAAAGGCCTTGAGAAGTACAAGGAGTGACCTCTCAGGCAGATGCGTTAGGAATTGATAGTGAACGGTATCTAGGCCAGCAGCAGAGTCATTACATTTCTGCAAGGCCTGCTGCAATTCTGATAATGAAAATGGGACATTATAGTCTTCTGAGTTATTGGACTTAAAATCACAAATACGAGACTCTCGCTTCTCCTTCTCTCTCTGGAAGAAAGGTGAATAGTGCTCCGTTGAAGAATTATGGGCAATGGTGGAGGCAAGCAAATTGGCCACAGCTTTTTTATCTGTAACCAAGCTGGCACCATCTCTAAGATGGCCAACAGAAGCCGAGCCACCCCTGCCCCTAATTCTCCGAACAGCCTTCCATACTTTCTGGGACGGAGTCCGAGAAGTTAAAGACGAGACGAAGCGTCTCCAGGAAGCACGGCGTTCACGTTTAAAAATGTAACGAGCTTTCGCCCTCTGTCTTTTAAAGGTTAAAATATTCACTTGCGACGGATTACGGAAAGCACGTCGCTGAGCAGATTTGCGCGCTATTTGGGCCTTGCGGCACTCTTCGTTGAACCATGGTACTCTCGGCTTTCCAGGGACTGGTGCGGAAGTTTTAGGGATGGTTTCACCCGCTACGTCCAACAAAATAGTAGTAAAAGAAGAAATAGGTTCTTCAGATGACATGACCACCTCCTCTGTAATACGAGACTGACAGAGGGAGGCGAACAGAGGCCAGTTAGCTTTCTTAAGATTCCAGCGCCCCACTGGCGGATCCTCCCCACAGCTGACCGATGACAGGATTACTGGGAAGTGGTCACTACCACACAGGTCGTCGTGAACCTTCCAGTCAAAGTCCAGCATGAGAGAAGGGTCACACACAGTGAGGTCTAGAACAGAACTAGATCCTGAACCTGGGTTAGAGTATGTAGGTGAACCATCGTTAAAGACACACAGGCCAAGTTGAGAAAAAACATCTTCTAACATCTGACCTCTGCCATCATAGTGGTCACTACCCCAAAGGTGAGCGTGACCGTTAAAATCCCCCATGAGAATAAAGGGAGGGGGCAGTTGATCAACTAAATTTAAAAAATCATTACTACAGACCCGCAGGGATGGTGGCAGGTAAATACTGCATATGGTTATGGTCTTCTTCAAGGTAACCCGAGCTGCGACAGCCTGAAGACAGGTGTCGATGCTAACGGGGCTACATAATATTTGGCTACTAATGAGAAGAGCCACTCCACCCGAGCGCCTCTCCGAATCAGAGCCTTTATGTATAACATTAAAACCATTAAAGGACACAGGGTCAGAAGTCTTCAGGTAAGTCTCCTGAAGAGATATTACTGAGGGGTTATAGCACTTGACTAAAAGACGTAGTTCCTCAAAGTTAGCTTGAAAACCACGACAATTCCACTGAAGCAGAGAGTCCATGATTATGTCTTATCTGGGGGTGCGGAGTTTTTCCCCCCTTTTTCCTTTGCCTTGGAAGGAGTCGGAGAAACAGAGGGGGGCCGGCTCCCGGGCCTCCTCTGGTTTTTAGGAGATGAGGGGGGTGGAGCTGCCGCAGCATCGGCAACTTCCACTCCCTCCATCTGCTCCTCCAATGCAGCATATTTGTTTTGAAGGGGGACATCAGTGTTCCCCTTCTGGGCCCGTGCGCATGGCGGTCCCATAGATTTCTTAGACTTCTGGTCCTGGGCAGCGGTCCTGCCGCTAGAGTTAGCGGCCTTAGAAGGCTGACCAGAGCCAGAAACCTTTGGCGTTGACAAACTAGCAGGTGTGGGTGGGGGCTGAGGCTTAGGGGCAGCAGAAGGCGGTGCCACCGGACCGGTAGCGTCCGCCCTCTGCGTTCCCTGGCTCCTCGTCACCACCGGAGGAGGGTTACTCTCCAGGGGTGAGAGGATCCGAGGCTCCGCCCCCAACCAAGAAGTTGGGGTTTGACAAGAGAAGTCTTTGGTGGGGCGCTTGCCTGCCACCGCAGCACTGAAAGTATACACAAAGTTGTTATTGGAGGTTGGAGCAGCCTCAGCTGCACCAGGACCGTCAACCAGTTTTTTTGCATCCGCAAAGGACAGCCCCTTCTCCACACGCACCTGCTGAATCCTGCACTCGGAGATCCAACGAGGGCACTTCTTGTCCGAAGCCATATGCGCCCCCTGGCAATTCACACACAGGGGGATGGCTGTGCAGGACTCAGCAGAGTGTCCGGGCTTAGTGCAACGGGCGCATAGAGCCTCTGCCTGGCGGCATGTCTTCTGCCCATGGCCATACTTTTGGCACTTAAAGCACCGGAGGGGGAGAGGGACGTACTTTTTCACTTTTAGGGAGTAGTAACCTCCCCAGATGGTAGTAGGAGCTGTTGGGGTGCCAAACGTCAGGATGATGGTAGGGAGACGGATCTCCCTACCACCTCGTTTGGAAATGAAGCGCCTGACGTAGGTCACCCCCTGTGACTTAAGGTTCCGTACAAGTTCATCTTCAGACAGTTCGGCCAATGCTTGGTCTTTAATCACTCCTCTAGAGGAATTCATTGTTTTGTGGGGAGTGACCTCCACTGGAGTGTCTCCGATGGAGGAGAGCCTCAGTAGCCCATTGGAGTGTGCCCGGGTACGGCACTCTACCAACAAGTCACCAGACCTGAGGCGCTGGGCCTCAGGCCTGCCAACACGGCTCCTGAGGGTCTCCCCTACCAGGAAAGGGTGCAGCTTGGAAACAGGCTTCTCTTTAACTTTGCTGTGGATAATGAGAAAGCGAGGCCAGACGGCCGAGACATGAGGCGTCGCTTCCCCACAATCGGAGTCGCTATCATTTTCAAGGTCAATGTCAGTGGCTATGTGCCGCTTTGGTGCCAGTTTTGGTTTTTTGGTATTTTCCATATTATAGTATGATAGATATTCATCCCCCGGGGGTCCCCGCCCGCCACCGAGCCCAACAAGGGAAAGTGCAATTGTCGGCGGGTCTCCAGCCGACGCACAATGGAGACTGCCCGAAAGATATACTCAAGGGGGTAAGCCCGATTGAACCGTATGAGCCACCGCCTTCTATCACACTGTTGAATGCAGGGGAATACTGGTGTAGAGCACCTAATCAGCATCAGAGGCTATAGCATGGTGCTCCGTATAACAACCCGCATGTCAACAGGGGGATAGGGCTCGACGTGACAAGAGCCGATTGACTAGGCCGGTACGACTAGCCTCCCGTTTAGGCAGAAGTCAAGGCCAAAGTGGAGTGTTTCAGCCACCAGGATCCTCTTCTCCCCCGACACGGGTCTCCAAGCACGGCAAACACTTGGGATCCAAAGGACCAAAAGCTCACGAGTATTTTTAAGGACCAATCCAACATGGTAAGACCTGAGTTAGCACAGCTCCTTAAAAACTGGACCAGCGAAAAAGACTGAACAACATATCTGCTGACATCAAGTCCTAATCCTGGACAAAGATGGCACCCGTCTGCTAGCCCACTCAGTCAGGGACTGAGGGGACTACCCACCCACGCCACGTGGAGGCCGGTGCCGGGTAGGCGAGACAACTCGTTGATTGATTAATTGATTGTACATTGCTTAACGTCCCGACAGCAACAAGACTTTCTCAGGACGTGCCGGCACTGCTTGTGAAAAAAAAAAAATAAAAAAAAATAAACAGAATATTGAATGTACGTCGCCAACCGGTCTAATACGTTAAATAAACCTACGACATTGGGCCTAAATAAAGCTAAGACCATTTAGCAACACACATCCAATATCAAGAGCTACAGGCAGCGCAGACAGTAGGGAGAGTTTTAAAAGGCAAATACAGGTGAATGGACCAAGGGTAGACAGAAACACATGCCCCAGAATAGAAGGGAAACCCAGTCTGTGGGACTGACCAGGGTGACCCTGGGAACTAAAAAGTAGTTAACCCCACCCAAGTTCCCCAGGGCAGACCCGGGGTGGGGGGGGGGGAGACAACTCGTGAGCAGGTATGGCAAAATATCCTGTAAAATCCACACCAAAAAGATGACTGCCAAGCGTGTAAAATGCAGAGGAAAACCCAAAAGAGAAGGAAACAAACTTAGAATAAAGACAGTTACAATACAATTGATTAAAATACATAAAAATAATTCATTAACTCATTCTACCCCAACACCGAAATCCCCAAATTTTGCCGTTGTCCTCTGAAGACTGCATTGCAGTGCAGGACACAGATCGACCATGATAGTTCAAGTGTGATGCCAGAATAGCTTGGCGCCCATAGCACCAAGCTATTCTGGCATCACCCTTGAACTATCATGGTCGATCCTTATCTTGCTGTGGTGTGTCTGGGGTAGAATGAGTTAAAATAAATAAATGAAATGTGTTGTAACTGTCTTTTTTTCTGAGCGTGTTTCTTTGTCCGTTGGGTTCTTCTCTGAAAATATCCTGTGTCCATGATATGGTGACGTTCTGACACAGGTCAGAATTTTAACTCAGTCTGTGTCTGGATCGGAAAAAAGAGCAGCATAGGGAGACAAACTGGTAAGCAAAATGCCCATAGGCCATGGCTCGCGCGCGTTAAGTCACTTGTTTGGTTAGTTCGGGGTTTACCATCTACGGCACCGTAGTGATACCAAACCAAAAAAACAAACAAACAAACAAACAAAAATGCACGGCACTAACAGGCGGATAATGCGGGATAGGGACAGCATTGCTTTGGAGCACGACCTGAACACTAATTAATTCAGTCGCACTGCAAATGCGCCACCTTGATTTACCAGGATCTATTAATGTTCAGTCGTGTGCGGGCCAGCTGGTGTCGACTTCGACCGGAAGTTCTTTTGTTCACCGGAAAGTCCCTCGCAAAGGAAATGGAAAACTCAATGGGGTAAAATTAATTAACATCACTGATCAGCGACTGAACAATCTCGCAATTGAACTATTTTGGTCAATGTATTGTCTCACACCGGTTGTCTCCCTCGATTCGCTGCGCTGGTCAGCGCAGCAAATCGAGAGATACAGCCGGTGTGGGACGATCTATACAATATCCTGTAGTGTGTGTCACGGCTGGATAAAAAAATTAATTTGCTCGGGCCGGTATACGAAAAGGCGAAATCCATACCAGAAGAGCGACTAACTGCCAGGCGTGTGCAATGTTAAGAAATACTAAAAAAAAAAAAAAAAAAAAAAAAAAAAAAAAAAAAAAAAAAAACCACCCTTAAGAAAGACAAGCATAGCACGGTAAAAACTGTGTTGCACTTGGCCTTTCTAAACATGTTTCTTAACACATTCCCGCATCAGGACCAGAAATCACCAAATTTTGAAGTTGCCCTCTGAAGGATTGTATTACAATTCTAGAGACAGATGGAGCATGATAGTTCAAGGGTGGTGCCAGAATAGCTTGGCGCCTATGGGCGCCAAGCTATTCTAGCAATACCCTTGAGCTATCATGCTCCATCCATGCCTTGATGTGGTGTGTCGTGGCTGATTGAGTTAAGAAGAAACAAGTGCGACTCAGTTAAAACTATCCTGTTACTGGGCTTCTATGAGCGTGTGGTATTCCTTTGCTAGAAAAGGTGATTTGTCCGCGTCCGTAACATCTGTTCAGTGACGTAATTACGAATTGTCTTCCTTAGGAAAATATGCAAACATAATTATACATGAACTTGGACTTGAGAACAGCGGTCGATAACTGCTGCTTATACCTACAATTCTGCCCTGTACTGACACAAGACAAAAAGTCCATTTCGGGCAAAAGCGAGGAAAAAATCTTTGAAGATAACAAAGAGCCAGATGACCCTATTCTTCTTGCTCTTATTTTTGACGTTTGTTATAAGCGAAGTAATTTACATAGAAAAAGTGCTGTCGAGACCTCTGAAAAAAATGATACCACCCCAAATTAAATCCATTTCTAACTCTAGAACCTTCAAAACTCGTTTATATAACTATATAACATCTTGTTACAGTAACTTACTACCTGAACGGACTACTTATATTATTTATATATATATATATATTATTCACTGTTAGTCAAGAGTTTTTATTGATGTTGGCACTTCGGCCATTTTCACTTGGAGAGCGTATACATGATTATATCAGTTCAAAACCACAAGAACATAACCTGGGGTATATTGACATTCTAAGTTGAAATGACAGTTTTCATAAAAAGACAGTATCACGTGGTACAGAAGTAATCAATCAATCATTGGAACATATCGTTGTTTCTCTTTTTCGTCTCTCGAAACATTTAAAAAGAAACCATGCGAACTGTCTCGTTCTAGATGCATTTTTACAGGATAACAACTGATTGAGTAAAACACTTTCACAGTTGTTATCTACAGTTGCAAAAAAATCCGGACGCAAGTCTATATACTTCGGACAGTGAAACACAACGTGAGCTTCGTCTTCGATAGTTTGTGGGCAAAAGGGACAGTCGTTTATTCCATCAGTAACGCTTCGAATAAAACGATTCCTGTGTGTCTGGATATCACTTACTCCGAGCCTAAAGCGCACCAGGGCATCTCTTAAACATTTTATTCGAATATCTTTAAAATACAATTCAGGCTCCAGAGTGAACTTATACGTTCTGTACAGCCGAAAACGCTGACTGCCCTGAGGCCGGCAAACCATTTTTGACGGACAACATCGACTAGCCTCTGTTTAAACTCAGACAAAAAGCGCCTTTCATTCCCTACTCCTTGATTCATCCAAAGTTAAATCCTGTATTCTCTAGGGTGGCTCGTACTTTTGATACCCAATTTAGCTTTCCTTTGTTATCTAAATTTGACAGCAACAGATATGCTTGCTTTGGTATACGATCGGTATCCATCTTAATAATCTTAAACCAAAAACGTATAGTTTTCATACAACAATTCACCAACAGTGGGTACCTTCCAAGCTCGCCGTATGCCATGTCAGTGGGGGTTCGGACAGGAACAGAAAGAAACTTTTTACAGGCGTACAGGTGTACTTTCTCAGTGGGACTATCGTCGAGGAGAAGGCCCCATATTTCAGAAGAATACAAGCGTTTTGGTTGTACGACTGAATCAAAGAGTTTGAAAAAGGTTTCTTTTGTCATAACATCAATGCGGCGAAGGGCTCTGATAATATCGATGGTCGCTCTCTTTCCCTTAGCGGCTATCTGCTTTGCGCTCTGGAAGGTACTCATTGTGGTTGCGAAAGTAAAACCTAAATAAACGTAACTGTTAAGATTGTGGTTGTGTTATCCTGTGAGAGCGTACATGTGTTATTCGTAGGTAACGACCTGATGTTTATTTGAGCTATCACGGTTATGATTCACGTGCCTTTTTAGTAAGATTTTCTTTTGTTCGTGAGTAGAGCCGTTTTCGTTTTGTTGAGTTTAGTCCGGTGCGTGCTAGAAGGGTCGCACTGTCTAGTGGCCTCGTAAGTGTCACGTCGGTTGACATCGCAACATTTTCGCTACTTTTTGTTTTCCTGTGCGCGTGTATTGAGCAGCCCTTATTGTTTTGGGAATGTACACGTACCTTTTTGAGCTACCAGGTGATAGGGGATACCATACTTTTATGTGTCTTTATTATACGCTAGAATTTAGAGCTGAAGTGAGCAGCCGTGTTTTTGTAGCCCGATATATTGTTTCTGGAAAGTTTATGTTAATGAGTTTCGGCTGCGTGTTTCGTTCTGATTGGTCGCGTTGTATGATTTGCATAGACGGTTCTAGAATTTCATAGTATTATATAAGGAGGGCGCTGGGAAAGCGTGTGAGTACATTGTCTTGCTTTGTCAGTTGTAGAGACACGCAGTTTATTGCGAGAGATGCTGTGTATGAGAAACTTTGAGTTGTAGTGTGAACATAGCAGAAGAGACGTTGTATTCAGTAGTTTGTGCATTTGAAAGAGCATTATTGTGTGGATATCACATCACCCTAGCAAAGTAATGCTTAGAATCATTCTCAACCGCCTCAAAACTTTCGCCGAGGAACTGCTGGCAGAAGAACAGGCTGGCTTCAGAGTTGGAAGAAGCACTGTAGAGCAGATTTTCAACTGCCGCGTCCTGATCGAGAAACATCTGCAGCATCAGCGCGAACTCTACCACAACTTCATTGATTTCAGGAAAGCATTTGATCGCGTCTGGCACGACGGACTCTGGCAAGTCATGAGATCGTTCAACATAGAGGAGGGACTGATCCAAATGATAGAAGCGCTTTACAAGAATGCCTGCAGCGCGGTTCTACTTAACAATCAGTCAGGCGAGTTCTTCAGGACGACGATCGGTGTCCGTCAAGGATGCCTGCTCTCTCCTGTCCTTTTCAACATATTCCTGGAGAAGATCATGCAGGAAACCCTCCACGACCACCATACTTCAATCTCTATTGGTGGCAGATCCCTGTGCAATCTTCGATTCGCAGACGACATTGACCTCATGGCAGGCAGCAATAGTGAGCTCCAAAACCTGACAGACAAACTTTCAAGTAGCGCAGGGTCTTATGGCATGGAGATCAGTACGGATAAAAGCAAAGTGATGATCAACACCAGCAGCAGCAACATTCACATGAACGGCCAGAAGCTAGAAGAGGTCAATAGCTTCAAGTACTTGGGAGCCACCCTGTCCAAAGACGGTAGTTGCATAGCAGAGATCCGTATCAGGATAGGTACAGCAACATCCGCAATGGCCAGGCTGGACAGGATATGGCGAAGTAACTCCATCAGCTTCACCATCAAGTACAGGCTTTACAAGTCCCTCGTAGTGTCTATTCTACTCTACGGCTGTGAGACTTGGACACTGCTTGCAGACTCAGAAAAGAAAATCCAGGCCTTTGAGAACAAGTGCCTGAGGAAGTTGCTCCGCATCTCGTACCGCGAGCACAAGACCAACGAATATGTACGGAGCATCGTCACTTCCCTGGTGGGCCCACATGAACCCCTTCTGGCAACCGTGAAACTGCGCAAGCTTGCTTGGTTTGGCCACGTGACCCGACACAACACCTTGTCCAAGACTATCCTCCAAGGCACTCTCGAAGGAAGTCGTCGGCGAGGTCGTCAGAGAAAGAGTTGGGTCGCAAACATAAAAGAATGGACCGAACTCGAGATGCCAGACTTGCTTGCCACCGCCCAAAATAGAACTCAGTGGAGAGCACTGTCTGTTGCTGCTGCCTTTCAGTCCCCCCAACGCCCAGTTCGGGCAAGGGTCTGATGATGATGTTGATGATCGCATCGCTGAATTAAATATTGTTGGAACTGTTACTCCAGTATTGTCTACATCCTTAAGCCACGTGTGACGGATTGCAGCTGAACGAGGTTTATTTTAAAGAACTCTACGTGTGTGTGTCTGGTGTGTTTATCATACTTCGACTACAAATCCACCACGTAACATTTGGCGACCCCGACGAGATCTCTTCAGTTGGTTCAGTGGAAAGGGTAGCAGGAGAATACAGCCAGCAGTGAAAAGCAGAGATGGCGACATCGGAGATGGAGACATTCCTGAAAATTGGAAAGGAATGTGGACTCGAAGGAGCTCAACTCCTCGAGTTTGTAAAAGAGAAAGAGAAGGAGAGACTGGAGAGAGAGGAGAAAGAAGAAAAGAGACGAGAGAGAGAAGAAAAAGAGAGACCGGAGAGAGAGGAGAAAGAAGAAAAGAGACGAGAGAGAGAAGAAAAGGAGAGACTGGAGAGAGAGAAGAAAGAAGAAGCGAGACGAGAGAGAGAAGAAAAGGAGAGACTGGAGAGAGAGGAGAAAGAAGAAAAGAGACGAGAGAAAGAAGAAAAAGAGAGATTCGAAAGAGAAGAAAGAGCCAAAGAGCGTGAAATTAGGAAACTCGAAATCCAAGCAGAAGAGGCGGAGAGGCAGCGACAACACGAAATTCGTCTGAAGCAGATGGAGATAGAGGCACAGAGACAGAGAACTAATGAGGCAACAGCATTAGCGAGCAGAGAACAAACAGCCCGGGCGCCAAAACTTCCACCTTTCATTGAAAATTCAGATAAGATGGACGCTTAGTTGGAGCGATTCGAGCGCTTCGCAAATAGCAACAATTGGAAACAAGAGACTTGGGCTATTAAACTGAGCGCACTTCTAACTGGCAAAGCGCTTGAATTTTACACCCGTTTGCCAAAAGAAGAAGCCGAAGATTATACTCAGTTGAAAGCCGCCCTGTTGAGACAGTACGACTTCACTGAAGAAGGTTACAGGCGACGATTTCGGAACTGCAAGCCTGAAGAAGGAGAAACACCCGGCCTATTCATTGAAAGAATTAGAAGCTACCTGGAGAAATGGATAGAGCTGGCTGGTTTAAACAGAGAGTACCAAGACTTGTGTGACCTCATCATCAAAGAACAAGTTTTCAGTGCATGTTCTAAGGACCTGGCCGCCCACCTTAGAGAGCAAGAAGACCAGTCACTAAAGGCCCTGGCCGACTTCGCTCAAAGATACCTTGACGCTCACAACATGAAGTTCGAGTCCAGTAAGCCACAGCGTGTGTCTGCACCAGCAGAGGAAATCCACAATGTCAGAGACACCCCGAGATACAAGCCAGTGGAGAACCTGATATGTTTTCTCTGTGGAAAGAAATGTCACAAAGCGATACGGTGTCCTTCTAAAGATGTTCCCCGAGGCGACAACATCAGAAGATCCAACCAAGACCGTGGGATAGCAGACAGAAGCAGTACCACGTCTCAACACAGAGCTGCCGCTGTATTAGCCAATGATGTGACGTCATCCAAGGACTTTGAGTCTAGAGAAACGCGAGTGTCACCAGAACTGATTGAATCTTTCAAAAAGAATAGACGCATCCCAGTAGAAGATGGGACTACATTTTTACCAGTCTCAAACATCGCGCTGCCTGAGAATGAAGTGCCGAACATGCCGGTGGTGTCAGGATTCGTCGGCGACACACCAGTGAGAGTGTTGAGAGACCCTGGTTGTAGCTGCATCATCGTGAGAGAGGACCTAGTAGCTGAAGACCAGAAGCTACAGGAGTGGACCACCATCATTTTGGCTGACGGAACTGTAAGGATTATCCCCCTTGCCAAAGTCAGTGTCGACACCCCATACTTGACAGGAGAGGTGAAGGCGTTGTGCGTGAAGACGCCAGTCTACGACCTCATCATCGGAAACATTGATCATTGATGGTGCCAGAAACGCAGACGATCCAGATCCAGAGTGGAGACCTGAAATATGTTCTGTTACCACGAGAAGTCAAGCAAAGAAGAGTCATCAGACCATCCTTCTTAAAGTGGCGGACAACACGGAAGCAGCAGTGGTGAATAAAAAAAAGCTTCAGAGAGGTCAAGACAAACCAAAATTGGCGGAATCGGTGCGTCTTG
This sequence comes from Semisulcospira habei, assembly GCA_036245525.1. Classification (NCBI taxonomy): domain Eukaryota; kingdom Metazoa; phylum Mollusca; class Gastropoda; family Semisulcospiridae; genus Semisulcospira; species Semisulcospira habei. The sequence continues at coordinate 225,253,047 of BTPG01000001.1, read as the reverse complement.
CTGATGACGAAAGACTAGACGATGAGAACTTGTTTGACCTTAATGAACTCCGACACAAAGAGGATGTAGAAGATATCCAGTTCGGTCAGAATCTGACCCAGACTCAACGTGAAGAACTGCGCGTCCTGACTCAAGAGTTCGAGCATCGGTTTACACCTGACCCAGGGACAACAGACACCAACCAGCCCGAGGTTAATCTAACATCCGACAATCCCGTTCGAGACGAGTCGTGTCGTATGTTTCGCTACACGAGTAAAGGACCGAGAAAGAATGTTCGAGAGACGCCGGACCTGAGAGTCGACAGGGATGCCAGATAGCCAGTTGTTATCGCGAAGGAACAAGGGAGATCCAATTTGGTGTGTATGAACTGTGACATTTTTCCTAAGCTGACAGTGTTCGACCCCGGACCAGTGACTTTAGAACTGTGAACTGTAACTTATGGTTTGGTGATGTTCCTAAAACAAAATTTGACATTATTTTTAGTTTAACGTAAGGATTCGCAGAACTTTGGAGCAGATTACCTGAGCAGAGCAGTTTAAATGAACATTTCTGTGTCCAGAACATTTGTATGAAACATTTCGATGCTCAGGACTGTTTACAGGAACTGTGAGACGTTTATTTTAATTTGATTTTAATGTGAAATTATATTTGTTTAGGGTTTTGTGTAGGTTTACACAGCCACAACCGTATTTTTTTAATTTGAGAAGAAATTTTCGTGAAATTTCATTCTTAAGAAGGGGGGTAATGTTACGATTGTGGTTCTGTTATCCTGTGAGAGCGTACATGTGTTATTCGTAGGTAACGACCCGATGTTTATTTGAGCTATCACGGTTATGATTCACGTGCCTTTTTAGTAAGATTTTCTTTTGTTCGTGAGTAGAGCCGTTTTCGTTTTGTTAAGTTTAGTCCGGTGCGTGCTAGAAGGGTCGCACTGTCTAGTGGCCTCGTAAGTGTCACGTCGGTTGACATCGCAACATTTTCGCTACTTTTTGTTTTCCTGTGCGCGTGTATTGAGCAGCCCTTATTATTTTGGGAATGTTCTCGTACCTTTTTGAGCTACCAGGTGATAGGGATACCATACTTTTATGTGTCTTTATTATACGCTAGAATTTAGAGCTGAAGTGAGCAGCCGTGTTTTTGTAGCCTGATATATTGTTTCTGGAAAGTTTATGTTAATGAGTTTCGGCTGCATGTTTCGTTCCGATTGGTCGCGTTGTATGATTTGCATAGACGGTTCTAAAATTTCATAGTATTATATAAGGAGGGCGCTGGGAAAGCGTGTGAGTACATTGTCTTGCTTTGTCAGGTCAGTTGTAGAGACACGCAGTTTATTGCGAGAGATGCTGTGTATGAGAAACTTTGAGTTGTAGTGTGGACATAGCAGAAGAGACTTTGTATTCAGTAGTTTGTGCATTTGAAAGAGCATTATTGTGTGGATATCGCATCGCTGAATTAAATATTGTTGGAACTGTTACTCCAGTATTGTCTACATCCTTAAGCCACGTGTGACGGATTGCAGCTGAACGAGGTTTATTTTTAAAGAACTCTACGTGTGTGTGTCTGGTGTGTTTATCATACTTCGACTACAAATCCACCACGTAACAGTAACTGTTTACTACTTCAAGTTGTTCACTTCCAATAAACCATTTTTCACATCTCCTCAAGAAACCACCTTTCCTGAAGACCATGACTTTAGTTTTGTCACAGTTGATTTGTAGCCCTAGTTTATAACAAATACTAACAAGACAATTAATCTGATTTTGCAGGCCAGATGGTAAACATGAAAGTAACACTAAATCGTCGGCAAAAAGTAAAACAAACAATTCCGCTAGTCCTGACCACAACTGAATGCCATGTTTCCATCTATAGATAATTGTTCAGCTAGCTCGTTGATAACGAGCGAGAAAAATGTCGTACAGGCCACGCAACCTTGTCTTAAACCCTGGGGACAGTCAAAACAGTCAGCAAGACCATCTCGTACACGTACACGTGTTTTCAAAGAATCGTACATGGCCATAACAGCTTTAACAAAGGTGCCTGAAGCGCCTGATTTCAATAAAGCTCTCAAAAGGATTGAGTGTCTCACTGAATCATAGGCACGCTTCAGATCCACGAAGCAAGTATACAGCTTTGCAGGTTTACTCAAGAATTTCTGGGTAGCAGCGTACAGAGAATATATGGTCTGTTGTACTATAGCCCTTTCTGAAGCCTGCCTGTGTTTCAGAAATCTTATGATGGTCCTCAAGCCAGCAGTACAGTCGGTCATTAAGGACGGATGCATAACACTTCCCAATCAGGCTAAGGAGGGAGATTCCCCTGTAGTTCTGAGGGGACTCGCGATCGCCTTTTTTGTGAATGGGTATTATTATAGCCTCCTTCCACATACTTGGGTATGTACCATTTTAAAATAAAGTGTTAAAGTATGTTGTAAGAAAACTGATCAATAATTCTGACGCTGATTTAAGCATCTCTGCTGATATGCCGTCCGCACCGCTGGCTTTACCGACATTTAAGCGTCTCAATGCTGATCGCACCTCCTCTTCGGTAATTGGTTCGTCGAGCTCCTCTATCCCGGGTAAGGCGCCAATATCGGGGGTTTCCGACACATCTAACGGGGTTTCATCACACTTGAACACCTCTTTGAAATGATTAAACCATTCATCGTTCGTAATTGCCTGACTATCTACTTGTTTATATTTTTTATCTAAGCAGGTATTTATTTCTTTCCAAAACACTTTTGAGTTAGTTATTTGATTTGCTAACAGTTCTGCTTTTGCTTTTTTGTGAGCCCGTTTTCTGTCTGTGAGTAACCTCCAATACTGGCGACTGACCTCCACAAAATGCTGACGATTGTGATCAGTTCTCTTCCGACGAAAAGCGCGCAGTGTGGACTTTGTCTTCTTTTTAAGCTGTGCGCACTCGTTCCATTCGTTCTGTCTTTTGGTGGTCCCTGTTAATACTTTCTTTTTCATGCAGTCTGCAGCCTACTGTAAACATTCCACAAACAAACCGAGTGCCCGGTTAAAGTCACACTCTATTTCCGCTGTAGCTCGTGCAAGTTTCGAAAGGGATTCCCCGGAATTTAGTGCATCTAAATATAGTGGCACTTTTTCACCGTCCCAGACTATTTTCTCCACACACTCTTTCCGGCCTTTCACGTGGCCGCTCTCGGTCTGTTTGTGTCATGTGAACAGTCAGTGAGACTGGCAGGTGGTCAGATTCAAGTCTGTTTTCCACGTTCAGCGAAAGAAACACATTCTGGGCACACAGTTCGTTCGAGGCATAGAAATAGTCGATGAGGCTGCTTCCCGTCTGAGAGATGAATGTCATACTGCCCTCAGCGTTGAGAAAGTCGGCTCCATTTAATATTGAACAGTCAAACATCTGACAAAGATCAACTAACTTTCTACCAAATGAGTTTACCACGTCATCCTCGGGTGATCTTTCATATATTTCTTCTCTACTGTTATTGTTTCTGTTTGTATGAACATAACTATTTAAACAAGCAGTCCGTGCATTGAAATCTCCGCACATAAATACATGAAAGTCATCTCGTACTTCCCATGTTTGACAAGCACTGTTCAACTAAGTCTATACCATCCATTGAGTCTTGTGTGTTATAGTATGTGGAGCCGTATGGAGGTACGTAAATAAAAAACATAACAGTGTCTCTGTCAACGTTCAGTAACTGTTTCTTTATATTTAACACCACTGTATGGTCATGTGGAACATCAATCTGCTCGAAAAACGAGCAGAGAGATTTTCGCACCAGGACTATAACTCCTCCTGAACATCGACCATGATCGCTGAGTTTCTTTGCAGGGGCAAAGTAAACACTGAAATCTGAGAAAACTTTTAGTTCTAATCTGTATTCTACAAACGTTTCTATAAAACAAACAACATCAAAAGATGTTATATATTCTATAAAATCAGTGTATACTAGTTTTGAAAGCAGGCCACCAATATTCCAGTTTAGTATTTTCAGCCTACATTGTGACTCAATGCCCACTTTTGCCCCTGACGTGGTAGTGTCAGTGGCGTCAGTATTGTCAGCATTGTCACACACAGAAATATGGCCGAGGCCGAGTCCCTACTCTGCTGGCGGTGATCGGACATTCCTGTGGTCGGCTACTACCCACTATGGACTTTCGGCGTGTAGAATTCATTCTGTCGGAAATTAGGGGTTGGTCTTTGAGTGGGGGTGGTAGTGATAGGGGTAGTGGATGGAGACGGGTAGCAGGTCGGTTGGTCGGGACCTTTCCGGCGTTACGTTGGCCACGTGACGTATCGCGCTTGTTTTTACTCGGCTGTTCACGTGCAGCTGACGGGTGTTTTCCTGGCCCAGTAGCGGCTGCTGTGTTGACATGGTTGGTATGTGGCGTGCCTGAGACACGGGGATTCCTGACGTCAGCTGGGGTTCCCCTACTGACGTCAGTAAGTTGGGATCCCTCTAAACCAGCTGTCGTTTCGGATCAGTTCTGCTGCTGTCGTTCCACCCACAGTAGTATCACTGGTGATAGCGTTACTCCCGTCACCAGCGTGGTTGTCTTTGCCGTCGCTGTATGTGCCACGACCGCTCTGTGTGACCCTTGAACCGATGAAGACGGGCGACTGGTCTCTCGATACAGGCGATGACTGAGAACCATCGTTGGCGCCACGCCGGGTTATTGGGTGTAGACTTGTTGCTGGCCCTGCTGGTACATGTATTTCTGTGTCCGGGTCTGCCTAGTCTGTTACCGCGACCCGCCTGGCTTAGTCCATCACCTGACAGGTCTGGGATCGGCGGGGAGGCAGCGACAATGGCGTATGATGGTGCGGGTGCGGGGTTTTTGTCACTAACAGGCTGATTCCTGGCAGTATAGCTGGGGGGACTATTGTCTCCATGATTAAAGTCCGGCAAACAGTCCCTTACCTGGTTACTAAGAGTTGGGTCATGGTACTGGTGACCTGCAGGCTGTTCCCGTATGTCTTCGCTCTGACCCGTTTTATCATGGTCAATATCGTCATTGTTTTCTTCCTCTGCCCTCACTCTCAGTTTCCCATTCACAAAATAGCCTTGTTGTCCGTGACGTTTTAGCTCTCTGGTTGTCTGTCTTTGTCTCCGTGTGAGATCGGCGGATAATTTCAGTTTGTTTTGTCTCATCGGTTCTTTTCCCGCTTTATTTCTCATAATCAGCATGGTGTCAGCCCACTTTTGCAACTTTATGATGAGTGGCCGTGGTCGTCGAGACTGGGTGTGGTCCACCCTGTGCGCCCTCTCTATGTCGTCTCTGTGCCAATCCTTCTCATGGAAGTAATGCTTCAGGGTTTGCATTGCTTTATTTGCACTCACTTCGTAAGTCTCGCCCTCATCCTCAGGTAGGCCGTACAACATAACGTTGTTCCGTCTTGAGTATCTTTCCGAACCTGTCGACTTCGTCCTCTAGCTCCTTTACCCTTGCTGCTAAAGCATCATGAATGTCTGACACTTTTTAAATTTTCTCTGTAGCTACAGCTTGCACTGAGGTAACATTAGTCTGAAGTCGTAAGATGTGTGATTCGAGTGTCTCGTAGTTTGCCTGAAGTTTTTGTTCTAACAGCTGACCCTGGACTAACACCGCACTTCTGATTTTAGACACAATTCGACTAAGTTGGTTCTCAAAGGACTGTGACTATGAATCGATTTTTGATTCTAGTCACTGCAGTATCCCAGACAGCTCTTGGTCAGTTGGCCCCGGGTTTGACTCTATGTCGCCGCACCGGAGAAGCAACAGTCTCGGGTAGTTGGTGCTCGGTTGAATAAGCACCGTTTGAAATTGGGTCATCACGGGTAAATCACCGCAGGTAAAACAGGTCAAAACAGGAAAATCACTGTGGTAAGTTGTCAAGGTCGGGTCAGGGGTCACCTCACACACAGCGACCTGTGTGACGCTTTTCGTGTCAAGTTCATGCCATGTACCGAGTTTTGGTAAACCGACACAATAACAAGTAATTACAGTACCGACACAGCTACCCAAAAGCATTGTAAAAAGTACATACCGAAAAACTGTAGTAATTGTATCGGTGGACCACAACAAAATTACACGTGTGATAGCGATGAAAGTGACGGATGTAGCATACACATCGAGCATCTGTGACACAGATTTTGGTGATGGCTGTGTATGCACCTCTTCTCGGTCAGTAACGTGTAGAAATGGGCACACAAGTTGTGGGGGGGGGGCAGGGTGTCCGATATCTGTCCGCTTGACCCGCTGGTCCGTTCGTTGAAGTCGTTGGGGTCGGAAACTGTACCTTATCCGTTCGTAGTAGAAGGCTGGTCATGATGACACACAACAACACACATCGTGCACGTGCTGTACTTGCTTTCACCTGTTGACTGATGGCGCCGCATGCCCGGTCGTTCATAAAGTTATGGAAAGTCCATAAAAAGCAGCCGCAGGACGCTCGAAACGCAGATATTTGGTATCAGTTTCAGCCAACTTAATAAAATTTCAAATACAAAACGATTTCCAAATACCGTGTAGCTCGCTTGAGCTAGCCCTTAGCACCACGTGAATGTTCTGTGTTTACGTACAGTGTGTGAGTGAATGCGTGTGATTCACGTGAGCGTGCTTGTTGGGTTCAGTTCGCGGCTACATTCTGCGCATTGAGTTATATTATAAATATGTGAAATGCGCCATATAAATGCTATGCATTATTATTATTATATATTTCCGCAGGCATAATCGTTCTACGTCCAGTAGAGTGTGTTTCTGGGCAGGCTACCTGGGATAATGGCGTGTACAGTCAATCACTAGCACCAGCGTTCGTAGAGGACGTGTGTCAGCCATCAGCCTCGTTTTCGCTCCAGCCAGTCTTATCTATTATTCACTGTTATTGAAATGTGTGCACATTATTTGCATTGCTTTTGTATTGATTTTTTTCTTTTCAGTTTTCTGAATGTTTCGATTTATTGTGTTATTGTGTTTCTCTTACTCTTTGCTGTTAATGTTTCTTTTCTAACAGGACAGTTTGTAAGAGAGGCGTTTCGCCTAAAACTTTATCCTGTCAATAAAACGTTTCATCATCATCATCATCATCTCTCTCTCTTCTTCTTCTTCTCCTTCTTCTTCTTCTTCTTCTTCTTATTATTATTATTAATTGCATGCTATGTTTATTTTCCTGTTATGTTGCTTGTTTACAGGACAGCTTGTAAGACAGACATTGAGTTGCCTAATAGTTTTATCCTGAATAAATAAAGATTCATCATCTCTCTCTCTCTCTCTCTCTCTCTCTCTCTCTCTCTCTCTCTCTCTCTCTCTCTCTCTCTCTCTCTCTCTCTCTCTCTCTCTCTCTCTCTCAGATACACTCACGATCATACACTACTTTCAACTATTCCATCCCTTTCCAAGACCCTGCATCCACTTCCCTATCTAGAATATGAAAGAAATAAATTCAGTCTGCCAGGAAAAACAATGTGCTACGTGCTCAAGACCTGAAAAAAAGAAAAACTCTTCACGTAAATTCTGACCTGGGACAGCGTGGGTGGATCCGCAGTTCGATTGGCAGCGAGTTCTAGACACTTCCCAGAGCGCAAAGGGCCATCGGGCCGACGTCGGCCCGAGGGCCTTTTGTGCATAGGGTTAGGGCTAAAAAAAGTGAAAATGGGCTGCACATGTCAGAATGAAGCGGAAACAAAATAACTCTATAGGGTTCCGTATACAAATAAGGGAGAATTTAAAAGTTGCAGATGCAAGCTTGATTAGAGAAGAGACAAAACACGATGTATCGGATCCTAATGACAGATGGGATCGGATGTGTCGAGTTTTTTTCTAGGTATCTTCTTTATTAAGGGTTTTGATCACGCAACTTCAAATTTTCTTTCATTCACATGACAAGATTCTTTTAGCCCTGGCACTCTGTGTCAGAAGATGGATCGACCATGATGGTTCAAACGTAGCATCTGATGAACTTGGCTATTGGCCTGAATCGACCGCGACAGTTCCAGTGTGGTTTCTGGTTGGCTTGGCGTAATGCGGTCGATCATGATAGTTCAAAGGTTGTGCCAGATTAGCTTGGTGCCTCCAGGCGCCAAGCTAATCCGGCACAACCCCTGAACTATCACAGTCGATCCATCTTCTGCAGCTGCTTGATGCATAACGGTCACAAATTGCCCCTGAACGTTATGCAAGTCGGCTTTTAACGCTGATGGGTTAGGCCAGATAGAATCGCCAGTAAGCCAAAGGGCCTCCGGCCGATGTTGGCCGTATTTCGCCAGCAGTGTGCCTGCCCGCTCAGACCTATGTTCTCGAGGAGCTTTTACTCACTAAGTCGTTGTCAGCCCATGTTTATGCATAAGCTGGCTCTAACTCATGTTATTGCTGAATGTCCCTTTTATTATTGCTGTGCTAACAATTAACTGTGTAAAAAGCCTGAGGCAAGCACACTTCGGGGGGAGGGGGGTAGTGAGGGGGTGAAGGTGTGGAAGGGATAAGGGGCACAATGCAACCTGTGTGAGGCGATCACCCAGAGGATATAAAAAGTGGTCACCTTAGACAGGCGGTCTCCTCACATGAGGTTATGTAAGTTTCCGAATGAATACCATGGTACCAAATATGCGTGGTCTTTTCAGGCAGGCAGCACTGACAAGTTTGACTGTAAACAGACAGTGGAGTAGCGCACTGCTAGAACACAATAAATAACATCAAAAATGCTGATTTCTTCCGCAGAACCCACATTTAGGTGTGCAAAAGTCGAAAATCGCGTGACTAAATTGCATCATATCGCCACACAACAACAGGCCCAAAATGCTATCGGGTTTACCCGTCCTGTCCCGATGAATAAAATACGTCACTATACCATTAAGTAGTGCAGGGAAAAGAATGTCACAGGTAGAAAATGTTTTGCTGCTTTCTAAAAAGAATATGTTGCAGAAACAAACTAAGCCCGTAATAAACAACATTTCTTCTGAATAACTTTATTCACCAGTAATGTTTAAAAATAAAAGCTTCGGTGGGTCAACGCGCATAGGTCAATGTCCCCAAAAATAATTTTGCGGTCGCTAAGCGTACTTATGGGGATGTCACCAGAGTCGATCTGCACATAATTGTCAATAGCCAGTACCTGCCTTTCATAGTTCTAACGGCTTTGGTATGAGCAATAATATTTCGCTCTAATGCAGAGAGACATTTGGTTGACTTGGGACTGAACTGACGGCAGGCTACCACACTGCAAGAGGCATAGATCTTCATGTGACCCCGCGTCCGCGGGGTCACATGAAGATCTATGCCTCTCTCTCTCAGTCTCTCTCTCTCTCTTGGCTCTCTCTCTCTCTTGGCTCTCTCTTGGCTCTCTCTCTTGGTTCTCTCTCTCTCTCTCTCTCTCTCTCTCTCTCTCTCTCTCTCTCTCTCTCTCTCTCTCTCTCTCTCTCTCTCTCTCTCTCTCTCTCTCTCTCTCTCTCTCTGTGGGTTAGACAAATATTTTGTTTGAAGAACATACGACAACGAGTGTATCCTCCACGCTGAAAACTAGCTTTCGTCGAGCATCTCAAATCCTGTCTGGAACAGTCGAACCAGCATCGGTAGGGCGGCCTGCCCTGTTCAGTTCTGTCCTCTGCCAGCTGAGGAACACAGATGAACATGCAGCGTTTAGTTTTAGCTACTGTCTGATGATCCTGTTACTGTAGATAGTGATACATGTGTGCTGGTCTGTGATTTTGGATCTTACGTCTGCGGCCGTAAGGTCCAAAATCACAGACATCACACCATTTTAAACTTTACAAACTCATTGCATGTCAGTGCAGGTAAAGTGCGGCCAGTGAAAATTTTTCCAAGCCAGAAACTGACAATCAACTGTGGCTCTGCATTGCAGCGAGATTTTTGCGTAACTAAGAATAGGTCAATCAAAGCCCCTGGGACAGGCAGGTTGGCTGTTTGCAAAATCGACCTTCATTTTCGAATGCACCATGATTACTATGACATTTCTATTTGTTGGCAGGAGCGTAGGTCATTATTAACCAGCTGCGACTGCATGTGTACATAAGCGTCTGTGCCTCTTGCAGATAGGAGGAGTTCGCTGATAGATCGCCTTTTACTCATCACTTTGCATTCTAGGTTTCCGTCTTTTTCTTCTGGTCTGATGATCGAGAAACAACAGTGAAAGAAAGTCGCTTTCACCAAGAACTTATACTCTACATATTCTCCAGTCTATTGCGTTGCTCATGCTAGATTTTTTATGACGCAACCTGTTGACAAGCGCACATTCTCTCGACGGAGGTCGTCATGCCTCTTTTGTTTCCATAGCCATCAGTGGAGGGTGGAATGGCGGATCGTTAATTTTTAACTGCTGGTGGAACTGACACGGCAAACATCGCAATCTTGATTACCTTGTGCTCCATGGTAATTTCCTTTCGTTGCACAATATTTCTAACAAACAAAACAAACAAATAAACAAACAAAACAGGAAGAAAAACCCCAGCAAAAACAAAAGCAAAACAAAAATTTTAATCACATCACGGAAAGGCACAGGCCAAACCCCAAACAGCTGCAAGAGACCACAGAGAGAGATACCCCTCCCCCCAAGTTCTGGCATGAGTTTTGTGCCCTTGACTCAGAGCGTCCATAGACGCTCTGAGTCAGGGGCACGAAACTCTTGCCAGAACTTTGATTCCCTCCCTCTGTACAAAAGACATGCGCCTCTCACACGCAGGCCCGCAGCTCATGAGAACATATTTGTTGTATTGCTGACTAGCGTTACCTCTATGTTGTTATGTTTATTCAACCGTCATCGACTAAATCTTCGTTTATCGCTTAGAGGACACTTGGCGCTGTGGGGTAGAGAGAGAAACGTTTTGATCGGGCAAACAGTGAACCTGAACCAACCCAAATTAACGATTCAACCGACGGTTGGACGGTGGGTTCACCAGAAGCTGTGTTCCTTCCCTAGTCATTAGTTAATAATTATAGAAGGTAGATAGATAGTTGGTTGCTTGGTAGGTCTTGCAACAGGTGTTGCTTATTTGTGCTACTGTGTTGTTAATGATTGCTACCACTGGTCTTTTTCTGCCGAGCGGTAATCGCCATTGACATTCAGCGTGTTTACGACTAATAGTGAAGGGTTTTTTGGTAACAAACGACGCCGAACAACGATTAAGATCGAAATTACGGCGGATAACCAGCTTGTGCCACATGCATAGACAACACTCCAAACATCTTCAGGAGGCATAAATCCTCATGAGCCCCCAGGCTTATGAGGATCTATGCTTCCTGGAGATGTTTGGAGTGTTGTCTGTGCTTACGATCGCTTCAGGTAGCAGCTGGTTATCCGTCGTGACTTCGCTTTCGCCGGTTCGTTGTTGTGAGTCGTCCTCACATCTCTGTTAACTCATTCTACCCCAGACACACCACAGCAAGATATGGATCGACCATGATAGTTCAAGGGTGATGCCAGAATAGCTTGGCGCCTATGGGCGCCAAGCTATTCTGGCATCACCCTTGAACTATCATGGTCGACCTGTGTCCTGCACTGCACTCAGTGCAGTCTTCAGAGGGCAACGGCAAAATTTAAGGATTTCGGTCTTGGGGTAGAATGAGTTAACTCAGGCAATCCGATTCCAAGACTAGCTAGAGCAGGAGACACTATGCTGGATCGAAACTTTTATCTTCCCTTGCTGCCGCGCGGTGTCGATGGCTGGTTACATTAGGTAAAATTCAGTATTCTCAGTGTTTAGTTGGTAGCTGTCAGTGTATTATAGTCTGCGGTCCTCTTGTTATATTCACTGCTTGCTGCGCGTATAACACTCCTTAATTTAGTTTGGTATAACTTAGAAAACTTTAGACACCAGAAGCGCTATACCTACATCGCGATACACCAGAGCCTATGGTAAACATATGGTTAGTGAAGAGACCCGTGGCTTTAAAAACGCAACAAAGACAATCTTAAGTCCAAAGCATCAGCACCCCAGCCGTCTAGCGTACACGGATACAAAATAAATCAGGCAAGAGGCATAGAACCTCATAAACCCCCGCGACTGCGGTGGTTCATGAGGTTCCTTGCCTCTTGCAGCTGGGTTGCTTCTGGCGGTGTCCCGGCAGTAAAAGAGTTAAACCAACTGTTTAAAGATATGTATAAGACTGTGGATTTAACTGATCAAGAGACTATGCACACGTACAGCGATCAACTAAAAAACGGACATGATATGACAGATTTTAGCCTCGAATGTATCTAACGCCACCGTGCGGCAACAGTTTTCAGTGACGTCGCTCATTGTCCTCCACAGATGGTATACAGAAATTATTCTCTGACCAAAGAATGAGCTAAAAAAACAAACAAACAAACTAAAAAAAATAACAACAACAAAAAATCCACCACACTCGTTTATATAGCTTGATGATGATGATGACGACGACGATGATGATGATGATGATGATGATGATGATGATGATGATGATGATGATGATGATACCGATGATGCAGTGAAGTTCGAATGTAATAAATCGCCAGGGGCCCGAATTTTTCGTCGTATAGAAAATAGTTACGCGTCTTTTACGCCGACTGCCGTGAGATGGCTTTAGTCGCCTGCTCGGCGTTAAACCTCACTAACTAGTCTTTTACGCCGAGCAGTAATGTCAGCACCAATCCAGAGCCGTGTTGTTAACATGACAGCATTTTTTATTTTTGACAAACGCAATCCCACTACGAATATATGACGTAGACAAAATGAAATTTATACAAGGGGGAAGCTGACAAGCGTTGCATACAAAACAAACCGAAACAAAACACAATCGTAGAAACATAACAGTGATCTGCGGCATTGTAAAAGCAAAAGACAGTAAGTCCATATATGAGAAAAAGCGAGATTTTCATTGTATTACAATGAAAAGCTTGCTTTTCACAAAAATAGACTTGCTGTCTTTTCAGCTGCCTTCTCAGGGAGTATACAGCCACATATATCAGCATTAATTTTCATCGACGTATGTAACACATGGACGGCAGATTACGACAAGACAAAAACACCCAGTTGATAACAGGTCCTACGGCCGACATTGACTAAGTTTGCCCGCGCACGCGCGTGCCAACTCAGTCGACGTCGGCCTGAGGATCTTTTGCTCAGAAAGTAGATGTGAATGATAGATTTGCAAGGGGTGGGCTGGTGGGGTGGTGGGGTGGGTCACATGCGAATACTGAATAAATTATACGTAAGCGGATCTATTGACGTGTTGTCTGATATTTCCCTGGTCCTTCAAAGCATGGCTTGATTTCATCCCGTGTATGATTCAAGTCACAATAAATAATGTCGTTTTTTTTTATTTTTATTGCAGTTTAATCCCTTCCCTGCCACTGGGCGCGTGTCTTGTTATTGAAATATCTGTTTACGCAACGACCACAAGCTCCAGCTGTCCTAGGAACATGGATACAAATAACTTGGCCTCAAGATCCTCATAAATCCGTCATACGGGCTCATACCCTTTGATCTTCATGTATTATTCTCTCGAAGTCTGGTTATCGCTTACTTCCCCCCCCCCCCCCCCACCCATGAAAATATAGGGGAGGGGGCGGGGGGGGGGGCAGATTATCCCCTCCCCCACCCCCCTCAGCCCCCGTCGCCCAAATAACATTAGAGAAATACAATTGGAGAAGAAACACAAGATTTTTTATTGTTTGCTGGTGGTAAAAACGCTTGTTTGCCGAAAAACATGAGAAGATTTGATCTTCATGTATTATTCTCTCCAAGTCTGGTTTTCGATTACTTTCGCTCTTATCCATCCCCCCCCCCTACACACCCGTCCCCCTCTCCCCCCTCCCCCCACCCCCGGCTTACCCCCCCCCCCCCCCCCCATTTCGCTCTCCTCCCCCCCCCCCCACACACACACACACCACCCACCTCCCAAAGATGAAAAGTAGCGTGTGAAGCAAGCTGCCTACACCCCCCCCCCCCCAAATAACTCATGCAGCCCGACGCACGTATTTCCCAAATGTTAGAGGCGTCATCTAACGACTATGCACCTGTTGCAGGAGATGGATCGACCATGATAATTCAAGGGTAGTGCCAGATTAGCTTGGCGCCGACAGGCGCCAAGCTAATCTGGTACTACCCTTGAGTTATGATGGTCGACCCATCTCCTGCTGTAGTGTGTCAGGGCTGAATAGGATAACACAATATCTTCCCACACCACCGGTAACAAGGCACAAAGTACAAGACGCTCTACATCGTTAAAACGTCTATGTCAGTGGTTATTATCTTCAGGTCAAAATAATATTTAGGTGCTTCGGCAGCTGCCAGGGAGACCGTGCCAACATGCAACTCGAATTAACTCATTCAAGACGTGCCGCATACGGATACGCGGCCTAATGCCGCGTATCCGAATGCAACACGTCTCGCACGCGTTAACCCTCTGACTCTCGGTAGCGATTTTTGTCGCGAGGATTCCTGCGACAAAAATCGCTACCGACAGCCAGTGGTTTCATGTGAGAGTTGATTTGAATCAGAAAGAGGAAAGGTGAACAAATTATGATAATAATGCTGGCCAATATTTTTTACTCAGACAGGATTTGTTTCATTAAAAAAAAATATTATCCATTAATTTTCGCGTACATATCAGAGGTGGATCGTGCTTCTGATACTTTTAAGCTGCTGGGGTTTGACAGCTTTGTGCGATTATAATTATATACTATTATTGGATTTACTTTTCCCAAAAAATGGTGCAACGGTGACGTGTCAGTAATGCGTAGGTCTTTCGAGGGGGTGGGGGTGGTGGGGTGTGGGTGGCTCGGGGGTTTGAGGGTGCTATTTTTTTTAATTTTTACTTTGTTGTAGGTTTTTTGTTGTTGTTGTTGTGGATGACTGTATCACATTTATATTTGTTTTATACTCTGTTTTTTCCATTTCTGATTTAAAGTGTTTAGAAAATTTTTCCTGGAGGGTATGCGCTGCTGTATTCTGAAGTCATTATTATTATTATTATTATTATTATTATTATTATTATTATTATTATTATTATTATTATTATTATTATTATTATTATTATTATTATTATTATTATTATTATTATTATTATTATGTTGTTGTTGTTGTTGTTGTTGTTGTTTTCATTATTCATCATCATCATAAAATTATTATTATTATTATTATTATTATTATTATTATTATTATTATTAACTTGTGATTCTTCTTTTTCAACTTGGGGGCGCGGTGGCAGAGCGTCGGACTCTCATCCAAAAGGTCTCAGGTTCGAATCTAGCTGGGGTCAAAATTTGTTCAAACCCTATTCAGTGTCACTCCTGTATTTGAAATCGCCTTCCTGGTGAACAAAAGACGTTAAGCCCTAAACGTTCAAACGTTGTTCTTATTCATATTTTTAACTCATTCGAGACGTGCCGCAAACGGATACGCGGCATAAGCCGCGTATCCGTTGGCAGCACGTCTCGAATGAGTTAACCTGTACGTTCTGCCGTGTGTATTCCTGCTGTGGCTGTTGCCTCAGGGTAGTTAGGTCTTTAGTGAGTTAATCTGCTTTTCTGCCACCATGCATCTAACAGTCCCCGTATGTCGGCCATGTGGATACCCTACTCTATTGACCCACCCCGGAGCTCTGGGTTGATGTGCACCTAATTTTCAATAATCAAAAGCTGCCTTTCACAGTCCACCGCAAAATTCTCGCTGCAATGCGGAGGGACAGTTGCTTGACACTTACTGGCTTGAAAAAGTTTCGTTGCAACTCGTGGATGGTTCTCTGCTTCAGACTGGCACCTTATACTTATATAAAATATTGTTTTGTTGGTGTCATTTGAAGCTCTAGTTCTAAGGTGGAGCATATCCGGGGGCCGGTTGCACGAGAGAGCTTAGTCCTGCGCCAGCCTCTAACCAAAGTGTTCCGCTAAAGCGGAGCACCTTGCTTAGTGGCTGGCGCAGTACTAAGCTCACTCATGCAGCTGTCCCCTGGAATTTGTGAAATTCCGTGGACGGGTTTTAAGCAAAATATCCCGTAATATCTAGGGAGCTGTTTTCCGCAGTGCATTGCCCTTCACTTTGAAGGAGGTAAGGGCTATAACGTAAGGCGATGGTCCATCAACCAGACCCTATCCTTTGCAAGAGGGTATTGATCATCATGTGTCCTTGCAGCCGGAAGGGCTCCTGGGAATCTATACCTCTCGCTGGCAGATGTTACCCACTTGCATCCTCCTCCTGAAGAGATCATTATGGTTTATGCGTACAACTGGCAAAGTAATCCGTTCGTTTCTTTACAGCTTAATGAGATAATTAGGTGGGAGAAGCCCGAGTTTTCTCCCTTTTTCTACCAGATTTCGCTCCCCTTTTTTTCACCGTCAGCTTCCCTGCTCGTTTTACCCTCCATTAGACTAGTTCTAGTTTGTCGATGACTGAGTAGGCAGTTATCTGTTTGCTATATTTTTTTTAAAACGAAGGATGCTTTAAGATAACTGTGTTTTGGATTCGCTAAAAGGTTTTATTATAGAAAGTGGGTTTATGGTTTAACCCATGTAAAGCCATTACTGCATTTCCCAAATTTTGGAAGTGTCATCTGACGACTATGTACCAGTTGCAGGAGATAATTGAAGGGTAGTGCAAGATTAATTGATAATTGAAAGATAGTGCCAGATTAGCTTGGCGCCAACAGGCGCCAGGCTAATATGGCACCACCTTTGAATTATCTTGTTTGATCCCTATCCTGCTGCATGCACTGGAGCTACATGGGTTAACACAGGGCGTGCGCTAAGTGCCGAGAAAAAAAGTGAGCACAATCCATGTGCACGAGACACAGATCCTCATCAGGATCTATGCATCTTGCTGACACCACTCTCAATCCATACGTCTGGGACAGCTGGGGTTCTTAGTGTGGGATTAACGAAGACTGCAGAAAGAGGGTTAGCGTCAACTGGCGCTGAACGGGTTAAGGCGCGTGGTAACCCCTTTACTGCTGAGAAGAAGTGAACACAATCCAACTGCAATTTGCGGGGGCTCATGAGGATCTATGCCTCTTGTTGACATCACTCTGAACCGTGTCTCTTGGACTGCGGTTTTAGCTCGGCTAGAACGCTGAGTACATCTCCTCTTAACCCTTTCAGCCCTGACGCACTACAGCAGGAGATAGGTCGACCATGATAATTCAAGGGTAGTGCCAGATTAGCCTGTCGGCGCCAAGCTAATCTGGCACTCCCCTTGAATTGTCTTGGTCGATCCATCTCATGCAACTGGTGCACAGTCATTAGATGACGCCTGCAAAATTTGGGAAATACGGCCGTCGGGCTGAATGAGTTGACAAGGATTTTAGACTCGCTATCTGCGTCACCGGACAGGAAAGATGTTAACCCACTGTGTCCCAGGTACAAAATACCCCGCATTTTGGGGTTGTCCTCTAAGGACTGCATTACAATTCAGGAGACAGATCGACCATGCTAGTTCAAGGGTGGTGCCAGAATAGCTTGGCGCCTGAAGGCGCCAAGCTATTTTGGCACCACCCTTGAACTATCATGGTCAATCCATATCTTGCTGTGGTGTCAGTGTCGGGACTGAATGAGTTAACAGAGGTATAGAAAAGAGGACGGGGTACGGAGGATGACGGGGTGGGGTACGGGGAGGGGGGGGGAGGGAGGGGATGAAGGGGGATGTTGATGTATGCAACACTATTATGGTTTATCGTCCTTTCGTTGAAATCTTGTCATATGTTGGGAAAAATCCATTTTCTTCTGTCGCTATTATTATATTGCCGGCACTTTGGTTTTAGCGGCAGCTTTTAACCTTTTTGCTGTTGGTAGCGCTTTATATATATATATATATATATATATATATATATATAGAAATAATATATGTGACGCCTCTGAAATGTGGGAAATGCGGCCGTGGTGTTAAATGGGTTAAATTCGAAATTCTGATCCCGAATACCAACAGTCGTCATTATTATCACAATACATCATTCTCATCATACTAAATGATACTGCCATTACAGCTACTACTCCCTGGCCTACAGCGACGGAGGTCACTTTGTCGGAAATTATTTCTTTCGTGGATTCCAACCCGGGACCTTTCGGTCGAAAGACCAACACTCTACCACCGAGCCACCCAGCTCCCCTCCAGCCGTACAAAGGGCATGCATGCAACGTGGTTTCTGCAAGAGGCGTAGATTCTCATGAGCCCACGCAACCGCGGAGGCTCATGAGGATCTGTGCAGGTGCTCACATTTTTTCGGCAGAGAAAGGTTTGAATAGTAAAGAGTTAAACACGCTTAGAAAGGCCACGAACAACACCGTTGCATAGTCGTTAGATGACGCCTCCAAAATACGGCCGTCGGGCTGAATGAGTTAATTCATTTGATAGGTCAGTGCTGCATCCGGTTTCACGCGGCATAAAGCCGTGCATCCGGATTAGTGTGGTAATTCTATATTCCGGCCTCAAGCTTTGAGGTTAAAACGAATGGAAGCAGATAGTTTGCAGTTTGTTTTCTGTATCAATTCATTGCGATATTCATTCTAATCTTACGGATCTTTCATCT
Source organism: Semisulcospira habei (assembly GCA_036245525.1). Taxonomy (NCBI): domain Eukaryota; kingdom Metazoa; phylum Mollusca; class Gastropoda; family Semisulcospiridae; genus Semisulcospira; species Semisulcospira habei. Next base: position 225,234,583 of record BTPG01000001.1, on the reverse strand, counting down.
GTCTGTTTCCTGCCTTTAATTTAACCCGTTCAGTGCCGGAGGTAATTTGAACATCACCCAACTGCAAGGAGTATAGATCATCATCAGCTCCCGCAGTTGAGGGGGCTCATGAGGATCTATGCCTCTTGCTGACACCACTTGGAATCCATTTTCCTGGGACGTCCAAGGTATTTGGTCTTGAATTCACGAAAACTGCAGAAACACAGAACGCGTTAAAGAAATTCAAATGTTCTAAAAATGCACCACGCGTTCTGCACGAAACTAAAACGAAATCGTCAGCACGGCCTTACACTAAGCTAGTTTTTGTTTTCAAGGATTTAGGGCGGTCCGTGGTGTAGTGGTTAAGGCGCCAGCCACCAATGCTAAAGGTGTGAGGTTTGAGACCGGGTTCAGGCGTCGGACTTTTCTCCTATAGTAAGTGTCACCGCTAATTCGGGCGAACCGTCGGGGGTTCTTTCTCCGGGTATTCCGGCTCTTCCTCCCCCTCCCCTATAGTACCAGTTTCAGGCCACTTTATAAATTTCAAATACAAGCGATCAAAATTTCCGAAACCTCAGTAGCTGAAATGACCCTTCGCACCACTTGAATGTCCTGTACTTGTCTTGTACTCTGTTTGTCTTCAGAGATAATGCGTGTGTGTCACGTGAGCGTGCGTGTTGGGTGCAGTTCGCGGCGCTCTGAGCCGATTCGCAAAAATTGGGAAGAAGCGCCTATACAATAACCAGTATTGTTATTATTATTATTATTATTATTATTATTATTATTATTATTATTATTATTATTATTATTATTATTATTATTATTATTATTATTATTATTATTATTATTATTATTATTTCTGAAGCCAACATTAACCTGACAGTTGCTGCAGACATTGCTCCTGCAATCTTCATTCGTTCAACGACCAAAAGCCACCACCGTCCGAGAAACGTGGATTCAAATTTGTGTCAGCAATAGGCATAAGATCCCAGAACTGTCCGTTCATGCGGATCCATGCCTCTTGCACTTGGATCGTGCTCACTTTTTCCCCGGCACTCAAGGTGTTAATACGTTTGAATTTGATTTTTTAAACTTTTCTATAGGGTGGCTAGGATATTTTTTTTTTTTTTGACCGGCTTGCACATTAAGCAAAAACAGCAATCCAAACATCTCCGGGCTCATGAGGATCTTTGCCTCTTGGAGATGTTTAGAGTGTCGTTCGTCTATGGTTATGACACACGCTGGTTATCAGCCGTGACTTCGCTCTTGTTCGATGTTGGGAGTCGTCCGCCGTAAACGCAACCTCTCTCATATCAGTTCGACTTCATGCAGAAAACACGTCATGTACCACGCTGACCTCTTCGCATCAGACTTCGTTAAGTAAACGCCTGATTGGGCAAGTTTATATGATCGCCCCTATCCCTGCCACACGCACTGTCATCTCAGGGAAGTGCATCGACCTTAATAGTTTAAGTGAAGTGCTTTGAGAAGCGCCATGTACGACTCCAGTCACGACCTTCACAACATTCACACGGTCATCGGGCTGATGACCTTTATTGCTTGCTGGGCTGCAGCTTGAGCGGTCTCACCAATCCCTCGCAACTTTTGTCCATGGTGCTTTGCCATCTGCGAAGCGCCGTGGTACATGGCGTTGGGGTGGATTTAGCAGATTGTCCTAGTCTATGAACCATTTATTTCTGCAAGTGAAAGGTTGAAATGTTTGAGCAGACAGGGTGAACATGATCGGGATAGGAGCTCGTGAAACAGATCAGTACTACTGTTTGCAGGAAATCAGACCCCTTGAACTCGCACTCACTCGACTGGCTACTTAATCCAGACCACACAGGTGATTGCCAAGCCTATAAAACGCACAGCAAATCCCAACAAAACTAAGACTCAAAACTCGAGTAGATAGGAGCTGCACAACATGGCAGTTCCCAAGCTATTATGGCACAACCCTTGAACTATCACGCTCGATCCATGAACTTGCCGTGGCGTCAGTGTCGGAGTTGAATGAGTTAAAACCCTTCTCTTCCAAATTGGCCGTAAGGAAAAGAAAACAATGCTAGTACTACTTATATTGGTTCACCCCTTATCATTCGGAATACCCCAGTGTGTGAAATAAGTTTGACTAAACTGAATAGTTCAAGGGTAGTGCCAGAATAGCTTGGCGCCTCTAGGCGCCAAGCTATTCTGGCACCACCCTTGAACTAAAGCCATTGGTTTGTATCCTTATCTGTAAGTACTATATACTAATTATATATAACGTACAGCTTGCATGTGGCAATGTACAAATTTGAAGCTTTTAGCCTCAGTAATGTGCGAGAGGTGTAACTCTTCTACTAAAAATACCTTCTATCACAAGCCCTTGATCCAGCTGAACGGGCGATGGATCGACCTTTCCTAAGGTTAGTTCCTATGATTTTAATGGCAACCGTGAGAGTCTTTGAGCTAACCAGGCACTGTTGTTGTGATACCCCCACGTGGTTTCTGAAGGGGACTTGAGTAGGGTTACTTAGGGGACACTGACCCTGGTCAGCCGGGCCACTGAGTACGTTTTCCATTTTCCTTAGGTTTATGTGGTTTGTGTATGCCTTTGGCCCACTCACCTGTAGTTTCCTTTTAAAATATGCCGCACAGTCTGCGCTGTCTGTAGTCCTTGATATTAAATGTGTGCTGCTCATAGTCTGTTGCACCTAGATGACAAGTTATTTGTTGGCGGTTAATACATTTTTATGTATCATTTTTCTGTAGATAATACTGTAATCATACTGTATTAATTTTCTACTCTGTTTGTAAACAAGGTCTATACTAGCACGAAGGAGCAGCGTCCCTAGCGTGTCTTAGGTTTATTTTGCTTAACTCATTCGAGACGTGCCACCTCCGGATACGCGGCTTATGCCGCGTATCCGGTGGCGGTACGTCTCGAATGAGTTAATAGAGCGGCTGGCGACATATATTCAATATTCTATTGTTAGTTTGTTTGTTTTGTCAAGCAGAGCAAAAGCCTTGTTGCTGTAGGGACGTTAAGCAATGTACAACCAACTGCTGTTGATCATTTTGTCACTGTCGTGGCAGCTGGCACTCGGTGCAATGAAGGCTGGCCACGTAATTGTAAGAGTTTTGTACTTCGTGCTTGTAATTCTGTACTTCGCTGAGCAAGTAGGGTTTACAACCGTTACTCCGTTCCTAGACTGAACCCTCTAATTATCTCCTTCTATTCAGTGGGAACACAGATGTAAATGGAATACATTGACTAAGGGCACTGGTCTTCACGAACACAATAAGTCTGTATGGGCTCATGCAGATCTATTTGACACTAAGAAAGCAACGAGGTATTATTGATGCCATGCTTGCCGACACTCACGAAGGTTTCCTCCTAGTATACTGGAAACCACGAATAAAGCCAGCAAGAGCATAAATCCTAATGAGCCCCCGCATCTTGCTGGGGCTCATGAGGATCTATGCCTCTTTCAGGCTACCTGCGTTCACTCTGTAGATAACAACAACCTTGCATTACCGATTTCTTTGCCTACTCTACTACAAACTTCTACAACAAAGACCACGAAAAAAAGTTGGCACTAAGAGGCAAAGATCCTTATCAGCCCCGATAATGCTGCGGGCGCTCACAAGGATTTATGCCTATTGCAGGTGGGTGGTTTCGCACCTCGAATGGAGATGAAATTCTCCCGTAAAACGAGGCAGGTGTGAAAATGCTTGACCGCTCGGACAGGTAACTACAGCAAAAGTGCATCGCCCTATCCTGGGAGGTGACTTTCAATGGTCTTTGAAGTGCACAGAGAACAACAACCTTTGCTGTCGGCAAACGCTTATTGTCGAGGTGATTCCTGCAGAAATCATCTCGACAATACGTGTTGCTGACAGAACAGAGTTATTAGACTCTTAATTGTGTAGTATACACACCCGTTTGTAGTGCACATGAATGAATTTTATTAAATGTCTCTTCACATCTTGGTGATTTTAGCCCAACCCCCCTCCACCTCCCACCGCCACCACCCCCCCCCTCCCCCGCCACCACCCGCCCCACCCCCACCCCCAAGAAAATAAAATAAAATAAACCAACAACAAACAAACAAAAACCAACAAACAAACAAACAAATTAAAGAAAAACAATAAACAACCCAAAAAGTGTAAAAAGACAATACCAACCCACAGAAAAAAAAAGAGTTTTTTTGGTTGTTGTTCTTTATTTTTGGTCAAACAAACAAACAACAACATCAACACAACAACAAAACAACAACCAGCAAACAGAAAACAAACAAACAAACAAACAACAAACTTGAAACTTAATAATCTAAACTTATACATGCATTACAAATGTTTACCTATAGAAGTCTGACATTTTAATTTAACAATAGTTTTTGCTGTACTGGTATGGAAAATATCATTGATGTCTCCTTCTAGATCATCAATCTTTATATCATTTGGTCTGAACAAATCTGTTGTGATTGGGCATTTGAGTATTATATGATGAATACAGAGAGGTTCTCAACATCCACAAGTTATCTCTCTAGAAAACTTAGTTTTCCTGGATTTTAATCGTAGTTTTCATGAGGAAGCTGGAATATTTGCCGTTTCTTTTTATTTTACCTTTCTTTCTTTAAAAAAAAAAAGATTTTATAAGCGCAATATAGATTTGTACTGCACATAATGTGCTCATAGACGCACATTCACTTTCGGCTGTCAATGGCCAAACGAATTAACACCGGCCCAAATACGTGTAATACTAAAGACAAGAGTTGGTTTGGGATACAAAAAAAAAAAACAACAACAACAACAACAACCCAACAACAACAAAATCACTGAACCCTACACGAACAGAACAGTTTAGTACTGGTCAATGAAGAATATATCACTCATTACTACTTCTATCAAACATCCTCGGGGCCACTGCGGCCGTCGTGGGCCAGAAGAGGTTTTGCTAATGGGGCAGTTGCTCAGAACGAAGAGGTGGAAATTTCCCCCCCCCCCCCACCACCCCCTCCCCCCCCCTCCACTGTTTTCAAGCTAAGGATAAGCATAGGCGTTTCAGAGAAGCAAGTTAACCGCTTCAGTGCCACTTGCCATGACAGATTGGCAAACTAACTAATTGCGCCAAGTTAATCTGGCCCTACCCTTGACTTATCATGGTCGATCCATCTCCTGCTGTAGTGCATCGGAGCTAAATGGGTTAATCTATGCCATTTGCTTCTGGGCGTCATTCGCTTCGCTCCGGCAGACATGGGGTTACTTTTCACCCTAATCGCCTTCCACAACTACATAATTAGACATGAATCTTTCACACTGGTAATCATTATTGAAAATCTGACAAGCTTAACTACTTATAATGCTGCATCAGTGTTATTGTCTTCTACGACTGTCTCTGAAAACATTTATTTAGAAGGGCGTAAATGTTTACGACACACAAGAGAAAACGGTTTACAACATGCGCATTCTACGGGGAATTTGAGAAAGTGCAGCGACTTCTGGCATTTTCATGATCCACAGCAGTTCAATACGGGATAATCTTGCTTGAAAGATAACAAAACAAAACAAAAACACACACCAGCTAGAGGTAACGTTCTTCAAATTGCAGTAACATATTGGGTGATCCAAGACAACGAGTTTGTACCAGTTGTCTTGGCTCATTCTGCCCCGCGACACACCACACCAACATATGGCTCGACCATGATAATTAAGGTGGTGGCAGAATAGGCCAAGCTATTCTGCCACCACCCTTGAACTATTATGGTCGATCTGTCTCCTGAATTGTAACGTAGTCCTCAGAGGTTAACTCCAGAATGTGGGTATTTCGTACCTCGGTCACAATGAGTAAAATGTGTGTGTGCGAGCGTGTGTTCGTGTGTGTGTGAATGTGTGTCTGTGTGTGTGTGTGTGTGTGCGTGTCTTCGTGCGTGTATGCTTGCGTGCATACGTACGTGCTTGTGTCCATGCGCGTGTATGAGTGCGTGTGACAGTGAGTTTGTAGCAGTTGTTCAGATGTGTGTGTGTGTGTGTGTGTGTGTGTGATGCGTGCGTGCGTGCGTGCGTGTGTGTTGTTGTTTATGTTGGTGGTGTGTGCTTGCGTGCTGTGTGTGTGTGTGTGTGTGTGTGTGTGTGTGTGTGTGTGTGTGTGTGTGTGTGTGTGTGTGTGTGTGTGTTGGGTATGTGGGTACTGGGTGGAGCGGTTGGGTTGAAAGTTTGTCACAGCCGTGTGAGCCGGTCTGCATGCGTACGCGCATACGGGGCGTGTGCGTGCCGGTGTGTGCGCGTGCTTGTTTTCGTGCGCGTATCTGCGTGTGGTGGGTGTGCATGTGTGTGCGTGCTTCGAGCTTGCGAGCGTTTTGCGTGCGTGTCTAAAGATGTATGAGGATGCATTTGTTTCACCCGGCAGGAAACAAGTCCCCCGCCTCTATCGTGCTCATGCCAATAGCACATGGATTTTGGGGTTTACTGCGTTTACTTCACGTCATCAGCCAGTAAAAGATCCTCCGACCGACGTAGGCATGATTTGGCCCGCGCACATCCGTGCGCGGGCCAAATCATGCCTACTTCGGCCGACGGCTCCTTCTGCTCACCAGGTGGTAATTAAACTCGATAATCACGCGCTGCGAACTCAGAACAAATCGCGGGCGAGAGGATGGCGCTGTTAGGCCTGGAGAGGTCGCGCAAAGCATTTCTGGCACCACTTGTGCGCTAGCATTGTCAACCCATCCCGGCACCTATCGCGGGATGTGGAACGGTTAACGGCTTAAGACGGTCTGATCGGGTCGTCTTCACATCGGAGGATTTGAGGTCGAGGTGACTTTAATATTTTTTTGCAAGGCGGTAGGGGTCTAGTTTGTCGATTAGGATTTAGTGTGGTCATTGGATCGCTCTTTTGAACTGCCATTGATTATTGGCAGTCTTGAAAAATCGTGTGTGTAGCCAGGGTCTGTTGGGAGTCTTCGGCGATATGTTTGAGTGTGTGTGTGTGTGTGTATGTGTGTGTGTGTGTGTGTGTGTGTGTGTGTGTGTGTGTGTGTGTGTGTGTGTGTGCGTGTGCGCGTGCGTGCATGTGTGTACTCAGTACCCATAGCATCAACTCCAACAGGTTTTCCTCCCTTAACTCATTCAACTCCGACACGCCAAGACAAGACATGGATCGAGCGTGATAGTTCAAGGGTTGTGCCAGAATAGCTTGGCGCCCATAGGCACCAAGCTATTCTGGCACAACCCTTGAACTATCACGCTCGACCTGTTTCCAGAAGTGTAATACAGTCTGCCAGCGCTAGCCTCACCTATCTGGTTTGTGAGTCTTCAGGGGGCAACTTCTAAATTTGCGGATTTCGGTCCTGGAGCGGAATGTGTTAACCTCTTCACTAACAATGGACGCAAACCGTGTTTCTGAAATCTATGGTAAATTTAACACCCAAGAGACCCAAGCGTCCTAGTAACTTGGATACAGAGCGATGTCAGCAAGAGGCATAGATCCTCATGAGAATCTGTGCCTCTTGCGGTTGGTTCACATTTTCTCCACAATGAAGTGTTTTAAGACTGCTGTCGTTACAGAGGACCGATTTAATTTTTGAACGAACCCTATACCGGAGAGGCTGGCGCTGTTGAATACAGAATGCATAGCAATTTGAAACCACTGACTCACTACTAGACAGTTGGCTCTTTTCACCCCTTCACGGCCAAGGCACCAAATCGCCAGCCGACATCCCATATTCCTTGTTTATTTAACCCTTTCAGTGCCAGCTGACGTAGACTGTGTTTCTGAAATCTTCGTGAATTCAAAACAAAAAGAAAAACTAAAAAAAAAAAAAAACTAAAAAAAACTAGATGTCCCTTGAACATAGATTCCATGTGGTGTAAGCATGAGGCATAGAACCTCATGAACCCCCGCAGTTGCGGGGCGCTTGTGGATCTATACCTTTTTCAGTTCAGTTTTTCTTGGCACTGAACGAGTCAACCAACGTTGAGTGAGTTCCCGTTAGGATGTGTGTTGTAACCCTTTTAGTGCTGGTGGGCGCGGAATGTGTTTAATTACATGAGTTATCCAAGGAACACAGATACAAAGTGGTTTCAGCAAGAGGCATAGATCCTCCTGAGCCCCCGCAACTGCGGGGGCTCAGGAGGATCTATGCCTCTTGCAGCTGGCTCATGTTCACAGGCTATCTCTGTTCTCCATCGCTCGGCAGTGATTGGGTTAATTTCAAAGGTCGTGTTGACCTATTGATAACGCTGAGCGAAGTGAATTGCCGGCGCCTTGTCGGGGGAACAAATTTTAATCTGCCAACTACAACACGGCCGAACACGATAGGAAATGTCTGAAAATAAACAACGGCCCTCCATTAGCTTGAAAACTCCCCTCTATTTACCGTTCTACTTTCAACGCCAAATGTGACGACGAACGGTTCGAGTGAGTGAGTGAGTGAGTGAGTGAGTGAGTGAGTGCGTGCGTGCGTGAGTGCGTGAGTGAGTGAGTGAGTGTGTGCATGCGTGCGTGCGTGCGTGCATGCGTGCGCGCGCGCGTTAACGACGAGCGAGTTAGCGAGCGAGTAGATGGGTGAGTTGGATTGGTAACTGGGTAAGTGAGCGAGCTTGTGAGCAAGTGGGTGAGTGGGTGATTTGGCGATTAGGCCGGTGAGTCAGTCAGGAGTGAAAAATGCATGCATGCATTCATTCATTCATTTGTTCGTTCGTTCGCTCATTCATTCATTCATTCATTCATTGTCTCACGATGCAGATATGCATCTGGTTTACGTAAACTGCCGCCCACGCCCATGCAACAGAGGCCCCAAACTCATTCTGCCCGCGACACACCACAGCAAGCTATGGCTCGACCATGATAGATCAAGGGTGGTGGCAGAATAGCTTGGCGCCTATAAGGGTGGTGGCAGAATAGCTTGGTGCCTATACTAGGCGCCAAGCTATTCTGACACCACTCTTGAACTATCATGGTCGATCTGTCTCCTGAATTGCAATGCAGTCCTCAGAGGACAACTCCAAAATGTGGGTATTTCGTACCTCGGGCACCAATGAGTTAAGCACCATTTGAGAGCACGCACAGTCGACCCATCTATTGCGGCCACAGCCGGGGCTAACGGACGAATTACATAATATGGGAGAGTATCGAAGTTCCCGGTAAGTGTTCCGTGTCCCTGACTCACAGCGTCAGTATCCTATTATCTACGCTCTGAGTCAGGGGCGCGCATCTCTTGCCACAACTTCGATTCCCTCCCCCTCGTGGACAAACTGAGAAAGGAGCACGTAGGCTTTGGCTGTTAAAGGGTTAGATTTGTGCTATAGCCTGTGCCTGCGTTGGACCTTACACGTGCAGTAAATTCAAACATTACGAACCGGCCCAGTGAAGAATAAGTCCTCGGGCCGACGTCGGCCCAATCACCTTTTGCTGACTGGGAGCAGAGATTTAAGGAATGTGCCACATCGAGTTCCGTGTGTCGAATCTGGACTGTTTATGTCTCGAGAATTAGCCGTTCAACAGTGTATACACGAATGTTGCATTAGACTGGAAACAAAAATCCCGGTTAGAATTTAGGGAGGATTGGGGATATTTGTTGTGCGTTGAGAAAAGGGAGCGGACCCACACACACAAAATAATAGTAATTTTTGTTTACAAAATCGGATATAACGAGAAAAATGTCGGTGCCCTCGCTAGCATATTTTTAAATATCCGAAGTTGAGTGGAATTCGCTGCTAAAGTTTTCAGATGACAGTGCCTTACTTTCCCTTTAGCAAGGGTCATCTGATGAACATGGACCCTCATTGACTGACTTTGTTCAATGGTGCGATGACTCATTTTTAGAGCTTAACGTGGGTAAGACATGTGACCTTATTGTTGATTTTATGATGAGCAAGCAGGATCACACTGAGTAAGACTATTATACATGATAAAGAAGTTGCCATTGTCCAGAAGTATAAATACTTAGGCACCATCTTCGATGATAAACTGAGTTGGGATGACAATACTGAAACTGGTTGTGAAGAAAGGTCAACAGAGATTGTATTTTCTGAGAAAGCTGAACTCTTTCTCTGTTGACAGGACCATTTTAACTTTGTTTTACAAATCTTTCTTAGAAAGTGTCCTGACTTTTTCGTTCATTTGCTGGTTCCCAAATCTTAGTGTTAAAAACAAAAACAGTCTTCAGAGAATTGTTCATCTCAGCTCAAAGATCATTGGGGAAGAACAAAGAAGTTTAGCCGTGTTCTGCGATCGTCAGATTATTGTAAGGAAAGCTACTTCCATCTTGGCTAGTGATACTCACGTGATGAAAGACCTCTTTGAATTGCTCCCGTCTGGTCGCCGATACAGACAACCATCATGTAAAACCAACCGCAGGAAACTGTCTTTCATTCCTGTTGCCGTCCGACTCTTAAATATTTTGTAAATCTACACACTGAACTGGTAAAAGTGTGTGTGCGTACTTGTGTGTGTGTGTGTGTGTGTGTGTGTGTGTGTGTGTGTGTGTGTGTGTGTGTGTTTGTGTGTGTGTTTATACAGCTGTTTCATCACGTGGGTATCGCTGGCCTGGATGGACAGTTGTAGAGGGTGTAAGTGGAAAGTAAGACATTAATGTGTTCGGTGATAATGTCGTTAATAATGCTCTTTAAGTTTTAAATAATGTTTTAGTAATTGTATTAGTTTAGAGTTTTTAATATGTCTTAATATTAGCATTATAAGCATTACAGATTTAGCATATTAATATCAGGTACAAATGGGATATTAGAATGTCCTGATATTAATTAATGTTTTTTGAATGACTTTTATTTGACTGTCCCCCCCCCCCCCCCCCCCCCCCCCCCGTCCACACAAGTGCAATTGCCCTTCAAGGGATAAATAAAGTTAGTTGAATTTGAATTGAATTTGAATTTGAAAACCTGCAACAACAACAACAACAAAAAAAAGGACACTTAAGGGACAGGGCAGTTTTTTGACCACGGTCAGAGTGAAGGGGAGGTATACATCTAAACGAATGCCACAGACATAAATTATAATTATAATGAAAATAGTGGGCTATTGACTATTCATACAAAGAGAGAGAAAGCCCCAACGCGCAAAAGGTCATCGGGACGACGTAGGCCCGATGGCCTTTTGCGCATTGGGGCGAGACTTCTTCAGACCTTCCTTGTTTGTTTGGGGCACCGCGACCTACAGAGTTCGTTTTTTATTTGTTATTTGGGTTTAACGCCGAGCAGGCAACTAAGGCCATCTCACGGCGGGCGACCTACAGAATTCGTTCGACGTCATTTTTTTGTAATTTTCCTCATTTGTTCTTCCAAAATGCCACATCTCACTCGGATTCGAAGCCTACAGCGTGACAGGCCGTTCCATTTGTAACTGATTAATTCATCCTCCTAGGACAAAATATTTAATGCTGGGCCAAATTCGATTTAATCCGAGGACAAATTACTCATTCCAACCAATCAGCCATGATGCATCGGGCAAAACTGTCCCGACAGTAGATGAACATATTCAAGTTAATCCTATAAAGAATTACAATTTGTCATAGGAAGAATTTCATTTTGTCCCCAGAGTAAATGCATTGTGTCCTCAAAATGAATACAATTTTCCCCAGAATACAATATGTTATTCTAGGAAAGAAATGTCACGTGGTATGATTCCTGATGTCTGTGTCCTAGGATATAAATCGAAAATTTCATGTGATAAATTATTTAGTCCCATCATGAACTATTTTGTCTTTGGGTGAAATTAATCAGTTATAAATGCAATGAACTACCATCGTGCAGTGGCTTTTCGTTTTACTCAAAATAACGTCACGTCACAGCATGAAAGTCGCAAATCGAAAGTGAGTCTTTTTGAGACCTTCACCTCATTAATATTCCAGAATCGCGAACAACAAGGTTGACTGTATGTGGTGTACTCAGTTTGATTAAAATAAATCGTTTAACCCAATTGAGTCCAAAATCCCTATAGCAGGAGACGGATGGACCATTAATTCAAAGGAAGTGACAGATGAGCTTGGCGCCTGAAGGCGCCAAGCTCATCTGGCACTACCCTTGAATTATCATGGTCAATCCATCTCCTGCAACAGGTACATAGTCCTTAACTAGAACCTCCAAAATGTGGGAAATGTGGTCTTGGGGTTAATTGGGTTAACGACACAGTTTAAAGGGAACTGTTCGTGAGCAGATGTGACCTATACAGCGGACTCGTAAAACGTCGTTCTATGTGCGCTAATCTGTGATTTTGGACCTTACGGCAAAATCGTAAGGTCCAAAATCAAAGATTAGCGCACATATTATGCAGGCAGTGAGTCGTGCGATTTTATGTCACTTTAACTGCTCTTAACAGTGTTCATTAATTCACCGCAACAAGGGTGTTTTGTTTGATTTTATCCTTATTTTTTTCTCTATGTTTATTCACCGAGTCTGCCTATTATTCTTTCATCCACTCAGTATGTCAGTCACCAGCATGCATTTAATCAATCAGCACTGCCAGGATGAGTGTAATGACACTTTTGCATTGTTCTAAATTAATTGTGTTTGTAGTGCCAACACGTTGCAAGGGCAGATCGGTTAACTCCCCGGGGAGGGTGAGAGGGGGGGGGGGTTCAACTTTTTCTTTGGGACTAACAATGAGTGGGGGGAGAGGGCTGGGGGAGGGGGGGGACCAGTAATCAAACTCGCTAAGCGTGTATGAGAGCATTTTCTAAACACTGGGGGAGGAGGCTCCAGACTTTGTTATAAAACTTTAAAGAATGTTTGGCCTGAGGGGGTTGGGGAGGGTCCAGAACCCCCCCCCCCCCCTCCCCCCCCCCTCTCATCCAGATCCGTTCCTCCACAACCTGGTTTTGCCCTGGTGGACTTGGGTTCGGTTACCTGTTTGTTAGCTGCTAGGGTCACCCTGTCAAACCCACAAGGTGGGGTTTTCTCTTTTTTTTTCTGGGGCACGTTTCTGTCTACCCTTGGTCCAGTCACCTGTATTTTCCGGTTTATAAAAAAACCTCGCCGATCGTTGGGGCTCCACTGATGACTTGGCAACCAGCTCCCTCCATTCCACTCTGTTCTCTGCCATTCTTAGCGTATCGCCCAGTCTCAGTCCTGTCCTCTGAGATATTGTCCTCCTATCTTTTCCTCTGTCTTTCTCTCCTTCGTCCTCCTTGCACAGTGCCCTGCAGGATTGTTTTGGCAAGCCCTGCTGAACGTGTGACATGCCCATACCACTTCAGTTTACGTTTTTTTCACAATGGCTAAAAGGTCTTCATCGGGCCAGATGGCTTGCCTGATTTTGCTTCCCACTTCCCCTTTCGTGATGTGATCTCTGTATGAAATGCCAAGCAGCCTTCGAAAACATCTCATTTCAGTGGCTTGTATCCTCCTTTCAAGGTCTGCTGTGAGGGTCCATGACTCGCAGGCATACAAAAACACTGAGATGACTAAGGAGCGCATCAGTCTGATCTTAGAGCAGAGTGTGATGTTTCTGTCCTTCCATAATTGTGGTCTTCAATCTTGTCAGTGCTGTTGTTGTCTGCGCAATCCTGGACAGTATTTCTGGTTTTGATCCCTCATCTGTCACAATGGCTCCTAAGTATTTGAATTTATTAACTGTTTCCAGTTTTTGGCTTCCAATTATGACATCTGTGCCAATGCCACTGGTGTTATTTTCATCAGTTTGGTGTTCTCTGCACTGATTTCCATCCCATACGCAATGGCTCTACTGTCCAGCTTTTCCACCAGCTGAGCTAGCTCCTTCTCTGTTCCTGCAAGGCCACCAATGTCATCCGCAAAGCGCAAGTTCGTGATTGTTCTGCCTCCAATACTGACAGTTCCTTCATGATCTTTCAGAGCGTCTGTCATGATTCTTTCCAGGAAGATGTTGAAAGGAGTAGGTGAGAGCAAGCATCCTTGTCTGACTCCGACTGTAGTCCTAAACCAGTTTCCTATTTTGCTGTTGAAGCAGACTGCGCTAGTGGCCTTGTTGTAAAGGTTTGCTATGACTTTGATCAGGTTGGCATTGATGTTGTATAGCTTCATGGTGGACCAAAGGGCTACATGCCACACCCTGTCAAACGCTTTCTTAAAATCCACAAAGACATGATAGAGGTCTTGTTGGTGCTGGAGGTACCTCTCACATAGAACTCTCAGGTTGAAGATCTGCTCAGTTGTGCTGCGCCCTGGTCTGAAGCCTGCCTGTTCCTCAGCTATGATTTCCTATGCCTGTGTTCAGTAGGATCTTTAACATGACTTTGCTTGGGTGGCATATAAGACTGATCGTGCGATAATTTTGGCATTGATGTAAGTTGCCTATTTTGGGGAGAGTTATTATAAGTGATTGGGTCCCTGGTGTGGGCCAATCCCCTGACTGCCAGATCTTATTGCGGATTGTTAGTAAGGCGCTTATCATGTCTTCTCCCCTTCTTGGACTAGCTCTGCAGGGATTTTGTCTGCTCCTGCTGCCTTCCCTTTTCTCAGCGACTTCACTGCAGCCTCTGCTTCTTCTCGTAGGATGGGATAGTTGCCATTGTTGGTCACGGTGGGTGGTCATTGTTGGGTGGGTTGACAAGTATGCCTGGGTCCCCTGTAGCTCGGTGGTTGTACAAATCTGAGCAGTCCATCTCTTCAGTATGTCTTGGTCTTCCGTAAGACATTGAATGATCGAGGAGCGTCTTTGTTTTACACTGGTCAGGTCTTTCACCAGTTGGTACGCATTTTTGTTCAGATTTTCTTCTACGTGTTTACACTGCTCTTCAATCCACTTATTCTTTGCCTTTTTCATGTTTTTTTTTTTTTTTTGATGTCCTGGTTAATTTCCCTGTATTGTTTAGCTTCTTCTACCTCTGATTTCTTTCTCTGTAATTCTCGGCGCTTGTCACATAGAACAAAGATGTCGGCTGTAACCCAAAGTTTCTTTGCTTGTCGGTGTTTGCCAAGGATCTCACTGACTGTTTGGGTTACAGCAGTGTTAAATGTGTCGATCAGTGTGTCCACATCCGCGTCTTCTGCACCTAGAAGTAGCAGTGGCGTGAAATTTCCTCCTAACTTTGCCTGGAAGGCTTCCGCTACCTCTGGGTCTTTCAGCTTCTCGAGGTCAAACTTGATTCTGGAGGGACCCTGCTTGTTGACTTTCTTTAGCGGAGTTGGAAGGTCATTATCACTAAGTCATGGTCGCTTCCAATGTCTGCTCCTGAAAAACTTCTTCTCTTGGCAATGTTCACATTGGTTTGGAAGCGTCTCTTCACCAGAATGTAGTCAATCTGGTTATGGTGCTCTCCGATTGGGCTGTGCCATGTCTATCTTCTGGATGCTTTGTGTGGGCCAAACATGTTCATCAGCTTTAGATCATTTGAGCTGGCAAATTCCAGGAGCCTTAAGCCTCTGTCGTTGGTCTCTGCGTTGCAGTAACGTCCGCATGTGCCTTTCCAGCTCCTAGCAGCATCCTCTCCTATTTTGGCATTCCAGTCTCCCTGCACCACAAGAATGTCTTTCTTGGGGGTCTGGTCCAACACTTCTTGCAGTTGGTCATAGAAGTCTTCTATTTCCTCATCGCCATAGTCTGTTGTTGGGGCATAAACTTGTACAATGGTGATATTGAATGGGGTTGCCCTCAAGCGTATGGTGATAAGCCTACTGGAGACTGGCCGACAACTCATGACAGTGTTCAAGATGTCTTTGTGGACGAGAAATCCCACACCCTGTTCGTGTTTGTCTTCTCTGCCACTGTAATACAGCTTGTGGTTTTGCTGGGTTGATGTATCCCCAAGGTTCTTCCATCGTACCTCGCACAGTCCTAGGATGGTCCAGTGGTATCTGTTCATTTCGTGTATCAGTTCCTCTACCTTTCCAGGCGTTCTTAATGTTCTGACGTTCCAGATGCCAACGCCGATGTTGTTTCTGGCACGGAGTTTTGGTGGTGCACCAGTAACACACTTAACACCTCTGCCCTGGCGCAAGACAGAAGGCGCGGTCCTTGTTCCGGGCGACGACCGATCCGGTATGGATTGAGGTAAGGTTGTCATTGCATGTGGTGTGTCTTGGGCAAGAGAACCTTTGCGGAGCCCATCCCTCTCCAGGCTGTTAACCACAACCGAAACTCCACATAACTTGTGGCTCGCCTTGGTCCTGGACACGTGGCCGAAGGGACTCTTTCGCCCTGGGTGGTGACTTCATCAAGGAAGTTCATACACCCAATCAGGTACCGTGTCAGCACCCTAGCCTTTGGTTATCCAATACCTAACCTGCAAGGCAGCAGGGGACTCGTGGAGGGCGGGGTCGTCTATGTCCTGTGCAGATGTAAACATCTGCCCACTGCCCAGTGATATTGAATGCGTGTTTCTAAATGGTCTGCTGCATCTAAGAGATGATAAGTTGTGTGTTTGTGGTTAATGCTCTTTTTATATATGATTTCTCTGTACACATCGTGTGAGCGTTGTGATTTTCTTTTTTTGTAAACTAGGGTACGATAAATTAGCATGAAGTTTTAGCGTCCCAAGCATGTCTTAGGTTCATTTAGCACAGACTGGCGACATACATTCAATATTCTGTTGTCCAGCGCTGAGTAATTCCCCTTGGTTTGTTGTACAATTCTGCCAGCGCTAGCCTCACCTATCTGGTTTGTGAGTATCTCAGTATAACTCGAGGCAAATTTGTATCGTTACATTGTTGTGTAATGTTCTGTGCATCTATTGTGGGAATACAGGGTATTTACCCGACCACATATAGTAATGCACCTTCGTGTTTGTGTATGTATGTTTCCCCTGCCTACTTCCTAAGTTCCGGAGAAAGACATGGGTTATATAAGAGACTTGATGCATCTTATTGAAGATGCAAATGATCGTCTTATTCTATACCTGCGTATTTCTCTGTGGGCTGGCGATTGGGTGCCTGATAGGCGGGGGCAGGGGATCTAACTGTTGTCCAGCGCTGAGTAATTCCCCTTGGTTTGTTGTACAATTCTGCCAGCGCTAGCCTCACCTATCTGGTTTGTGAGTATCTCAGTATAACTCGAGGCAAATTTGTATTGTTACATTGTTGTGTAATGTTCTGTGCATCTATTGTGGGAATACAGGGTATTTACCCGACCACATATAGTAATGCACCTTCGTGTTTGTGTATGTATGTTTCCCCTGCCTACTTCCTAAGTTCCGGAGAAAGACATGGGTTATATAAGAGACCTGATGCATCTTATTGAAGATGCAAATGATCGTCTTATTCTATACCTGCGTATTTCTCTGTGGGCTGGCGATTGGGTGCCTGATAGGCGGGGGCAGGGGATTTAACTGTTGTCCAGCGCTGAGTAATTCCCCTTGGTTTGTTGTACAATTCTGCCAGCGCTAGCCTCACCTATCTGGTTTGTGAGTATCTCAGTATAACTCGAGGCAAATTTGTATCGTTACATTGTTGTGTAATGTTCTGTGCATCTATTGTGGGAATACAGGGTATTTACCCGACCACATATAGTAATGCACCTTCGTGTTTGTGTATGTATGTTTCCCCTGC
The DNA here is from genome assembly GCA_036245525.1 of Semisulcospira habei. Classification (NCBI taxonomy): domain Eukaryota; kingdom Metazoa; phylum Mollusca; class Gastropoda; family Semisulcospiridae; genus Semisulcospira; species Semisulcospira habei. The sequence continues at coordinate 225,217,141 of BTPG01000001.1, read as the reverse complement.
CTACTTCCTAAGTTCCGGAGAAAGACATGGGTTATATAAGAGACCTGATGCATCTTATTGAAGATGCAAATGATCGTCTTATTCTATACCTGCGTATTTCTCTGTGGGCTGGCGATTGGGTGCCTGATAGGCGGGGGCAGGGGATCTAACTGTTGTCCAGCGCTGAGTAATTCCCCTTGGTTTGTTGTACAATTCTGCCAGCGCTAGCCTCACCTATCTGGTTTGTGAGTATCTCAGTATAACTCGAGGCAAATTTGTATCGTTACATTGTTGTGTAATGTTCTGTGCATCTATTGTGGGAATACAGGGTATTTACCCGACCACATATAGTAATGCACCTTCGTGTTTGTGTATGTATGTTTCCCCTGCCTACTTCCTAAGTTCCGGAGAAAGACATGGGTTATATAAGAGACCTCATGCATCTTATTGAAGATGCAAATGATCGTCTTATTCTATACCTGCGTATTTCTCTGAGGGCTGGCGATTGGGTGCCTGATAGGCGGGGGCAGGTGATCTAACTGTTGTCCAGCGCTGAGTAATTCCCCTTGGTTTGTTGTGTAATATTCTGTTAGTTGGGGTTTTTCCCACAAGCAGTGCAGGCACGTCCTGAAAGTCTTGTTGTTGTCAGGACGTTAAGCAATGTACAAACGACCAACCAACCAACCCAGATCCGCCCCTGAGTTGTAATTTACAGTTTATTGTAAGCTTGTTCCACTGACCTGTTTCCGAATTTTGGGGACCAAATTTGAATAACAGACAAGCCAAACAGGGAGAGGGATACACAGTGATTTTAGCAAGAGGCATAGAGCCTCATGTGCCCCCGCAACTGCGGGGGCTCATGAGGATCTATACCTCTTGAAGTTGGGTGGGGTGTTCATTGTTGTCACGGTTTTTTTCAGTACTATTAGGTTGACTTTGTTTAGTTGTTTTTCACAGTGACAGCCATATATTGTTTGGGCGCGGCATAAAACTGTTCGTTCATGCCCTCCCTCACGGCAATAATATATAACTGAATACACCAGGATATATATTAACTGGATCCTTTGTTTCTATATTCACGTCTTAAACACCTGCATGTTGTGTAATTTAACACTATTTAATCCCTGCATTTCCGAGATACAGAGAACACAATGCAACTGTAGGAGGCGGTCGCGGGGTTCGTGAGGCTCAGTGCCTCTAGTTTACACCACTTTGCATCCGTGTTTCTTGGGCGGCTCGATCGGGCTCTCTGGCGTTGAATTAACTCATTCGAGATGTGCCGCATCCGGACACGCGGCCTAAGGCCGCGTTTCCGGATACGGCACGTCTGGAATGAGTTAACGAAGACTGCAGAAACCACATGTTGCAATAGCTGGCATTTTTTCAAGGACAATTTCACTACATGTACAGTCCCTTTTCCTTGCGTGAGGACAACTTCTGGATTCCTTACCTTTGCCTCTTCACGTTCCGCCCCCCCCCCCCTCCCGTACCCCCATCCCAATCCCCTACCTCCATCCCGCAACCCACGCACCCCCACCTCCTTTTCCTCCCACCTGCCCGTCTACACTCCTCGCACCTCCTTTGAAAACCAAGTTTGACCTCCCATGCCTCTTCTCGCGGTTTCTAGATCAACTAATCTTCATAATTATTCCAGAACTGATCACGATTATATATGTACCAGTGCAGGTCTGAAGTAAATGTACTACAATGAATTACACAACACTACACTAAATATTAATCCATTGACTCCTGAGAAAAACCAAACACGATCCAAATGAAAGAGGCATAGGTCACCATTAGCCCGCGCATTTGCGGGGGCTCATGAGGATCTATGCCTCTTGCTGAGACCAACTTGTATCCAAGTTTCTTGGACGATTATGTCTTTCGGTCGCGGGGTGAAGAAAGATTTCTGAACGGCAAAATATACGTACAGTGGCTGGTAAGGGGTTAAAGTTATTCTCCCCAGGATCAAGCATCTCAACACAGTCAGAAAACTGTCTGCAACAGATACTGCTGACAGTATTATGTATGGGTCCTTTGTGTACTAACTTAGAGCTTTATGATGTAAATACAATGCCAAATGTCGAAATTCATCGTTTGGTGGGTGTGTTGTTTTTTGTACCCGAGAGCGCAAATTATCGTCTGCATCGGTCTCGTTTTAAATTTGTGCATATATACTAGCCTACGTCACAAGGCAGAAGCCGGTCAATACTGCAGACGTGGTCATCGGTGTGGGTACACACGTGTCAGTATAAACATGTACTGATGTTCTCCGGCATCCCTTTGACATAAATTTCCACGAGAATGTAAAATAAACCTTCCATACTCGCTATGCTGTCAAAATCAATGCGGGTTCCGCTTGACCTCCTACCCTGAGTAACGATCGTGCTGGGTTCTTGGCTTCTTCGACTCGGTCTCCGCGCCAATCGACTGAGCCAGCGTCGCGAAACAGAACAGTGGTATTTATACCCACTTTCTGCACTGCAATTTTACATCTCACACATCGAAGTTACGTAACTGAAAGCATCTCTTGAAACGACAAATGCACCATCGCAGCAGAAACACTACATCTGTGAATCGAGTGAATGAGAGCCCGCACAGACAAAAACGTGTAACAACCAGCGATGTCAGTGCCGCAATTTTGACACACACCGCAGTTTTCAGATCCTTGCAGCATAAAATCTGATGAACTAGCTGGTAAAGTTATGATAAAACAGGTTTAAAATCTTGCAAAATCAGTAAGAGATAAATTCTACTGAAGATCATGAAATTATAAATTCTGAAAATCACTAGTGCTCGCAGAACTATAGGAAGATCGACAAAGACCGTAGACGGATTACTTACTGATTCACATAGCAAGAAAGCGACAAATTTCGGATGGGCGGTCAAGCCAAGCTCTATATTCCCTTGTCCGATGTCAGTTCTACTTAGGGGTATCTTGTCTCTCTTTCTCTTTTTTCTCTTTAATTCCGAGTCTGTCATTGTCGGCCGGCGCGAATCGAATGATACTTTCTTTATTTCTTCGCTGGTTCATCCGCTATCTTGTCTCTGATTGGTTATAATTATGCAGATGGCCTAAGGTCGTATAGAATAGTTATGACGTCAGCTACCATCGTCTATCAGAAGCAATCTTTTGATTGGGTCCAATCACAAGGTTCCTGTGGCCTCTTTTCGCTTTGAACGGGCGAAAGAAAGCATTTTGTGAGACAATAGGGTGGTCATTGACTAAGTGGGTGTGTATACTGAATCTCAGTAAAAGCTTTTGTGCGAACTGAAGCATTAAATAAAGGTCAGGACTGCCCATTTAAACGATCTGCTCCATGGCGAGTTTTGTCACTACAATTGGTCGAAGTAACGAGTTGTTAATATTGTCATAACCCTTATCATTCGGAATACACTACTGTGTGAAATAAGTTTGACTAAAATAGTTCAAGGGTAGTGCCAGAATAGCTTGGCGCCTCTAGGCGCCAAGCTATTCTGACACCACTCTTGAACTTAAGCCATTGGTCTATATCCTGATCTGTAATTACTATAATGTAGCTTGCATATGGCAGTGTACAAATTTAAAGCTTTTAGCCTCAGTATGATATAGGTTAACTAAACTACTACCTTTCTACCTTTGAGTTTCACATTTCTGTTCACGGGTACACGTGACAGGTTCTCTACTGCCAGTTGTGAGTAACAGAAGAACTCTTCTACGTACAACGGATAATAAAAGCAGAAAAGACTTTCATTTTACGACAATCAAATTTTATAGTTTAACCCATATCACACTGAAGCTAAAAGCTTCAAATTTGTACACTGCCATATGCACGCTACATTATAGTACTTACAGATAAGGATATGGACCAAAGGCTTTAGTTCAAGGGTGGTGCCACAATAGCTTGGCGCCTAGAGGCGCCAAGCTGTTCTGGCACTACCCTTGAACTCACTTCCACTGCATGTCCGTCTTTCCCCTACCCTGTTGACCTTCAAAACAAATTTGAAGACCCATCTTTTCCAGGTAGCATATCAAGATTAGCTTAGTCTGGACGTGCTGCCTGGAAATGTTGGTTGTTTCCCCATGTAGATAGGCTGTGTGTGTGTGTGTGTGTGTGTGTGTGTGTGTGTGTGTGTGTGTGTGTGTGTGTGTGTGTGTGTGTGTGTGTGTGTGTGTGTGTGTGTGTTTCGTGTTAGGAATGCGCCTACATGGTGCGAGCAGATGTTTATTTAAAGAGTGAGTGCGTTCTAATTTTTTCTCCTTTTTAATTTTTTTTAAAAATTTTTTATGTGCTGTAAAGCGCTCCGAGCTTGCTGTTCGTGGGGAAGGGCGCTATATAAAAACTATGTAGTATTATTATTATTTTGAACTATTTTAATCAAACTTATATCACACACTGGTGTATTCCGAATGATAAGGGTTAAGTTAGCCCTTTTTGTGTTTGACAAAAGACGGCTCTTCGTTTGGAGTAACACACTGGCATCCTGACGTGTTCAATCTGAAAGCACATCTGTAGAGTTTGTGTGTGGCTGTACCTATACTGGGTGGTAAATATATAACTAATTTTATTTCTATCTTCTTCAATTTGTACATTAAGGGTTTTCGCCGTCTATCGGCAACATTTCAAGAAATGGGGACATCTAAAGATGGCTTTCGTTTGTTTCAGCGAGTTTAGCTGGCTAAAAGTTAGAACTTTATGACTAGGGCCTAGCGACAACAGTAAGCCAGTATATGTTTTCGTTAACAAAGAGCAGATAGGATTCTGAAGGTTGCCATTCAGAAACATGCATGCCCAGTCAAAGAGTGCCCACTGTGTTTGATACAGACAATACAGCACGACCGCAACAGCACCAAACGCCCCACTTGTTGCAACATCAGAGGCGAAAGAAAATATGCGAGGAGGACTGGCAGTCGAATTTTTGGAAGGTGCTAGAGAGTCTTCCTCAGCCGGAGTACCTGAATGTACTAACTTGAAGCAACTTCCACGTGACTTTGATTCACGTTCTCAGAAGTACATGATGCGTGATCATATAGACTAGTCGTCATATAGTTCAATTTCCGAAGGTGCTCGAGAAACAAACTTCTGCAAAATAACGTGCAGTCAACATCCGATGACCCGCTTTCCTTGAGAGGGTCGTGCGCTGTTGCAGGGACAATGACAATGACAATGACAATGACAATCATTTTTTATTTTACAACTGTAAAAGTTTTGGTGAAACCATTTTTTTAACTTGCCGTTGCTAATCTACTTTATATCCAATGCACAAATCACAAAATACTACTTTTAAATTGGGAAAAAAGAAATATAAAACGAACAAAATAATGAAATATAAACCCTACAAAAATCGTTGAAGAAGTGGAAATAAACATAGAAACACGCGTCCAGGCGTTCGCATACCAGCAAAATCTCACACATACACACAGTTGTAAAAATGTACATATCCATACACACATTCATAAACACACACACACACACACACACACACACACACACACACACACACACACACACACACGCACACACACACACACACACACACACAAACACATGCACACACACACAACATTCAGTAATAACATCCTGTGTAAGCTGAAGATATAACTGAGTTGAAGAGTTAGAAAGGGGAAAATCGCACACTGCAAGTGCAAGCTGTTGTGAAAATCTTACGATGATGTGAAGTACTTGAAGAGACCGGTTTTAAAAGATCGACGAAAACTTTGTTGATGTTGTGACATTTTGGGGCAATGTGTTCCACGTGCTAGCACCCGAGAACGCTAAACTTGTTTTGTAGAGATCGGTTCTAGGTGGTGGCACAGTAATGGACTGCCTTGATCTGGAGTATATTAATGGCCTGAGGGTAAAAATTTTCTTAATATAATCGGGGAGTTTGTTATTCAATACTTTGAACATCGTTATTTTGTATAATAAATGATTTTTCAAGGGGAGAATTTCTAAGATTTTCAGTTTATTATCCATTGTTAAGTTAGGGTCTTCGCGGCTCTACGACTATAAAGAGAGTTCAGCCATCCTACACCGTAGAAGCATTATGTGACCTGATGTGGGTGTTGAAGAACAGTTTTCGTGTTTCACATCAGCTATACTATGTTTTAACTTGGATAAAATAAACAGTTTCTTTATATTGTCTTACATATGTTATTAATATGGCATTGCCATTTAAGTTTTTAATTTCCTATTAACGTTAAAGTAAAATTTAACCCCTTGATTGCTACTGACGTAGCTGTATCGTCATCAGCAGTCAAGGGGTTAATCCCTTCAATGCCAGCGGACTGAAGATTGCGTTTACTAATCTTTGTTAATTATATTCAGCGTGAAAGATCAACCAACCAGTCGTCGAAGAAATGTAGATACAAAGTGGATTCTGTCTCCCCCCCCTACCCCCCCCCCCCACTCCCGCCCACCCACTCCCGCAACTGCGCGGGCAGCGGGGAAGAGGGGGGGGGGCTGCAGGGGGGGGGGGGGGAGCGGAGGAGGAGCTGGACTTAACAAGATTCACAAGGGGGACAACTTTGAATATTAACCACATTACTGCAAGTTTTTGGTTCTCAAATCTTTGTTCGTTCAGGCATATCCGTCCAAGAAACATGAAAAACAATTCTTCTCAGAAACATGGAAAAAAAAGGTCTCAGAAACATGAAACAAAAATGGCCTCAGAAACATAAATAAAAATTGGTCTCATGAATAAAAAATCTCATCAAGAGTCATGAATCCTCATGAACCCCCGCTGTGGCGGGGGCTCACGAGGATCTGTGCCTCTTGCAGTTGGGTCTTGTTCACTTTTTCTCGTAACTGAAATGGTTAAATAATTGTGCATCTTTTATATTCCACTCACACGTGATGCCAAAGTAGAATTAAGAAATGCTGTCAAACGGCACGTGAGTAGCCTTGAGACTGACAAGTCCATTTGGTATGAAAAATAAATGTACATTTTTATTCACAGCTACGAACAGGGCACAAGACACGAATTAGTCATGATAGCTGAATGGTAGGTCTAACAAAAAATAAATAAATAAATGAATAAATGATAAAATATGTAAATAATAAATAACAAGAATATAAATAATAAATAACTAGTATATAAATAATAAGTAAATAAAAAAATAAAAATGGGCAAGAAGATGGTCTTCCTTATTATTATTATGGTAAAATCTTCCTTATTATTATTATGGTCAAAATACGCTAGCTTTTGGTGTGCTTTTGTTTGTTTGTTGTTGTTTTTTTGGTTGTTGTCTTTTTCCCCCGCGGAACTTAGTGCTGTTGTTAGCTGTAATCTGTCCGATGACAGACAGATCTCACTGTCTCACAGATCTCAGAAAGGCCGTGTGTGAATATATGTGTGAAAATTCGTCGGAAAGAAACTGGTTTAGGCTCAAACGATAATTGTAACTCGCCATAACTCTTTAACCCTTTGGGTGTCGGTAGCGGTTTTAGTCGCGATGATTCCTGCAGGAATCATCGCGACTAAAACCGCTACCGACACCCAAAGGGTTAGATAAATCTAACGTAGACACTAAGCTGGATGCATACTCCACAACATCGTGGCATTTAGCAAAACAGAGCATAATTATATATACGGAATTCAGACCCCAAAAAAGTGATTGCCAAGTGCTTAAAATGCTGAGAACAACCCAGCGAAGGAAGAAACACGCTTAGAAAGACATTTACTGCACAGCTTATTACTCCTTGACTACCAACGGATGCATATTTTGTTGTTGAAGTCTGTGTTCACCGTTCGACCAAGAGCTGCAACGGGCCAAACAACGTGGACACGAAGCGATCTCAGCAAGAGGCATAGATCCTCATGAGCCCCCGCCGTGGCTGGGGCTCATGAAGATCTATGCCTCTTGCAATTAGATCGCGTTCATCTTTTCTGCGCAGGGAAGGGATTAATATGTGACATCATTCAGCTGCCACTTACAGCTTCATTACATTGACAAGATAGGCAACGAATTGTATACTTGTTTGTCTATTTTGAAGAAAAATAAATTGTGTTGTAACTCCCTTTCCTAGGCGTGTTTCGTTCTTCGTTGGTTTATTCTCATTAGAGCAGACAGAGAATTCTGGAGCCAATAACTTACTAATACGATCAATAGTCCAACATTCCGCTTCGTCAGCAATTTCACATCAAATTTCCTTAGCACATATTGCCACAAGTGGAATACAAAATGTTACTTCTTTCTCCAGAGTACCGTTATCTCCAACCACAAGAGGGTTAACTGATCTCTTTTCTGCCGAGAAAAAGTCACCACGATCCAACTGCAAGAGACATAGATCCTCATGAGCCTCCGCAGATGCGGGGGCTCATGAGGATCTATTCTCTTGCTGAGACCAATTTGTATCCAGGATAATTTTTGAGCGGTGTGACTTTTCGCCGCTGAATTTAATTAATCAACAAAAAATTTCAGAAACAAAATATGCGTCCACTGGCGGTGACGGGGTTAATTCTATTTCACAGTAGCTCGGTCATAGTCTTATTTGCTTGTCTGATAGACTATAATCGATTCCGTTCACGTCCCCTGGTTTCACAGTGCCGACAGTGCCGCCCGCAGTCCGGAAACAAACTAAAAACTGAGGGACTTTTCACGATCACCGACGAGTCCTTAAAGTACCATTACCCGTAAATTTGAAGACACATTTCAGCACCATTTTTGTGTTTATTATGCCTTGTCGACACACGTAATGAACTTTAACAGCGTTTGGGACACGCAGAAAAAGCACACGCACTTATTTATTCTGCGGTGCAGTTAGTGTGTCAATCTATTTTTAGCTGTTTCTCGTACTGATAGCGTTGTATTTATAGAACGGTGTGGAGTTATTGTCAGGTTACTTGATATAAAGACGACGTGTGTTGAACTGGATTGTCCTGTGTCTAAATGAACCACAACTAGACCTGTGTGTAGCGCTTCGTAACCATCTGTTACAAAAGTGTATCTTTGAACTTTTACGGCGGTAGTGAGCCTTTAAAAGTCGAATTATAAAAAAAACAATAATAATAAATAAATAAATAAAATTCACGATTACATTTGCAGTTCAGATGAAAGATCGACCATGATATTTCAAGGGTGGTGCCAGAATAGCTTGGAGAGCAAAGATATTGATTGACCATGATATTTCAAGGGTGGTGCCAGAATAGCTTAGCGAGTCAAGATATTGATCGACCATGATATTTCAAGGGTGGTGCCAGAATACCTTGGCGCCTGTCGGCGCAAAGCTATTCTGGCAACACCCTTGAAATATCATAGTCGATCAATATCTTGACTTAGTCTTAAAAGGTGGAGTTGTTTTACGGGATGGACTAAACCCCTAGTAGTTGCCACTGTAGGCATGAGACTGAGTTTCCTAGAGAAGAGAGATGTCTCGATATGACAACGCCTCACTTGTAAAGAGTCGACAATCAGACAGCTCGACAATCAGTCAGCCAATGAATAAACGAATCGATGAAACGGAAGCCATTTAGTTCTGGGAGTCAAAGGGTTAACCCTTCGACCGTCGGTAGCGTTTTTTGTCGCGAAGATTCTGCACGAATCATCGCGACAACAAGTGCTACCGACATCCGAAGAGTTGAAAAGAGAGAGCAGTACGAGTTGGATCAAAAACATGCCACTTTCAATTTGCGTGTTCTGCATCAGAACACTTTCCCATCAGAACAATAGGCAAAGCTGGATCGGCGGTGTCATCTCAAAATGTGGATGAGCACGTGTCGTGCAGGACTGTAATGAAACGCCAGTGTGTGTGTGTGTGTGTGTGCGCGCGCGTGCGTGCGTGCGTGTGTGTGTGTGTGCGTGCGTGCGTGTGCGCGCGTGCGTGCGTGCTTGCGTACGTGCCTGCGTGCGTGCGTGCGTGTGCGTGAGAGAGAGAACGAAAGAGAGAGTGTGTGTGTGTGTGTGCGTGTGTGTGTGTGTGTGTGACACACACAGAGAGAGAGAGAGAGAGAGAGAGAGAGAGAGAGAGAGAGAGAGAGAGAGAGAGAGAGAGAGAGAGAGAGAGAGAGAGAGAAAGAGAGAAAGAAAGAGAGAGAATCAATGAAACTTTATTTTACAACGGTTAAGGCATTGACATCGTCATTGACACAGCCATTTTACAAACCTGCCGTAGAGAGAGAGAGAGAGAGAGAGAGAGAGAGAGAGAGAGAGAGAGAGAGAGAGAGAGAGAGAGAGAGAGAGAGAGAGAGAGAGAGAGAGAGAGAGAGATAGTGCACGCGCGTTTGTGCGTGAGAAAGAGAGAATGTGTATGTGTGTGTGTGTGTTTGTGTGTGTATGCGTGCGTGCGTGCGTGCATGTGTACATACATTCGTCATTCGTACATATATGAAAGCATGCATAAGTGCGCCGTGCATGCTTGCATTCTAGCGTTCCTGCATGCGTGCCGGGTATTTTCTAAGATGCTTAACAGAAAATAAATAAGATATTCTAGGAAAAAAAAATGAACGTTATTTTTAACAGGATAATTTATTTCGACGCCACGCTGTGCTACGTCTTCCATCTGGTCCTTGCTTTACAGGACAATGCTGCGAATGTGACAGTTTAGACGTGCAACACGCTTAATGGCTATCCCCAGTAGCAAGACATCTTCGGGCCCTAGGAGAGCCCCGGTGGGCCCGCGCACAGCCTTGCGTGGGCCCACTGTGGCCGTCGTGGGCCCGAAAACCTGTGCTTACTGGGATGTGAGCTTGCATCGTTAACCCTTTCACTGCCGGAGCACAGCGATTTGCCTCCAAGTGCAAGAGGCATAGATCCTCTCGAGCCCCGGCATTTCAACACCCGCATTCCTCAGGCAGAGGAGGCTAATCGTCTACGAGTTCGGTGATGGTTTCAGCAACAGCTTATCCAGACGACTGCAATGACGGGGTCAACGCGACTTGCTCCAGGCCTTAGACGCGTTAACTCATTGGAGACGTGCCGTATACGGAAGCGCGGCGAATAGCCCGTTTCCGTATACGGCACGTCTCCAATAAGTTAACGGTTCGCAATGCCTCCTTTATAGATGTTCCTGTTATGTCTAAGGATATTTGGACAAAACGGCTAACTTCAATTACGGAGTTCAAATGTCTTTTAAAAATGAAAGACCTTTCTGCCCTTCTTCTCTTCTGTACACCACTCTCACTCTCCAGCGCGTCCAGAACAATGCTGCCCGCCTCGTCCTCAGAAAGAAAAAATCTGACCACATCACTCCCCTGCTCAAGCTCCTTCACTGGCTCCCCATCCCCCAACGCATCCAATACAAGATTCTGTCTCTCTGCTACAAATCCCTGAACAACTGCGCTTCTGCCTATCTCTCCAACTTACTTCACCCCTACACTCTTCCCCGCTCCCTCCGCTCCGCCTCCGACCCTCTCCGCCTCCTCATCCCCCGCACCAAACTCAGCACTTTCGGCCCTTGTTCCTTCTCAGTATACGGTCCATCTACCTGGAACACTCTCCCACTCTCTCTCCGTCAGAAACACTCGCTCTCCTCCTTTCAGTCCGCCCTCAAAACTCACCTCTTTCAACAGTTATAGCACTATATCATCACACTCCCCACCCCAGTTCGACCGTCGTAATGTATTTTCACTATTTGTGTTACGTGAGTCATTGTCTAAAGCGTGCGCATGCGTGTGCGAATTATGAGTGCGCGCTTAGAGTTATAATTACTATAAGATAAGCGCATTATAAATACCGTAATTATTATTATTATTTTGTACACAGGGGAGTTCCTTCCGCTACGCGCAAAAGGCAATGGGAAACCTCTGGGACGTGTGCCTACTCGCATTTTGGATTGTGAAAAGAAGGGTGGAATAGTCTTAGTTGAGACAAGACAACATTGATAACCCGTTGTATCGGCAAATTCTAGCAATCAAAGCCCGCCATGGAGCAGATCGCTTTAACCCCTTTTCTGCCGAGATAAAGTAAACGCGATCCAACTGCAAGAGGCATAGATCCTCATGAGCCCCCGCTGTCGCGGGGGCTCATGAGGATCTATGCCTCTTGCTGAGACCAGTTTGTGTCCATGTTATTTGGACAGTCGTGGCTTTTGGTCGATCAGCCAACGCAGATTTCAGAAACAAAATGTACTTCCGTTGGCAGGGAATGGTGTTAACTGCCCATTTTGCCGTGTAAACAGCCCATTCCATCACGTGCGTAAAAGTGCGGGATTCGAAAGTCGGTCGGTCGGGTTTGGGGTCCAAAATTAACCTGTTCAACACACACACACACACACACACACACACACACACACACACACACACACACACACACACACACACACACACACACACACACACACACACACACACAAAATCTGCCTGATTTCTCTGCTATAAAACCAGCCTCCCGTGAAATCAAACTTTCAGACTCCAATTAATCCCGAACACGAGTCATTCCCGTTTTTTTATGCAACAGGCATAGATTTGCATCCATCTATGATCTCGGACCGAAATCGGCTCCAGCTCTGCATCAAGTGGAAAGTGTAATTTGGGCGTAAACGTGATCTTTGTAAATTGTAATTGCAGACTAGACATTAATCTATTATGTAGACCCAGTCGGGTCTGCTAAACTTTAAATCATCTGACCAGTTGCATCATAATTCCCACTAAAGGATTGGCCATAATGATACGGGGTCCCCCCGTGCTGTTTTAAATACATGTCACAGTTTACGCGCAGGTTACTAGGCCATAGGTAGTGCAGGGGCAAAAAACAATGCCAGACGCAGAAAATTTTGTGCTGCTATATAAAAATATTAAAACTTTTTTTAACACCTTAAAAATGTGTATAAAAAATAATAACACATGAACAATTAAACATAAAGTGAAACAAAGAGAGCCCTTAGTACACACATTTAGTCTGAATAACTCTATTCACTGTAACGTCTGAAAAAGAAAACTTTTACTTTGACTTCCGGGTCGCCATACATAGGTCAAAATCCCAAAGAATCATTCTACGTTTGCTAAGCGTAGATCTGTACGGAAACATGATGGAGCCCTGATCCTAGACACGCTATACGTTCCAGTTGTTGTTCTGAGATCAGCTTGACATGTGGAAGTAGGTCAGACAAGAGGCATAGATCCTCATGAGCCCACGCAGTCGCGGGGGCTCATGAGGCTCTATGCCTCTTGCGATGGTCCTTGTGCGCTCTAGTAAGCAAGGGGGGTAGGGCAGATACATAATTATTAAGATTTTTGTGAGCATTTATATTCCTCTTCCTACTGGCCATAGACTGGGTCATGAAGATGACCACAGGGCACAGACGAAGTGGAATACAGTGGACACTGTGGACACAGCTTGACGACCTCGATTTTGCAGACGACTTGGCATTACTGTCCCACACTCATCAACAAATGCAGGACAAGACCACGAGGCTTGCTGACATCTCGTCCCAAGTGGGCCTCACCATTCACAAACAGAAAACAAAGACAATGAGGCTGAACACAACCAGGGAAGAACCAATCTTGCTTGCTGGCACCCCGTTGGAGGAGGTGGAGTCCTTCACCTATCTTGGGAGCATCGTAGACAAAAAAAGGCGGCACTGATGCAGATGTCAGAGCACGAATCGGTAAAGCCAGAGCAGCCTTTCTCCAGTTAAAAAAAAAAAGTGTGGAGTTCCAGAGAGCTGAGAGAGCTGTCACAACACACCAAAGTCCGGATTTTCAACTCCAATGTAAAAGCAGTTCTCCTATATGGAGCAGAGACTTGGAGATTGACAAAAACCACAGTCAACAGAGTACAGACCTTCATGAACAGTTCCCCCACCCGGGTCTGCCCTGGGGGACCTGGGTGGGGTTAGGTACTTTTTAGTTCCCAGGGTCACCCTGGTCAGCCCCACAGGGTGAGTTTTTCTCTCTATTCTGGGGCATGTGTTTCTGTCTACCCTTTGTCCATTCACCTGTATTTGCCTTTTTAAAACTCTCCCTACTGTCTGCACTGCCTGTAGCTCTTGATATTGGATGTGTGTTGCTAAATGGTCTTAGCTTTATTTAGGCCCCATGTGTTAGGTTTATTTAACGTATTTGACCGGATGGCGACATACATTCAATGTTCTGTTTATTTTTTTTTCACAAGCAGTGCAGGCACGTCCTGAGAAAGCCTTGTTGCTGTCGGGACGTTAAGCAATGTACAATCATTCATGAACAGTTGCCTTAGAAGAGTTTTGAAAATCCACTGGCCAGAGAAGATCAGCAACGTCAGACTCTGGGACAGAACAGAGCAGATAACAGCAGAGAATGAAATTGGGCGAAGAAGATGGGGATGGATCGGTCACAGCCTGAGAAAGCCAGCTTCCAGTATCACTAGGCAGGCATTGTCATGGAACCCCCAGGGAAAGAGGAAAAGAGGTAGGCCGAGAAACTCCTGGCGTCGAGACCTCCAAGCTGACATCAAGAGACTGGGAACCACCTGGAGTAGAATCGAAGGAGAAGCACATGACAGGAGTTGCTGGAGGTCTCTCGTCGACGGCCTATACCCGGGTAGGGGTGACAGGCGTAAGTAAGTAAGTAAGTAAGTAAGTAAGAGCATTTATACTGTAATGGTAATAATAATAATAATAATAATAATAATAATAATAATAATAAATATGAATTGGCTCGAAATAGCTCAAAGCAGCGCTATCTAAACTCAACACACACGCTCACATTAATAAACACGCATTCATTATGAAGACAAATACAGAGCAAGACTAGCTCATGACATTCACGTGGAGCAAAGGATTGAAGCTTGTGAAATTCTGGTCGCTTGTATTTGAAATGTATAAATTGGCCTGAAACTGGCACCAAAGTGGATGGGGAGGAAAGTCGACGTACCCGCTGAAACAAACCCAGGCGGTCCGCCCAAGTTAACGGTGACGCTTACGAGAGAAGAAAAGGCAGACACCAGAACCTTGTTTGGCTTGATTGGGACTTGCAATGCTAATATTGAGACTCTTGTGTTCCGCCTAGTGACTATAAACAGTTGTGTTTTGTTATCTTCGTTCAGTCGTTGCTTTTTCTACACCGTGTTTTCAGTTAAGACATTTTTGCAAATTCTGCCGTTGTTTGGTGTGTCGATTTTTTCCGACAAAAAACCCCCCAAAAAACCAACCCGAGATTTTCATTATATACCAATACAAAATCTCGCTTTTTCAAAAATGGAGAAAAATACAACCCGAGTTTTATTGGTAGCAATGGATCAAGATAGTCTTTACATGTGCTGTTTCGACAAAAACAAAATCAGTACCAAATAAAAATAGCAACACTGACAAGTACGTTTCTTTGGCCGACATCGGGCCAACTTTTTCTGACATCGGCTGAAGGCCCATTGCTCTTTAGGATTATCCTGTGAGGGGATAAGGATTAAGGACACATTGGAAAGATGTTGCAACAAAGCGTCGAAGACGATGTGTTTCGTGTGAGGGGAGTTAGTTAGTTTTTTAGTTAGTTATTTGGGTTTGAAGCCGAGCAGGCAACTAACCCCGTCTCACGGCGGCGTGTGAGGGGAGAAAGACAGTAAGTCCATTTTGGTGAAAAGCAAGATTTTCATTGTATTAAAATGAAAACCTCGCTTTTACAAAAAATGGACTTACTGCCTTTTGCCGTCATACAGGAGAGTAGTGATGGGTGGGGTTTTTTTTTTTTTTTGGGGTTGTTTTTTTTTTACCATTAATCTGTGAAAATCAACATGTCAGACTATATAGGGAACACGTGATGTCCCCACGGCGCGTCGTAGTCCCACGCAGCTGTAAACTCTTACCTTGCTTGTTGCAAGCTACAGGCACATTTCTTTGTGGCAACTGTAGATCTTCCTGTGCTCTTTGGACCAAATTTGCCACAGTCTTTGGTGGAATTTCGGGGACTGTGAAAGCGATTTTTACGAAATGTGTCATATTGCACTGTATGTGTGTGTGTGTGTGTGTGTGTGTGTGTGTGTGTGTATGTATATATATATATATATATATATATATATATATATATATATATATATATATATATATATATATATATATATATATATATATATATATACATACAGTGCAATCTGACACATTTCGTAAAAATCGCTTCACAGTCCAGAGAGCACAGGAAGATCTACAGTTTGCCACAAAGAAGCCACTCCTTTGTTAAAGATATATATATATATATATATATATATATATATATATATATATATATATATATATATATATATATATATATATATATATATACTATATCTTTAACAAGGAGTCGTCCAAAGCCAAAACATGCACTCAATCAGATTTGCTCCAAGGGAGGTAATTTTTCATTTATATATTATATATATATATATATTATATATATATATATATATATATATATATATATATATATATATATATATATATATATATATATATATATATATATATATATATATAATATATATATATATTCGCGAACGAAGATTCTATTCTATAGGGCTTGCCCACGTCGTCTGCAGGCATTCATAGTCCGTGGGCGTTTCCTAAAGCCTGCGCGGTGGAGTTTTTTGGTGGAGTGCAATGTGCGCAGTACTGGCCCCACCCTTTAAACCCTTGGTTCGTTAGCCATGGCCTAGCAAGCTGGGACGGTGGCATCGAGGTCCTCGGGTTATAAATATATATATATATATATATATATATTGACAGCTATTGAATGAAAAAGACGATTTTGTTGTTGTAAGGTGACTCAGTTCGGATAAAAAGACATCGTTGTCCACAAAGGCCTCAGGGTTTTTCTCTCTAATTAACCAGCTGACGCTGACGACAAATAAGACTCTATAGAACTCCTTTTTTATGAAGTAGCTTATGCGGTAAGTTCAACGATTAACATATATTCAGTATAACTGAAAAACAAATCAATAATTGTTTCTCTAGCAATATTTATTCTTTGCTCCCAAGCACCTCTAACTCATTCAGCCCGCCTGACCCACTACAGCAGGAGATGGGTGGATCATGATAATTCAAGGGTTGTGCCAGATTAGCTTGGCACCTCAGTAATGGCGCCAAGCTAATCTGGCGCTGCTCTTGAATTATCATGGTAGATCCATCTCCTGCAACTGGTGCATAGTCATTAGATGACGCCTCCAAACTTTGGGAAATACGGCCGTCGGGCTGAATGAACAATTTTTAAAGCCTAAAGGCCTCAGTACAATACTGATGCCCACCTTTTGCAAGCCAGTACAAAAGTTGAGACTAGAAAGACGCTGAAGGGCAAATACCTGCGTAACCTCAGGATGAAACAAATGACAGGCTGGGTAGTTGGTTAGTTCAGGGTGTTTAACCGTCAGCGGAACCGGAGTGATGACAGACGGCGCTAACACGCGGGTCATGGGCGATAGGGACGGGGATAGCTATCACCTAAGGAGTACGACCTGAACGCTGACAAGTTCAAGCGCACCGCAACAGTGCCACTATGACTTACCAACATATTTCAACGGGCATGCTTTAGTTCAGGCCCGAACAAGCCAAAGAATTCCAGAAACATTTTAACCCGTCCACTGCCAAGAAAACCTTAACGCAATCCAGCTGCAAGAGACATAGATCAATTGCAATTGCGG
>BTPG01000001.1:225192165-225197165 GCA_036245525.1 Semisulcospira habei | reverse complement strand
TGCACTCTGACGAACCGGCATTCGCGTGCAGAACACAATGCAAGTGCGACCAAATACAGGCATAAAGAACACAGAACTAACAAGTGACATAAATCCTCATGAGACCCCGCAACTGCTGGCTGCGGGGGACTCGTGAGGATCTGTTTCTTGCAGTTTTGGCAATCCCTTTCATCGTAGACAAAACCCGAGACGTAAAACCCTACACCTTTCACTTGTTTTTTCAACGCTGATACGCAGTCTACCAAAACACAGAAAATCATTCAGCCCCGACACACCACAGCAAGACATGGATCGAGCATGATAGTTCAAGGATTGTGCCAGAATAGCTTGGCGCCCATAGGCGCCAAGCTATTTTGGCACCAACCGTGAACTATCATGCTCAATCTGTCTCTAGAATTGCAATGGAATCTTTTCAGAGGGCAACTTCAATATTTGTGGATTTCGGTCTTGGGTAGAATGTATTAAAAACTTTAAAGAAAACTGTACTTCAAGCTATCACTCACTCGAACAAACAAAGCACTAGCCCGCTTTCACGGCACCATCGTGTTCACTTTTTTCTTGACAGTGAAGGGGTTAAACAGACAAATTCGTCTTTTTGAATCTTGGAACCCCGTTAACAACCTCCGAACGTTGTACAAGTCATCGACCTCCCCAAAGCTATAGAAGCGGCATTGAAAGCCAAAAGTTCTTCAAGATATTATTTGTTAGACAAAATGACGAGTTCAAAATAAGCGGACAATAGGAGTGGTTCCAAATTTAGAGTCAGGCCCATGACAGTACGTTGAGCCCCTTTGTAGTTACAGCTCGTTAAAACTCGCATTTCATTGGTCAGCGTAAACCGTCGGCCAACCATTATAAACGCGCGCGCAGTCCCGATAAGTAAGAGTCCGAAATAGCTCAGGGGGTTAATCGTCGGAAGGAAGGGAATCGACTGGTCGTGGGTTTGAGTCCCCTTTCCGGCCCCTGTAGCTGGACTCGCAATCCAGGGGGGAAAACGGGCTTGTTCAATAGCGGCATGTCCTTTCAAAGATCCTGGTAAATCAAAGTAGCACAAATTGCAGTGCGTCTGAATCGGTCAGTGTTCAGGTCGTACTCCACAGGAAATCGATTTCCCTGTCCCCCATAACCCGCCCGTCAGGGCCCTCTATTATCACTTCGGTGCCGTTGACGTTAAACCCCGAACTAAGCAACCAACCAACCGATGAGTCATTTGAATCCTAGCCTTCAGCACGAAAGCATAGCGCCGCATGCTCTGAGACTAACCCGAAGGTGTACCTTCGGAATCCGACCCTTTAACTCATTCGCATCCAGCCGCATCCGGATGCGCGGCATAAGCCGCGCATCCGGATGCGGCTGGCCGCGAATGAGATAAACATTAGTTATTTATTTTGAACCTGTGACAAAACGTCGTGCGCGTAACAACCGACAAAATTTTAGTTAAGAACACCGAATTACGACAGAAAATTAATTCTCTGTGTGATTCCTATATGAAGACAGTGTTGTTGGAATACTTACACTTCTCACGGAGTTTTCCAGAATGGACTAATCTATAGATGATTTTTCATGTGTATGTCCAGTGGTATGTCCAATGTGACAACCAACGTTTTCCGGCGGCCGACGTCGGCCCGATGGCCTTTCATCGCACTAGATAATTGTATGAAGAACACTATCTATCTATCTATCTATCTATCTATCTATATATCCCCTAGTCTTGCCGACTGTTGGGGCACCACTGATGACTTAACAACCAGCTCCCTCCAATCCTCTCTGTTCTCTGCCATTCTCAGCGTATCGCCCAGCTTCAGTCCTGTCCACTCTGAGATATTGTCCTCCCATCTTTTCCTCTGTCTTCCTCTCCTTCGTCCTCCTTGCACAGTATGAAGAACACATTTTGTTGTATAAAGGTTAATCAAAGGCATGTTTTTGTGATTTAAATCGGCTGAGTATGTCCACCGACATTGATTGTTAAAAAAACTTAATTTTGAAAAAAGAATAATGTAATTGCCATGAGAACAGGTTATGACATTAATTTCTTTCAAAAGAGAATAATTAAGGAAGAAAAACTGACTTACTGTGATCATATTTGTCACTGTATGTCCACTGTTGCTATATAAAAGTCTTTAATTTCACATGGCCACACGCAGACACATTAATTCTAAAGGTGCCTAAAATAAACCTAATTTTAAGACGTCTGTGTTGGTTGTGACTTTTTGTGTCATTTTTGTCGATTTAGACTTTTGTCATAGGATTTCTGTAGCATAATGGGGGTACAGGTATGACTTAATCTCTCAATTAATATACCTGTGAACTTCACAAGTAATTGCAGGTGCGAAAGGATATTCTGCCGACACCATCCTGCAGTCTCAGTCCCTTCCTTTGATGTCATGTTTGTGCACGCTTGTCATTTGTCGACCTTTAAGCTATAGTAACCCATTCCCTTCCACGGTACGTACATTTCTGTGTTTGAAACATGTGCTCACTAAACGACCAATAGCCAGAACTGTCCAAAGAACATGAACACAAAGTACATGGTTTGAGCAAGAGGCATAGATCCTCATGAGGCCACGCAGTCGAGGGGGCTCATGAAGATCCATGCCCCCCGGCAGTCAACCGGGGTTACGAAACAGCCCGCGCGTAAGACAGTGGGGGCGGGGTTGGGGGGGGGGGGCGGGGGTTAGGGGAAGGGGAAAGAGGAGGAGGAAGGAGACCCAGCATGTATTAACTTTGTGATATCCGCTTCATTAGTTCTTGAAACTGCCAATCCTCGAATGTACTGTTAGTCACAGTTGCGGTCGGTGTCTACGAAACTGCAAATAACAAGATAGCATGCTACAAGGGCGGTGCCAGAATAGCTTTTCTCTTCAGGCGCGTATGTTTGGCACTCGACGAAAGCACCTGCGCAGTTTTAACTTCGAATAGACGAGCTGTACTGGGAATTTAATATTTTCCTTCCTTGTTCCACATGTACAACAGTGGCTGACCTATTTTCTGCGTGCGTGTGCACGCATGTACCCACGCGCGTCTGTGTGTGTGTGTGTGTGTGTGTGTGTGTGTGTGTGTGTGTGTGTGTGTGTGTGTGTGTGTCTGTGTCTGTGTCTGCGTGCGTGTGTGATGATTGTGCGTGCGTGCCTACTTGCGTACGTGTTCTTGCGTGCGTGCATGTGCGTGCGTGCACGCGTGTGTGTCTGTGTGTGCGTGTATGTATAAGAGAGAGAGAGAGGTCACCAGAATCTGTGACATGGGGATGGGGGGGGGGGGGGGGTAAATAGGCACGCGGGTGGGGCATATATGTGCTATATTTTTCTATACATATTGTTTGCTCTTGTGTGTAACCTATGTAATATATGCACATTAAATATATATGGTATGACTAATTTTAAAAAAAAAAAAAAGGAAAGAAAAAAAAATAGCTTGGTGCCTCAGGCGCGCATGTTAGTTACGCGACGAAAGCGCATGCGCAGTTTTAAGGAAGGAAAAAATAAAATTCCCAGTACAGCTCGTCATTCGAATTTAACAACTGCGCATGTGCTTTCGTCGCGTTGATACGCGACGAAAACTCATGTCGAGTTTTAACTCCGAATAGACGAGCTGTACTGTGAATTTTATGTTTCCTACATACGCGCTGGGTTAAGTCAGGGTAATTTTGGCATCATTGGTCACTTCCTAACATACTAGGTAGTAGTAAATAGAGAATCTACTACTACCCTAGTTATGATGTTTTGTGTGTGTACGTGTTACTACGCTCCCCCATCCCCCCCCCCACTCCCTTCCCCCACCACCGGCGTACCTCCGGTGTTTGACCTTTTGTTGTTTTTATTTTGTTTTGACTCTAACTTGTTGTTAGGCACTCTGACTCCCTTCCGCCGCCCCGCCCCCCCCCCCAGCCCCTCCATCCTCCCCTCCTTCTTCTCGATGAAAAATATCTTCTTCACTACTGCCAAGTGTCCTGTCACTTGTTCCCTATGCGCAAAAGTCCATCGAGCCTACGTCAGATGCCGCTGACCCGTGCACGGCCAACGGAGGCTGACGTCGGCCCGATGGACTTTTGCGTATTGGGTTCTTATCGCATTTTTTAAAAACTCATAGGGCGTGGACAGGATTAGCCGTCCTCGTGGACCCACACCGGAATAAACTGATCAGTTTGAGGGTTTGACCCCTTCACTGCCGAAAAAAACGAACACCACCCAGCTGCAAGAGGTATAGATCCTCATGAGCCCCCCCCCTCCCCGCAGTCGCGGGGGCTTATGAGGATCTATGCCTCTTGTTGAAACCACTTTGTATCCACGTTCATTTGACAGCTTGGGCTTTTCCGCACTGAAATAACGAAGATTTTCAGCGACACAATCTGCATCCACTAGAAGTGATCGAAGAGGTTATTTTTTTTTTCTTTCTAGCAACAGGTGAAATTTTTATGAGTGCATGGGGCTTATAAAATCTATGTGTGTTGTAAATGGACGGTCCTCCCATACCTGAGTGAAATAACTGTGTCGTTATAGGTAGGTTAACCTACATCTTGTCTATTCTGGAGAAAAAAAAATCGCACTTGTCAAAGTGTGTTATTTTCCCCTTGTTGCGTATTACTTTCAATTGCTAGTGTCTTTTTCAGCAAAAAGTATATTCACTCTTCCATTATTCTGTTTCCTGCCTACAGTTACAGACTCGTTTCTTGAACATAATATGTGTTTATTTCGGGTTTATTTTACCTTCCTTTATGTTGGTATGCAGGCTCTTTCTCCCCCCTACATTTGTGAACACCCCCCTCCCCCCCTCTTCCCCCGGTCTGTCTGCCCTGCGGAACTTGGGTGGGATTAACTAACTTTTTAGTTCCCATGGTCATCCTGGTCAGCCCCACACTGTGGGGTTTTCTCTTCTCTTTTCTGGGGCATATGTTTCTCTCTACCCTCGTCCATTCACCTGTATCTTCCTGTTTAAACTCTCCCTGCTGTCTGCGCTGCCCGCAGTCCTGATAATTTATTAGATGTGTGTTGCTAAATGGTCTG
>BTPG01000001.1:225172165-225187165 GCA_036245525.1 Semisulcospira habei | reverse complement strand
AATTATTAGCAGCAGAACTTATAGAAGCACCAGACGATCCCCATAAACCCGAAGAAACCACCAACGCCGCCCACTGATCCGCCAATTATCATGGTGCTGAAAGAAAACAACAAGTGAGTTTACAAAGTAAAGTAGGTAAAAGCACTGTCAGGGGAGAGAACTGTGCAGTATCGACCAATGATCATAGATCGAGTCTGGTCGAAGCACAAAAATGGGATAGTAAAGAAGGGTGCGGTAAGTAAGTGACTGGAAGCAATGAATATGGAAGCCCCACCCCCCTCCCCACGAAGGGGTCTGTATCGCAAATTCACTGGATTTCCAGCCCCTTGATGCATGAAAATTTAGATCTAGGTTTCACAAGGCATAGCCGGATAGTTTAGCCGGTGTTTAGCCGGTGTGGATAGCTGTTTCTGTCTTGGCGACCTCGTCAGCACACCATTCGGCATACCATTCGGAAGGCAGGAACTTCAGCCTACCTGCAAAGACAACCACATTTTACTGTGGTGTACTGCTTCCAGTCACTTACTTAGAGCACCCTTCTTTCCTATCCTTTATTTATTTTTTTTTATTATTATTTTTTTTTTGGTGTGCTTTAAACAGACTCGACATATGATCATTGGTCGATACTGCACAATTATTCTCTCCTTTGACAGTGCTTTTACCTACTTTACTTTGTAATCTTCCGAAAAAATATTAACACTGTCAGTCTCCCCTTTTCTTTTCATTTATTACTACAATATCGACTGTAACCCCTTCCCCCCTTTTAGTAGGTTCTCTCTTAGGGTGCATAGAAATTTAGCTCTAGGAGGCGGCAAGCTATTCGGCTGGCCCTTGAACTATCATGCTCGATCTGTTTCTATAATTGCAACACAGTCCTTCAGAAAGCAACTTACAAATTTGGGGATTTCGGTCCTTTGGTAGAATGTGTTTAGAACAAAATCGCCTGGAAACCCCATTAAATTTCTGTTTATTGTTATAACCGTCGTTTATAATCGTAGTAGTAGAAGAGTGCTGTCGTGACGTATGAAAAGGCGTTCGTTTTTCAGACGTTGGTTATACCCAGCCTTGAGTTGTAAGTAGCCTTTTATGACATATCTAGCCTTTCCATACACATTCTTCCCCAGGACCGAAATCCCCAATTTTGAAGTTGCCCTCTGCAGGGCAATATTACAATTCTAGAGACAGATCCAGTATGGTAGTTCAAGGGTGGTGCCAGAATAGCTTGGCGCTTATGGGCGCCAAGCTCTTCTGGCACCACCCCTGAACTATCATGCTCGATCCATGTCTTGCTGTGGTGTGTCGGGGCTGAGTGCGATAAGAGAATTAGATTGTATACGTGTGCATATGCCACGTGCGGACATTACAAGTGGCCTAGAGTCACATGAACATACTTCTGTAACGTTGGCATTGTAATTTGAACGTATCAGCATGTTCGATTGAAATAAATACTATGACGGATTAAAATCTAACAAGCCATTGCTGCTCAGCAATGACTCATCGGACTAACGTCGTCCTCAGTTGGTCGACGTTCGGACGTGCGCGGGCCAACCGCGGCCAACTTGGGTTCAAATAAGCTTAACTCATTCAGCCCAACGCACGTATTTCCCAATTCTGGAGGCGTCATCTAACGACTATGCACCTGTTGCAGGAGATGGATCGACCATGATAATTCAAGGGTAGTGCCAGATTAGCTTGGCGCCCACAGGCGCCAAGCTAATCTGGCACTACCCTTGAATTATCATGGTTGACCCATCTCCTGCGGTAGTGCGTCAGGGCTGAATGGCTTAATACCTCTTTACCGACAGTGGACATAGACTGTGTTTCTGAATTATTATTTTGTTAAATCATTCGAGACGCGCCGCATCCGTATACACGGCATAAAGCCGCCTATCCGGATGCGTCACGTCTAGAATGAGTTAAATTAAGCACCAAAGAGCTCCTGCCGCTCAAGCAACACAGACAAAAACTGTTTTTCATCAAGAGGCATCGATCCCTATGAGCCCCCGCAACTGCTGAGGATATATGCCTTTTGCAGCTGGATAGTGTTAACTAATTATCGGCAATAAAGCATATACATCTATACTGAGGAGAAAAAGAAATGCGACATTTTGGAATCATCGGAAACGAGAGAGAGAGTAGAGAGCGAGAGAGAGAGAGAGAGAGAGAGAGAGAGAGAGAGAGAGAGAGAGAGAGAGAGAGAGAGAGAGAGAGAGAGAGAGAGAGAGAGAGAGTATTACTTGGAGATCCGAGAACAACATTCGAACGCGGGCATTTCTCCGCAACAGCCGTCTGTACATTCGAAGGTGCCAGTTTGGACGGTTTTCATCTGACCAGTAGTAAAATCGTACCGCCTTTCGTACGATTTGCACAGCTCTGAAAGAATCAACGAAAATGGTGGGAGATCATGTGGGCTATCTACGACAGACACAGTGGGGTAATGGGGTGGTGGGTGTGGGGTGGGGTGGGGGGTGGCGGGGTGGGAGAACATTAATGAATATAAAAATCCAGCCAACAAGCCAGCCAGCCGTCTATCCTTGCATCGTTTAGTCAAAACATATATCGATTAATGTACCAAAATCTCCAATAAAGAACATGAAATCATTAGACATTAACACCTTTACAGCCAGTAAATGAAATCTCAAACACTTTAGCAGACTGACTTCCGCTTTACTCCCATGTATATTAACCCTTTTTGCGCCGTGGCCGCATTTCCCGAAATTTTGAAGTGTTACTTAACGACTATGTACCACTTGCAGGAGGTGGATTGACCAGGACAATTCAAGGGTAGTGCCAGATGAGCTTAGCGCCTTCAGGCGCCAAGCTCATCTGGCACTACCCTTGAATTATTGTCAATCAATCTCCTGCTGTAGGGTTTTGTCCCTGAAAGGGTTAAATGAGACGAGAAAGAGGCATGGACCCACATGCGACCCTGCAATTGCGGGGTCTCGTGTGAGTCCATGCCTCTTGCGGCAACAATTAAAGACGGCGACATTGACAGGTTATACTGTTTACCAGCGGCAGATGAGCAGATCAAGATGAGGAGAAAAGCCGCAAGCGTCCACTTGAAAGAATTCACAAGCGACATCTTTGACACTTTCACTGACTTCTGAAAAAAAAAAAGAAGACAATTTTCTGTTTAATTTTGTTCACATCTCCTTCATTGTGCCTTTCTGCGGCCACGTATTCATACAATTGTCTTGTGCAAAAGTCTGGTTAACCCTTTGCACGTGGGTAACGGTTGTAGCGATTCCGACAGGAATCATCACGACTAAAACCGCTACGGACACTCAAAGAATTTTAACAAAACACGCGAAATTGATACTTGGCTCTTTTCAGCTCACGTGCAATGATATAATTTTATGATGACGACTGGCACTCTGACGTCATATATTGCGCTATTACGTCATTGCGTGCGAACATTTGTCCAGCATCGAGAATGTTAACTTCACATTGCAAACTATATTTTTGCGTCAAAAAAGCAGTGAAGGTCACGGTATATATTTAAATTGGGATGTTCAGGCAGTGCAAGGCCCCGTGTTTTTAAAAATAATGTTTGCCTTGTTTGAAAATTTGCAGTTGGGCTGAATGTTGGAATTTGCTGGAAATTTGTGGTTAGCTGAGAGGAGACATATTTGGTGCTTTGATTCATACCATCCTGAGCTTATCCAGTTGAAATTTGTGGGCCTATGTTGAGTTGCCTTTGACGTAGTGATTTGAGGGGCACGCTGATTTCAGCTGTGCTTGGGTGTGGGGTTGGTAAGGAACCAGTTTCATAGCCAAGAAATGAGACGGGTCATGTGCTGTTTTTTTGGGTTTTTTTTTGGTATTTTGTGCATGGCAAATGTGCAGCTGGCTTTTTTAGGGAATTGAAAAATTAGGGGATGACTGGGACTGACTAAGGCTAAGGCAGCTTCTAGTACATGCGTTGTGTTTGCAATTTAGGGTTACGCCGTATGCCTACCTGCCCCTTGGAGCAAAACCGGTTGGCAACCAGCAGGTCCAAGATCTTTTTCAATATTCATGCAGTAGCCTCCCCTCTCGGGGGGGGGGGGGAGGAGGGGAGGGGGGTTAGAGGGATATTCTCCTGCGGGTTGCGGGGCGCCTGGGGGTAGTCCCTACTACTTTATGTAGCAGGTGTTCAGTGGAAGGTTTAAAATGATAGGTCTGTCATTCCTACTCTCCCACTAACCCTCTCCTTTCTAGAATTAGTAGGCGGTAGGCGATATATATATATATATACATGAATAAATAAATCCAGTCCAAGAAAGCTGGCACCACACACTCCAACTATGGATCCAAGCAAGTGAAATACTTCAAATGTGAATAAAGGATGGTGTTTGTGGATCCTTTCTTCATATATATATATATATATATATATATATATATATATATATATATATATATATATATATATATATATATATATATATATATATATATATATATATATATATATATATATATATATATATATATTGTGAAGAAGGATCCACAAACACCATCATATTTATATTAAAAGCAAAATGGAACACGGAACATGTTTCAAATTTCAAACTGATGAATACTTTCGGGAACCGAAATTCTTTTGAATGTTATGTCACTGGAAATTTTTTTTTTGCAACATTGATTATTTTTTTTATTGTTCATACGTGCTTATAGTGTGTCGGTGTTAGATTATGTGTGTTTGTTGTTGTTGTTTTTTGTCCATGCGCGTTTGAGCAATTTGTGGTTTAACACATTCTACACCAGGAACGAAATCCCTAAATTTTGAAATTGCCCTCTGAGGGACTGTATTACAATGCCAGAGACAGATCGAGCTTGATAGTTCAGGAGTGGGCGCCAAGCTGTCATGCTCGATCCATGTCTTGCTGTGGTCTGTCCGTGCTAAATGAGTTAATATTTTGTTTGAAATTTTATTATTATTATTATTATTATTATTATTATTATTATATTAAAATATTAAAATTAAATGAATATCAATATAACACTGACAGTGTACTATTCACACAATTTAAATACATTGCTCTACTATTAATAATGATGTAATGAGACTTTTTATGGGGAATCAAGCAATTGTGGAGAGAAAAAAATCACCACCACAATACATTCAAACTGTTTCATAAAATGAAATCGGATTTTAAGCACATTTGAGAATTAAACAAAAATAAATAAATAGAAAAAAAGTTTGTTCTCACCAGGAAATCTTTCGGTCTGAAATAGCCAAAGTCACCTTCTGGACGGGCTCCGTACTGTCGTTCACCCGCCAAGATTAGTGAAGATCACATGACCATCTCTGAGCAACCCAATTGGTCCAAGGAGACGCCATGTGATCTTTTTTTTTTAGGAGAGGTGATTGGTCTGTTCTACAAGTATGTTTATGCCAATGAGTCGAAGTCCTTGCTATAAACGCCATTAAGTCCAACTGTTGTTGTAGTGCTAAAGAATTTTTTTCCCGATAAGCCAAAGACCCTCGGGCCTACGTCGGCCGCAGTGGGCCCGCGCACAGCCGTGCGCGGGCCCACTGCGGCCGACGTCGGCCCGATGGTCTTTGGCTTACTAGAATTGGGTGTGGGGTGCTGGTGTGTGGTGGGGATGGGGGCATATGGTTTGCGGTGTTTGGCAGAACGAGCATGGACCTGCTCCGAGCCCCGTGGGACAATTTTTTTCTCAGTCTACTTCCTCTTCCAATATTGTATACCCCTGTATACAGACGACAAATTGGTGCCTTGCAAGTGTGTACATTGCACATGGATTTCCAGCAAAGAAAGAAACACGTTTTGTTGTTCGTGGCCTTTCTAATCATGTTTCTCTCTTTTTACAATTCAACTCTTTTTCTGACGAAAAAATCTGAACACCTGTACAGATCCTCATGAGCCCCCGCAACCGCTGACAGGCGCCAAGCAAATCTGGCACTACCCTTGAATTATCATGGTCGACCCATCTCCTGCTGTAGTGCGTCAGAACTGAATGAGTTAACTCGAAATTTATGCCGGATTTGCCCTCTGAAGACTGCATTTGTAATTACTATTGTGGGGCTTGCCGACGTTAGCATTTTAATGGCGGTGCTAGAATTACCTGGCAACTATTCACTGATATGGCCGATCCCTATTTTCCGCCAACCAGTTCTAAACTTCTGGACCATCTAATGCCGTAGCCCATAATCTTTTTACATAGCGTGTTGTGGCTGAAAAGAACCACGTACATCAGCGTTTCCCTCTTGAGCATAGATACACGCTTACTCTGAAGGTGGCTGTTTCTCATGAATAACTGAGCACTCTACTTCCTGGATTGACAATGACGTACAAAACGTGAGACAGGTTTATCGCTCTATTATTATGACTCCTTCCCTTCCCCCTCCCCTCCCCCGTGCTGGGAGTGATAATAAGCGCCATTCACACTAAAAATGGGTGTGATTTTGAATCTTGCGGATTGAAGCGCAGTTCCAAAAATGCAGTGAAAAGATACGAACATGCCATTTCAAATACCATAATAAAGCCCCTGCGTGAAATTTCGGATTTGCAAACTTACCTATACACGTGAAAATGGATCTTTCTAATGATGGGCTGAATATACCTGGGGCAGATTAAGGGATGTGCACGGTAGACCTTCCTAGCTTATGGACTAGTGTGTTTGGCTTCATGATGTATGTGTGTGTGTGTGCCTATGCGTGCGTGCATATGCGACTGTGTGTGTGAGCATGCGTTTGTGGGAGAAAGAGCGACAGACATGTAGACGGCCATAAAGGCAGCTTTTGCAGTACTGCTACTAGGAACGATTTCTTACACGCTCGACTGCTTTCATTTGTTTGTAAAACAGTGAAATCTGACAGAAATGAACAGTTTCAGTTAAAATGTAACACTTTATTACTCAGTTTTAATCTTGTACATCTCAAGATAAACGGTTTTGCACACAATCTATGCACATTTTCCTCGCTATTTATTACGGAAAAACCATGCATTTGTCTTGTATGCGGTTATTTCCTAAAATGTTTTGTCATTTTGCCTTGATTTCTTAGGAGGCAAAATGATCATAACAATTGCTCCTCCGATTAAATATGTTTGTTGCCAGTTTTCTTAACAAAATATGCATATTGAGCATAAACATTTGTGATCATTTCATTAATTTCAATGTGTCCCATCAATTTAATTGTAATTCTTTTTATTTAAGGCATGCTTAACAAGGGCTGCCGCTGAATCTTCTATCGTCTGCACATTCAGCACGCTTGTCAAACTCGGGGAAGGTGTACCTCAGGGAGATGTGTCTGATGCTGTTTTTGGTCTACATTAATGACATCAGTACAACAGTACCAAGGTTCATCTCGAACATCCTCCATGCGGATGACTTTGCAGTGTGGAGCGCAGCAGAACATAAAGAAATAGCATCCTCCAGAATCCAGGATGCTGCGAATAGAGTCAGCAGCTGGACTGAAAGAGGCCACTCAAACTGAGCTAGACCATCTCTTTCAATCAGACGGAAGAGGTCACCTCAAAACTGGAGACCTTCCAGTACCAAAGACAGACAGGCCAACTTTACTGGCAACAAATAAATTACTGGATTCACGTGGAGGCCTCACATTGAAGCCATGGAAGCTAGAGCTGCAAAAAAAAGTCTCTGATGAAGAAACTGGTGGGGACCACATTGGCGCAAATTACAACATTCTGGCACAAGCAAACACCTGCTTGGTCAGACCAGTTGTGCGGTACCAAGATACATCGACAACATGAAACACTGCCTGCAAAATCCAAAAAGCCAGGCTTGACAAGATGCAGAACATGGGTCATTCTCATGATGCAGTGACATTCTTATAGCCATCTGGAGCACCCCAATTTAAGAAATGGAGGACATTGGAGCCACTGGAATGCAGAACAGCACACACGATGAAGAAACTTACTAAACACCGACAGCATGGGAGACTACAGGAGCAGACCAAGAACCGTCAGAAATGTCCAAATCTGAACTGCCCAAATCTTAACCGCCAATTGAAGGTCCTGCAAAGGGCTAACACTGACGTCCTGGAACCAAGCCCAAAGATGTGTGAACAGCTCCCTTCAGATACCTGGACATCTCGAAAGAGCCATCAAGACAACATAAACAATGTTCCAAGACTCTTTGCCAAAGGTCGCGGCACTGCACAAAGCCATCTTGCTGGAGGTTGTGCACAAGCGCTACCCTCACAGCAGCTGTGATACCACACAAGATGCCGTGCGGAATGAAGGAAGTGGCGTGTACATCTGTTGTGCAGACCGCACTACTACCTCCCTCTCCTTACCAGCTGGTGGCAGCAGCTCCAACTATCGTACAGATCTGCAGGTGCTTAACACAGCAGCAGAGCAGTAGCTAGGGAAAGGCAGCAGCTTGATCCACTGATCTCACCAGGAAGCTTCAATATAGACTGGATGCCCTGTCCACAAAATAGTGCTGCAGTGGATTCCAGTGCATTCTGGACTAGCTGGGAATTGAGACACTACAACAACAAAGTGATTGGCAACAGCAGAATGGGCGGCTGCAGCCCGTGGGCAGATGACATCAACAAGCTGAACAGGGAGAGCCAGTCAACAAGCTGAACAGGGAGAGCCAGGCCACCATCTTTCATCTACGCACTGATTACTCTGGACTGGGTCCATACAGAAAAGCAGGAACGTTTCACAAACCCAAAATGAAGCCTGAAGGTTTACACACTTTAATCAGATCACTATGTATAAGCAATTATTTGAAGCTTCCATGCCTAATGCATAAAGAGATACAAAATAAAAAAACGCTTAGCGAATGGCGGACTTCGGTAGAAGCGTAAACAACCAATCAGAATGTTCGGCAGAAAGGCCATGCAGTCACTTTATGATCAGAGCTAAATATAGATCACTTGCAACAAGCGTCAGGATGATCGTTTGCAATGGAATAGTCACACATTGGGGGAGAAAAAAAAAGAAGTAGACAAAAGTCTGCCAGCACGTTGTAATTTTTTACAAACTTTCACAGACAGAAGGAAAAGGACTGAAATTGACAGACTTTCCAGGGCCCTGAAAAATCCTTGTCATTTTTTAACAACTTTCACAAATGTTCACAGACCGTAAGGACCCTGCTGGACTCACCTCGTGAGATTGGGTCATGCGAAACAGCCCTATGCGAATTTGGCGTAGAAAATCAGTCTCCTTTGCACATTCTCCAAACATGTCCATAAACAGAAGCGGTCTGCTGGCAGTTCTGACCAGAAGACACACCCCTATACACCAAACTCTGAAAAAATGCTGCCTAGCCCTTGACAGCTCACTTATTGGCAGCAAGAACAATATAAGATTTAAAGACGGCCATAAAAAATTGAACGTTGCAGAAGGTGGAAGTGGAGATCTCGTGGTCAACATGTGGAAACTAAGTATTTTTGATAACATTGTTTTAGCTATTAGGAACCATGAAACTTTATTACGCATTCATATTTACACATTTCTAGATGAAAACAAATGAAAGGAAAAGGGGAGACCTTAAGAGACCCGCTTAAGGTAGGTAAATTATCACCTAAAAGACCAGCCAGTTAAAAAATAGTTCAATTAAATTGATTAGTTACATTGAAATTAATGAAATGATCACAACTTTTTATGCTCAATATGCATACTTAAAAAAAAAAAACTGGCAACAAAAAATATTTAAACAGAGGAGTATGACGTAAGCAATTTTTATGATTATTTTGCGTTACTTTGCGTACTGGTAAAATGGGGGTAGGGCAGCAGATTCAGCCACTGTGGCCCCTAAATGCATCATAGCATCACAAAATCAGGTTGGGAGTAACTGTGGTACTCTATCCTAACCAATAAAACCTAACAAAGACCTACACAAAATTTCTGAGGGCACCGGAAACAACTGTTCGTTCATGCCCTCCCTCACGGCAATAATATATAACTGAATACACCAGGATATATATTAACTGGATCCTTTGTTTCTATATTCACGTCTTAAACACCTGCATGTTGTGTAATTTAACACTATTTAATCCCTGCATTTCCGAGATACAGAGAACACAATGCAACTGTAGGAGGCGGTCGCGGGGTTCATGAGGCTCAGTGTCTCTCGTTTACACCACTTTGCATCCATGTTTCTTGGGCGGCTCGATCGGGCTCTCTGGCGTTGAATTAACTCATTCGAGATGTGCCGCATCCGGACACGCGGCCTAAGGCCGCGTGTCCGGATACGGCACGTCTGGAATGAGTTAACGAAGACTGCAGAAACCACATGTTGCAATAGCTGGCATTTTTTCAAGGACAACTTCACTACATGTACAGTCCCTTTTCCTTGCGTGAGGACAACTTCTGGATTCCTTACCTTTGCCTCTTCACGTTCCGCCCCCCTCCCCCCCTCCCGTACCCCCATCCCAATCCCCTACCTCCATCCCGCAACCCACGCACCCCCACCTCCTTTTCCTCCCACCTGCCCGTCTACACTCCTCGCACCTCCTTTGAAAACCAAGTTTGACCTCCCATGCCTCTTCTCGCGGTTTCTAGATCAACTAATCTTCATAATTATTCCAGAACTGATCACGATTATATATGTACCAGTGCAGGTCTGAAGTAAATGTACTACAATGAATTACACAACACTACACTAAATATTAATCCCTTGACTCCTGAGAAAAACCAAACACGATCCAAATGAAAGAGGCATAGGTCACCATTAGCCCGCGCATTTGCGGGGGCTCATGAGGATCTATGCCTCTTGCTGAGACCAACTTGTATCCAAGTTTCTTGGACGATTATGTCTTTCGGTCGCGGGGTGAAGAAAGATTTCTGAACGGCAAAATATACGTACAGTGGCTGGTAAGGGGTTAAAGTTATTCTCCCCAGGATCAAGCATCTCAACACAGTCAGAAAACTGTCTGCAACAGATACTGCTGACAGTATTATGTATGGGTCCTTTGTGTACTAACTTAGAGCTTTATGATGTAAATACAATGCCAAATGTCGAAATTCATCGTTTGGTGGGTGTGTTGTTTTTGTACCCGAGAGCGCAAATTATCGTCTGCATCGGTCTCGTTTTAAATTTGTGCATATATACTAGCCTACGTCACAAGGCAGAAGCCGGTCAATACTGCAGACGTGGTCATCGGTGTGGGTACACACGTGTCAGTATAAACATGTACTGATGTTCTCCGGCATCCCTTTGACATAAATTTCCACGAGAATGTAAAATAAACCTTCCATACTCGCTATGCTGTCAAAATCAATGCGGGTTCCGCTTGACCTCCTACCCTGAGTAACGATCGTGCTGGGTTCTTGGCTTCTTCGACTCGGTCTCCGCGCCAATCGACTGAGCCAGCGTCGCGAAACAGAACAGTGGTATTTATACCCACTTTCTGCACTGCAATTTTACATCTCACACATCGAAGTTACGTAACTGAAAGCATCACTTGAAACGACAAATGCACCATCGCAGCAGAAACACTACATCTGTGAATCGAGTGAATGAGAGCCCGCACAGACAAAAACGTGTAACAACCAGCGATGTCAGTGCCGCAATTTTGACACACACCGCAGTTTTCAGATCCTTGCAGCATAAAATCTGATGAACTAGCTGGTAAAGTTATGATAAAACAGGTTTAAAATCTTGCAAAATCAGTAAGAGATAAATTCTACTGAAGATCATGAAATTATAAATTCTGAAAATCACTAGCGCTCGCAGAACTATAGGAAGATCGACAAAGACCGTAGACGGATTACTTACTGATTCACATAGCAAGAAAGCGACAAATTTCGGATGGGCGGTCAAGCCAAGCTCTATATTCCCTTGTCCGATGTCAGTTCTACTTAGGGGTATCTTGTCTCTCTTTCTCTTTTTTCTCTTTAATTCCGAGTCTGTCATTGTCGGCCGGCGCGAATCGAATGATACTTTCTTTATTTCTTCGCTGGTTCATCCGCTATCTTGTCTCTGATTGGTTATAATTATGCAGATGGCCTAAGGTCGTATAGAATAGTTATGACGTCAGCTACCATCGTCTATCAGAAGCAATCTTTTGATTGGGTCCAATCACAAGGTTCCTGTGGCCTCTTTTCGCTTTGAACGGGCGAAAGAAAGCATTTTGTGAGACAATAGGGTGGTCATTGACTAAGTGGGTGTGTATACTGAATCTCAGTAAAATCTTTTGTGCGAACTGAAGCATTAAATAAAGGTCAGGACTGCCCATTTAAACGATCTGCTCCATGGCGAGTTTTGTCACTACAATTGGTCGAAGTAACGAGTTGTTAATATTGTCATAACCCTTATCATTCGGAATACACTACTGTGTGAAATAAGTTTGACTAAAATAGTTCAAGGGTAGTGCCAGAATAGCTTGGCGCCTCTAGGCGCCAAGCTATTCTGACACCACTCTTGAACTTAAGCCATTGGTCTCTATATCCTGATCTGTAATTACTATAATGTAGCTTGCATATGGCAGTGTACAAATTTAAAGCTTTTAGCCTCAGTATGATATAGGTTAACTAAACTACTACCTTTCTACCTTTGAGTTTCACATTTCTGTTCACGGGTACACGTGACAGGTTCTCTACTGCCAGTTGTGAGTAACAGAAGAACTCTTCTACGTACAACGGATAATAAAAGCAGAAAAGACTTTCATTTTACGACAATCAAATTTTATAGTTTAACCCATATCACACTGAAGCTAAAAGCTTCAAATTTGTACACTGCCATATGCACGCTACATTCTAGTACTTACAGATAAGGATATGGACCAAAGGCTTTAGTTCAAGGGTGGTGCCACAATAGCTTGGCGCCTAGAGGCGCCAAGCTGTTCTGGCACTACCCTTGAACTCACTTCCACTGCATGTCCGTCTTTCCCCTACCCTGTTGACCTTCAAAACAAATTTGAAGACCCATCTTTTCCAGGTAGCATATCAAGATTAGCTTAGTCTGGACGTGCTGCCTGGAAATGTTGGTTGTTTCCCCATGTAGATAGGCTGTGTGTGTGTGTGTGTGTGTGTGTGTGTGTGTGTGTGTGTGTGTGTGTGTGTGTGTGTGTGTGTGTGTGTGTGTGTGTGTGTGTGTGTGTGTGTGTGTGTGTGTGTGTGTGTGTGTGTGTGTGTGTGTTTCGTGTTAGGAATGCGCCTACATGGTGCGAGCAGATGTTTATTTAAAGAGTGAGTGCGTTCTAATTTTTTCTCCTTTTTAATTTTTTTTAAAAAATTTTTATGTGCTGTAAGGCGCTCCGAGCTTGCTGTTCGTGGGGAAGGGCGCTATATAAAAACTATGTAGTATTATTATTATTTTGAACTATTTTAATCAAACTTATATCACACACTGGTGTATTCCGAATGATAAGGGTTAAGTTAGCCCTTTTTGTGTTTGACAAAAGACGGCTCTTCGTTTGGAGTAACACACTGGCATCCTGACGTGTTCAATCTGAAAGCACATCTGTAGAGTTTGTGTGTGGCTGTACCTATACCGGGTGGTAAATATATAACTAATTTTATTTCTATCTTCTTCAATTTGTACATTCAGGGTTTTCGCCGTCTATCGGCAACATTTCAAGAAATGGGGACATCTAAAGATGGCTTTCGTTTGTTTCAGCGAGTTTAGCTGGCTAAAAGTTAGAACTTTATGATTAGGGCCTAGCGACAACAGTAAGCCAGTATATGTTTTCGTTAACAGAGAGCAGATAGGATTCTGAAGGTTGCCATTCAGAAACATGCATGCCCAGTCAAAGAGTGCCCACTGTGTTTGATACAGACAATACAGCACGACCGCAACAGCACCAAACGCCCCACTTGTTGCAACATCAGAGGCGAAAGAAAATATGCGAGGAGGACTGGCAGTCGAATTTTTGGAAGGTGCTAGAGAGTCTTCCTCAGCCGGAGTACCTGAATGTACTAACTTCAAGCAACTTCCACGTGACTTTGATTCACGTTCTCAGAAGTACATGATGCGTGATCACATAGACTAGTCGTCATATAGTTCAATTTCCGAAGGTGCTCGAGAAACAAACTTCTGCAAAATAACGTGCAGTCAACATCCGATGACCCGCTTTCCTTGAGAGGGTCGTGCGCTGTTGCAGGGACAATGACAATGACAATGACAATGACAATCATTTTTTATTTTACAACTGTAAAAGTTTTGGTGAAACCATTTTTTTAACTTGCCGTTGCTAATCTACTTTATATCCAATGCACAAATCACAAAATACTACTTTTAAATTGGGAAAAAAGAAATATAAAACGAACAAAATAATGAAATATAAACCCTACAAAAATCGTTGAAGAAGTGGAAATAAACATAGAAACACGCGTCCAGGCGTTCGCATACCCGCAAAATCTCACACATACACACAGTTGTAAAAATGTACATATCCATACACACATTCATAAACACACACACACACACACACACACACACACACACACACACACACACACACACACACACACACACACACACACACACACGCACGCACACACACACACACACACACACACACAAACACATGCACACACACACAACATTCAGTAATAACATCCTGTGTAAGCTGAAGATATAACTGAGTTGAAGAGTTAGAAAGGGGAAAATCGCACACTGCAAGTGCAAGCTGTTGTGAAAATCTTACGATGATGTGAAGTACTTGAAGAGACCGGTTTTAAAAGATCGACGAAAACTTTGTTGATGTTGTGACATTTTGGGGCAATGTGTTCCACATGCTAGCACCCGAGAACGCTAAACTTGTTTTGTAGAGATCGGTTCTAGGTGGTGGCACAGTAATGGACTGCCTTGATCTGGAGTATATTAATGGCCTGAGGGTAAACATTTTCTTAATATAATCGGGGAGTTTGTTATTCAATACTTTGAACATCGTTATTTTGTATAATAAATGATTTTTCAAGGGGAGAATTTCTAAGATTTTCAGTTTATTATCCATTGTTAAGTTAGGGTCTTCGCGGCTCTACGATAAAGAGAGTTCAGCCATCCTACACCGTAGAAGCATTATGTGACCTGATGTGGGTGTTGAAGAACAGTTTTCGTGTTTCACAT
>BTPG01000001.1:225162165-225167165 GCA_036245525.1 Semisulcospira habei | reverse complement strand
GGGTATTTTCTAAGATGCTTAACAGAAAATAAATAAGATATTCTAGGAAAAAAAATGAACGTTATTTTTAACAGAATAATTTATTTCGACGCCACGCTGTGCTACGTCTTCCATCTGGTCCTTGCTTTACAGGACAATGCTGCGAATGTGACAGTTTAGACGTGCAACACGCTTAATGGCTATCCCCAGGAGCAAGACATCTTCGGGCCCTAGGAGAGCCCCGGTGGGCCCGCGCACAGCCTTGCGTGGGCCCACTGTGGCCGTCGTGGGCCCGAAAACCTGTGCTTACTGGGACGTAAGCTTGCATCGTTAACCCTTTCACTGCCGGAGCACAGCGATTTGCCTCCAAGTGCAAGAGGCATAGATCCTCTCGAGCCCCGGCATTTCAACACCCGCATTCCTCAGGCAGAGGAGGCTAATCGTCTACGAGTTCGGTGATGGTTTCAGCAACAGCTTATCCAGACGACTGCAATGACGGGGTCAACGCGACTTGCTCCAGGCCTTAGACGCGTTAACTCATTGGAGACGTGCCGTATACGGAAGCGCGGCGAATAGCCCGTTTCCGTATACGGCACGTCTCCAATAAGTTAACGGTTCGCAATGCCTCCTTTATAGATGTTCCTGTTATGTCTAAGGATATTTGGACAAAACGGCTAACTTCAATTACGGAGTTCAAATGTCTTTTAAAAATGAAAGACCTTTCTGCCCTTCTTCTCTTCTGTACACCACTCTCACTCTCCAGCGCGTCCAGAACAATGCTGCCCGCCTCGTCCTCAGAAAGAAAAAATCTGACCACATCACTCCCCTGCTCAAGCTCCTTCACTGGCTCCCCATCCCCCAACGCATCCAATACAAGATTCTGTCTCTCTGCTACAAATCCCTGAACAACTGCGCTTCTGCCTATCTCTCCAACTTACTTCACCCCTACACTCTTCCCCGCTCCCTCCGCTCCGCCTCCGACCCTCTCCGCCTCCTCATCCCCCGCACCAAACTCAGCACTTTCGGCCCTTGTTCCTTCTCAGTATACGGTCCATCTACCTGGAACACTCTCCCACTCTCTCTCCGTCAGAAACACTCGCTCTCCTCCTTTCAGTCCGCCCTCAAAACTCACCTCTTTCAACAGTTATAGCACTATATCATCACACTCCCCACCCCAGTTCGACCGTCGTAATGTATTTTCACTATTTGTGTTACGTGAGTCATTGTCTAAAGCGTGCGCATGCGTGTGCGAATTATGAGTGCGCGCTTAGAGTTATAATTACTATAAGATAAGCGCATTATAAATACCGTAATTATTATTATTATTTTGTACACAGGGGAGTTCCTTCCGCTACGCGCAAAAGGCAATGGGAAACCTCTGGGACGTGTGCCTACTCGCATTTTGGATTGTGAAAAGAAGGGTGGAATAGTCTTAGTTGAGACAAGACAACATTGATAACCCGTTGTATCGGCAAATTCTCGCAATCAAAGCCCGCCATGGAGCAGATCGCTTTAACCCCTTTTCTGCCGAGAAAAAGTAAACGCGATCCAACTGCAAGAGGCATAGATCCTCATGAGCCCCCGCTGTCGCGGGGGCTCATGAGGATCTATGCCTCTTGCTGAGACCAGTTTGTGTCCATGTTATTTGGACAGTCGTGGCTTTTGGTCGATCAGCCAACGCAGATTTCAGAAACAAAATGTACTTCCGTTGGCAGGGAATGGTGTTAACTGCCCATTTTGCCGTGTAAACAGCCCATTCCATCACGTGCGTAAAAGTGCGGGATTCGAAAGTCGGTCGGTCGGGTTTGGGGTCCAAAATTAACCTGTTCAACACACACACACACACACACACACACACACACACACACACACACACACACACACACACACACACACACACACACACACACACACACACAAAATCTGCCTGATTTCTCTGCTATAAAACCAGCCTCCCGTGAAATCAAACTTTCAGACTCCAATTAGTACCGAACACGAGTCATTCCCGTTTTTTTATGCAACAGGCATAGATTTGCATCCATCTATGATCTCGGACCGAAATCGGCTCCAGCTCTGCATCAAGTGGAAAGTGTAATTTGGGCGTAAACGTGATCTTTGTAAATTGTAATTGCAGACTAGACATTAATCTATTATGTAGACCCAGTCGGGTCTGCTAAACTTCAAATCATCTGACCAGTTGCATCATAATTCCCACGAAAGGATTGGCCATAATGATACGGGGTCCCCCCGTGCTGTTTTAAATACATGTCACAGTTTACGCGCAGGTTACTAGGCCATAGGTAGTGCAGGGGCAAAAAACAATGCCAGACGCAGAAAATTTTGTGTTGCTATATAAAAATATTAAAACTTTTTTTAACACCTTAAAAATATGCATAAAAAATAATAACACATGAACAATTAAACATAAAGTGAAACAAAGAGAGCCCTTAGTACACACATTTAGTCTGAATAACTCTATTCACTGTAACGTCTGAAAAAGAAAACTTTTACTTTGACTTCCGGGTCGCCATACATAGGTCAAAATCCCAAAGAATCATTCTACGTTTGCTAAGCGTAGATCTGTACGGAAACATGATGGAGCCCTGATCCTAGACACGCTATACGTTCCACTCCAGTTGTTGTTCTGAGATCAGCTTGACATGTGGAAGTAGGTCAGACAAGAGGCATAGATCCTCATGAGCTCACGCAGTCGCGGGGGCTCATGAGGCTCTATGCCTCTTGCGATGGTCCTTGTGCGCTCTAGTAAGCAAGGGGGGTAGGGCAGATACATAATTATTAAGATTTTTGTCCCCCCCCTCCCCCCCCCCCCCCCCCCCCCCCCCCCCCCCCCCCCCCCCCCCCCCCCAACACCCCACATAAAAAAAACCAAAACAACAAAAACCCACCCACACCCCCACCCCCCCCCACCCCCACACCCCCACTTGTTGCTGTCGGGACGTTAAGCAATGTACAATCATTCATGAACAGTTGCCTTAGAAGAGTTTTGAAAATCCACTGGCCAGAGAAGATCAGCAACGTCAGACTCTGGGACAGAACAGAGCAGATAACAGCAGAGAATGAAATTGGGCGAAGAAGATGGGGATGGATCGGTCACAGCCTGAGAAAGCCAGCTTCCAGTATCACTAGGCAGGCATTGTCATGGAACCCCCAGGGAAAGAGGAAAAGAGGTAGGCCGAGAAACTCCTGGCGTCGAGACCTCCAAGCTGACATCAAGAGACTGGGAACCACCTGGAGTAGAATCGAAGGAGAAGCACATGACAGGAGTTGCTGGAGGTCTCTCGTCGACGGCCTATACCCGGGTAGGGGTGACAGGCGTAAGTAAGTAAGTAAGTAAGTAAGTAAGAGCATTTATATGGTAATGGTAATAATAATAATAATAATAATAATAATAATAATAATAATAAATATGAATTGGCTCGAAATAGCTCAAAGCAGCGCTATCTAAACTCAACACACACGCTCACATTAATAAACACGCATTCATTATGAAGACAAATACAGAGCAAGACTAGCACATGACATTCACGTGGTGCAAAGAATTGAAGCTTGTGAAATTCTGGTCGCTTGTATTTGAAATGTATAAATTGGCCTGAAACTGGCACTAAAGTGGATGGGGAGGAATGTCGACGTACCCGCTGAAACAAACCCAGGCGGTCCGCCCAAGTTAACGGTGACGCTTACGAGAGAAGAAAAGGCAGACACCAGAACCTTGTTTGGCTTGTTTGGGACTTGCAATGCTAATATTGAGACTCTTGTGTTCCGCCTAGTGACTATAAACAGTTGTGTTTTGTTATCTTCGTTCAGTCGTTGCTTTTTCTACACCGTGTTTTCAGTTAAGACATTTTTTCAAATTCTGCCGTTGTTTGGTGTGTCGATTTTTTCCGACAAAAAAAAAACAAAAAAACCAACCCGAGATTTTCATTATATACCAATACAAAATCTCGCTTTTTCAAAAATGGAGAAAAATACAACCCGAGTTTTATTGGTAGCAATGGATCAAGATAGTCTTTACATGTGCTGTTTCGACAAAAACAAAATCAGTACCAAATAAAAATAGCAACACTGACAAGTACGTTTCTTTGGCCGACATCGGGCCAACTTTTTCTGACATCGGCTGAAGGCCCATTGCTCTTTAGGATTATCCTGTGAGGGGATAAGGATTAAGGACACATTGGAAAGATGTTGCAACAAAGCGTCGAAGACGATGTGTTTCGTGTGAGGGGAGTTAGTTAGTTTTTTAGTTAGTTATTTGGGTTTGAAGCCGAGCAGGCAACTAACCCCGTCTCACGGCGGCGTGTGAGGGGAGAAAGACAGTAAGTCCATTTTGGTGAAAAGCAAGATTTTCATTGTATTAAAATGAAAACCTCGCTTTTACAAAAATGGACTTACTGCCTTTTGCCGTCATACAGGAGAGTAGTGATGGGTGGGTTTTTTTGTTTTTTTTTGGGGTTGTTTTTTTTTACCATTTTGAATCTGTGAAAATCAACATGTCAGACTATATAGGGAACACGTGATGTCCCCACGGCGCGTCGTAGTCCCACGCAGCTGTAAACTCTTACCTTGCTTGTTGCAAGCTACAGGCACATTTCTTTGTGGCAACTGCAGATCTTCCTGTGCTCTCTGGACCATATTTGCCACAGTCTTTGGTGGAATTTCGGGGACTGTGAAAGCGATTTTTACGAAATGTGTCATATTGCACTGTATGTGTGTGTGTGTATATATATATATATATATATATATATATATATATATATATATATATATATATATATATATATAATATATATATATATATATATATATATATATATATATATATATATATATATATATATATATATATATATATATATATATATATATATTATATATATATATATATATATATATTGACAGCTATTGAATGAAAAAGACGA
The DNA here is from genome assembly GCA_036245525.1 of Semisulcospira habei. Taxonomy (NCBI): domain Eukaryota; kingdom Metazoa; phylum Mollusca; class Gastropoda; family Semisulcospiridae; genus Semisulcospira; species Semisulcospira habei. The sequence continues at coordinate 225,162,249 of BTPG01000001.1, read as the reverse complement.
TTTTGTTGTTGTAAGGTGACTCAGTTCGGATAAAAAGACATCGTTGTCCACAAAGGCCTCAGGGTTTTTCTCTCTAATTAACCA
>BTPG01000001.1:225127165-225159665 GCA_036245525.1 Semisulcospira habei | reverse complement strand
ACGTGAGGAGTTTAGTTTCTTTTGTAGATTTCTTGCCATTTAACCCTTCTGCTGCCAAGAAGAAAACAAAGATGACCTCAATCCAAATGCAAGAGATATAGATCCGCATGAGTCCCCGCAGTTGTGGGGTCTCATGAGGATCTATACCTCTTGCTGAAACCACTCTGTATCCATATTCATTTGACGTTGAATGGACATCGATTTCTATAGCATTATCTGCGGTCACCGGCAGTGAAGGGGTTACAACACGACAGGACATATTTTACACGAACTATAAAGCATAAAATCAGGTGAAGAAGCCTGACAATTCCAGAACTTTTCCTTGCAAGCGAATATTTGATTTTTTTTCCTCTTATCACACGGGCGCGAGACCCCGTCTTTCCACATTTTCAAGTTAATCATTTACCTTTATGCCCGCCTTCCCAACATCCTGTTGAAGAGGCTCTGATATCTGATAATAATTGTCCTGTCGGTAATTAACTTCTTGCTTTTTTAATATGTCTGAGGTCTTTGTGATCAGATCTTTGATAATGTTGCGTTTTTATAACAATCTATAACACAACATTAAACAAAACCAAAAAAAACACAAGATTGTATCACTAATATCACAAGACGAGTTTCAAAGTAAAAAGTTAAACATCAAAGTTTTATATGACCTTTGATCCGCTTCCTTTTAGTGACGTTATTTTTTTTTTAACTTATTAGTTTAACTCATTGGAGACGTGCGCGAATCGCCGCGTATCCGTATACGACGCGTCTCCAACGAGTTAACCGCTTCGCTGCCAATTTTCACGAAATGCGCGTCTCAGACCGCACTGCACTCTGACGAACCGGCATTCGCGTGCAGAACACAATGCAACTGCGACCAAGTACAGGCATAAAGAACATAGGACTAACAAGTGACAGTAATCCTCATGAGACCCGCGACTGCTGACTGCGGGGGGCTCGTGTGAATCTGTTTCTTGCAGTTTTGGCAATCCCTTTCATCGTAGACAAAAACCGAGACGTAAAACCCTACACCTTTCACTTGTTTTTTCAACGCTGATACGCAGTCTACCAAAACACAGAAAATCATTCAGCCCCGACACACCACAGCAAGACATGGATCGAGCATGATAGTTCAAGGATTGTGCCAGAATAGCTTGGCGCCCATAGGCGCCAAGCTATTTTGGCACCAACCGTGAACTATCATGCTCAATCTGTCTCTAGAATTGCAATGCAATCTTTTCAGAGGGCAACTTGAATATTTGGGGATTTCGGTCTTGGGTAGAATGTATTAAAAACTTTAAAGAAAACTGTACTTCAAGCTATCACTCACTCGAACAAACAAAGCACTAGCCCGCTTTCACGGCACCATCGTGTTCACTTTTTTCTTGACAGTGAAGGGGTTAAACAGACAAATTCGTCTTTTTGAATCTTGGAACCCCGTAAACAACCTCCGAACGTTGTACAAGTCATCGACCTCCCCAAAGCTATAGAAGCGGCATTGAAAGCCAAAAGTTCTTCAAGATATTATTTGTTAGACAAAATGACGAGTTCAAAATAAGCGGACAATAGGAGTGGTTCCAAATTTAGAGTCAGGCCCATGACAGTACGTTGAGCCCCTTTGTAGTTACAGCTCGTTAAAACTCGCATTTCATTGGTCAGCGTAAACCGTCGGCCAACCATTATAAACGCGCGCGCAGTCCCGATAAGTAAGAGTCCGAAATAGCTCAGGGGGTTAATCGTCGGAAGGAAGAGAATCGCCTGGTCGTGGGTTTGAGTCCCCTTTCCGGCCCCTGTAGCTGGACTCGCAATCCAGGGGGGAAAACGGGCTTGTTCAATAGCGGCATGTCCTTTCAAAGATCCTGGTAAATCAAAGTAGCACAAATTGCAGTGCGTCTGAATCGGTCAGTGTTCAGGTCGTACTCCACAGGAAATCGATTTCCCTGTCCCCCATAACCCGCCCGTCAGGGCCCTCTATTATGACTTCGGTGCCGTTGACGTTAAACCCCGAACTAAGCAACCAACCAACCGATGAGTCATTTGAATCCTAGCCTTCAGCACGAAAGCATAGCGCCGCATGCTCTGAGACTAACCCGAAGGTGTACCTTTCGGAATCCGACCCTTTAACTCATTCGCATCCAGCCGCATCCGGATGCGCGGCATAAGCCGCGCATCCGGATGCGGCTGGCCGCGAATGAGATATACATTAGTTATTTATTTTGAACCTGTGACAAAGCATCGTGCGCGTAACAACCGACAAAATTTTAGTTAAGAACACCGAATTACGACAGGAAATTAATTCTCTGTGTGATTCCTATATGAAGACAGTGTTGTTGGAATACTTACACTTCTCACGGAGTTTTCCAGAATGGACTAATCTATAGATGATTTTTCATGTGTATGTCCAGTGGTATGTCCAATGTGACAACCAACGTTTTCCGGCGGCCGACGTCGGCCCGATGGCCTTTTATCGCACTAGATAATTGTATGAAGAACACTATCTATCTATCTATATCCCCTAGTCTTGCCGACTGTTGGGGCACCACTGATGACTTAACAACCAGCTCCCTCCAATCCTCTCTGTTCTCTGCCATTCTCAGCGTATCGCCCAGCTTCAGTCCTGTCCACTCTGAGATATTGTCCTCCCATCTTTTCCTCTGTCTTCCTCTCCTTCGTCCTCCTTGCACAGTATGAAGAACACATTTTGTTGTATAAAGGTTAATCAAAGGCATGTTTTTGTGATTTAAATCGGCTGAGTATGTCCACCGACATTGATTGTTAAAAAAACTTAATTTTGAAAAAAGAATAATGTAATTGCCATGAGAACAGGTTATGACATTAATTTCTTTCAAAAGAGAATAATTAAGAAAGAAAAACTGACTTACTGTGATCATATTTGTCACTGTATGTCCACTGTTGCTATATAAAAGTCTTTAATTTCACATGGCCACACGCAGACACATTAATTCTAAAGGTGCCTAAAATAAACCTAATTTTAAGACGTCTGTGTTGGTTGTGACTTTTTGTGTCATTTTTGTCGATTTAGACTTTTGTCATAGGATTTCTGTAGCATAATGGGGGTACAGGTATGACTTACTCTCTCAATTAATATACCTGTAAACTTCACAAGTAATTGAAAGTGCGAAAGGATATTCTGCCGACACCATCCTGCAGTCTCAGTCCCTTCCTTTGATGTCATGTTTGTGCACGCTTGTCATTTGTCGACCTTTAAGCTATAGTAACCCATTCCCTTCCACGGTACGTACATTTCTGTGTTTGAAACATGTGCTCACTAAACGACCAATAGCCAGAACTGTCCAAAGAACATGAACACAAAGTACATGGTTTGAGCAAGAGGCATAGATCCTCATGAGGCCACGCAACAGAGGGGGCTCATGAAGATCCATGCCCCCCGGCAGTCAACCGGGGTTACGAAACAGCCCGCGCGTAAGACAGTGGGGGCGGGGTTGGGGGGGGGGGGCGGGGGTTAGGGGAAGGGGAAAGAGGAGGAGGAAGGAGACCCAGCATGTATTAACTTTGTGATATCCGCTTCATTAGTTCTTGAAACTGCCAATCCTCGAATGTACTGTTAGTCACAGTTGCGGTCGGTGTCCACGAAACTGCAAATAACAAGATAGCATGCTACAAGGGCGGTGCCAGAATAGCTTTTCTCCTCAGGCGCGTATGTTTGGTACTCGACGAAAGCACCTGCGCAGTTTTAACTTCGAATAGACGAGCTGTACTGGGAATTTAATATTTTCCTTCCTTGTTCCACATGTACAACAGTGGCTGACCTATTTTCTGCGTGCGTGTGCACGCATGTACCCACGCGCGTCTGTGTGTGTGTGTGTGTGTGTGTGTGTGTGTGTGTGTGTGTGTGTGTGTCTGTGTCTGTGTCTGCGTGCGTGTGTGATGATTGTGCGTGCGTGCCTACTTGCGTACGTGTTCTTGCGTGCGTGCATGTGCGTGCGTGCACGCGTGTGTGTCTGTGTGTGCGTGTATGTATAAGAGAGAGAGAGAGGTCACCAGAATCTGTGACATGGGGATGGGGGGGGGGGGGTAAATAGGCACGCGGGTGGGGCATATATGTGCTATATTTTTCTATACATATTGTTTGCTCTTGTGTGTAACCTATGTAATATATGCACATTAAATATATATGGTATGACTAATTTTTTAAAAAAAAAAAAAGGAAAGAAAAAAAAAATAGCTTGGCGCCTCAGGCGCGCATGTTAGTTACGCGACGAAAGCGCATGCGCAGTTTTAAGGAAGGAAAAAATAAAATTCCCAGTACAGCTCGTCATTCGAATTTAACAACTGCGCATGTGCTTTCGTCGCGTTGATACGCGACGAAAACTCATGTCGAGTTTTAACTCCGAATAGACGAGCTGTACTGTGAATTTTATATTTCCTACATACGCGCTGGGTTAAGTCAGGGTAATTTTGGCATCATTGGTCACTTCCTAACATACTAGGTAGTAGTAAATAGAGAATCTACTACTACCCTAGTTATGATGTTTTGTGTGTGTACGTGTTACTACGCTCCCCCATCCCCCACCCCTCCCCCCCCCACCCCCTTCCCCCACCACCGGCGTACCTCCGGTGTTTGACCTTTTGTTGTTTTTATTTTGTTTTGACTCTAACTTGTTGTTAGGCACTCTGACTCCCTTCCGCCGCCCCGCCCCCCCCCCCCCCCTCCAGCCCCTCCATCCTCCCCTCCTTCTTCTCGATGAAAAATATCTTCTTCACTACTGCCAAGTGTCCTGTCACTTGTTCCCTATGCGCAAAAGTCCATCGAGCCTACGTCAGATGCCGCTGACCCGTGCACGGCCAACGGAGGCTGACGTCGGCCCGATGGACTTTTGCGTATTGGGTTCTTATCGCATTTTTTAAAAACTCATGGGGCGTGGACAGGATTAGCCGTCCTCGTGGACCCACACCGGAATAAACTGACCATTTTGAGGGTTTGACCCCTTCACTGCCGAAAAACGAACACCACCCAGCTGCAAGAGGTATAGATCCTCATGAGCACCCCCCCTCCCCGCAGTCGCGGGGGCTTATGAGGATCTATGCCTCTTGTTGAAACCACTTTGTATCCACGTTCATTTGACAGCTTGGGCTTTTCCGCACTGAAATAACGAAGATTTTCAGCGACACAATCTGCATCCACTAGAAGTGATCGAAGAGGTTATTTTTTTTTCTTTCTAGCAACAGGTGAAATTTTTATGAGTGCATGGGGCTTATAAAATCTATGTGTGTTGTAAATGGACGGTCCTCCCATACCTGAGTGAAATAACTGTGTCGTTATAGGTAGGTTAACCTACATCTTGTCTATTCTGGAGAAAAAAAAAATCGCACTTGTCAAAGTGTGTTATTTTCCCCTTGTTGCGTATTACTTTCAATTGCTAGTGTCTTTTTCAGCAAAAAGTATATTCACTCTTCCATTATTCTGTTTCCTGCCTACAGTTACAGACTCGTTTCTTGAACATAATATGTGTTTATTTCGGGTTTATTTTACCTTCCTTTATGTTGGTATGCAGGCTCTTTCTCCCCCCCCTACATTTGTGAACACCCCCTCCCCCCCCCCTCTTCCCCCGGTCTGTCTGCCCTGCGGAACTTGGGTGGGATTAACTAACTTTTTAGTTCCCATGGTCATCCTGGTCAGCCCCACACTGTGGGGTTTTCTCTTCTCTTTTCTGGGGCATATGTTTCTCTCTACCCTCGTCCATTCACCTGTATCTTCCTGTTTAAACTCTCCCTGCTGTCTGCGCTGCCCGCAGTCCTGATAATTTATTAGATGTGTGTTGCTAAATGGTCTGCTTGACCTAATAGATGATGAGTTACATGTTGCAGTTAATATATGTATATTTTAAATATCATTTCCTTGTACGTATTTTGCAATTGTAATGATTTTTTACTTTCTTTTGTGTTAACTCATTGTGTCCCAGGTACGAAATACCCACATTTTGGGGTTGTTCTTTGAGGACTACAGTACATTGCAGAAGATAGGTCGACCATGATAGTTCAAGGGTGGATGCCAGAATAGATTGGCGCCTATAGGCGCCAAGCTATTCTGGCACCACGCTTGAACTATTATGGTCGATCGATTTCTTGCTGGGGTGTGTCGGGACTGAATAAGTTAACTAGGGTGCGATAAATTAGCATGAAGGTGTACCGTCCCTACTCCCTAGCATGTCTAGGTTTATTTATCATTTAGACCGGCTAGCGACATACATTCAATATTCCGTTCAATTTGTTTGTTTGTTTTTGGGGTTTGTTTTTTTTCCACAAGCAGCGCACATCCTGAGAAACTCTTGTTGCTGTCGGGACGTAAAGCAACGTACAACCTTTGGTAATGGGTTCAGACCGCTTGATAATTTCAAATACAAGTTGATCCCACTTGCAGGACACTTTTCCAGGCCAGCAGCTGCCACTCACCTATTCCTCTGCATTGCAACGGGAGTTTTTGCGTATGGCTTAATAATAGCTCCAAACAAAGCCGGAGGAACTATGACAGGCAGGAACTGACTATTGAAAATGACGTGCTACTCGATGATCCTGATTTCCGAAACCTCATTAGCCTGAGCTGACCCTTCGCACCACGTGAATGTCCTGTGTTTGTCTTGTACTGACTGCTTTGTCTTCAGAGTGAATTGGTGTGTTGCACGTGTGCGTGCATGTTGGGTTCATTTCGTGGCGCTTTTATCCGATTCTCAGAAAAGCGCCTATATAATGACCGGTCTTCTTCTTCTTCTTCTTCCTCTTCTTCTTCTTATTATTATTATTATTATGTGTATTACTCTAGACATCATAATTATGCTCGCTAGGAGTAAAGAGTTGAATTTAGGTCATTGGGTTTAGCTTCAAGGAGCCCCAGCCGTCCGAGGACAATGAACGCAAAGTGGGTTCAGCAAGAGACATAGATCCTCATGAGCCTCCGCATGTGCGGGAGCTCATGAGGATCTATGTCTCCTGCGTTTTGGACTCTGTTCATGCACTTTTCTCGGCAGTAAAGTGGATATGTATGCAAAGTCCGACCGCATGTCAATGATTCTGCTCATGCACTGATGGATTTATTTTTAAAGCATTGACTGCTTGTACCTTCGATGCACAGTTAGTGCCAGGGTCAACCGCTCACAGACACGTCCCCCAGTAAGCAAAAGACCCTTGGGTTGACGTCGACCCGAAGACCTCTGCCTACTGGGCGTACATGTGACTTTGTAAGATTAACTGCTTCAGCCCCGACGAACCACAGCAAGACATGGATTGGGCATAATAGTTCAAGGGTGCTGCGAACGACGAGGCGGTGTGCGATATTGGCCCATTCACTGTAACTTATGATTAGTGGTGCCAACGACGAGTAGGTATAATGACGAGCAAAAGAAATGCGACATGTTTGGAATCATCGGAAACACTTTAGTGTTTCCGATTATTCCAAAAATGTCGCATTTCTTTTGCTCGTCGGTATATATGCCTTATTCAATAGGGAAGGTGGGGTAAAACCGTTCCAAAATCAAGCGGGGATGAATCGGGGGCAGTAATCTAGTAATATCTGCGCAGCAGATGCAGACTAGAGCAGTGCTGAACAACATATAATTTTGGTCCCCTGCGAATTTGTTATATCCGGAGTATACTGTACATGTGTCTTTTATCGCATGCCCACTCTCACCCCCTGCACACACACACACACACACACACACACACACACACACACACACACACACACACACACACACACACACACATGTATGCACACGGCATATACTGCTTTCTGCTAAGAAAGCCGCCCACTCTCAACCCCTGCACACACAAACACACACACACGCATATACACACACACACACACACACACATACACACACACACACACACACACACACACACACACACGCACATCCACATTCACGCACACGACATATTACTGCTTTCTGCTAAGGGCAGGCGCCTCTAACAAATAAAACGAAAACAAGGTCTGCTGAAACCATTGTATATTTATTTTCAGCATAAGCTATTCGGGCATCATCCTTAAATTGAACTATCATGGTCGATCTGTGTCCTGCACTGCAATGCAGTCTTCAGAGGACAACGGCAACATTTGGGGATTGCGGTCTTGGGGTACAATGAGATAAGAGAAGGTGCAATGCAATACTGTGAACACAAGAAATCATGAAACATGCCAGTCTGTAATTTTTAACTTTAAGGCCTAGCAACATAAGGTTAAAAACCACAGACCTTCACGAAAACAAACAATGAAACTGAACATCAAACTTAAAACCTTCACTGCTCGTGGACGCAAACTGAGATCCTGAAATCCTTATTCAATGAAAACATGACTCAATTAAACTTTATTTTACAACGGTTGAGGATTGCCAGCGTCATTAACATATTCAACACCAACGAGCCCCTTCTGTCCAAAGAACATGGATGCACAGTGGTGTCAACAAGAGGCACGGATCCTCGTGAGACCCCGCGACTGCGGTTGTTCAAGAGAATCGATGTCTCTTGCAGCTAAATAATAAATAATAATAATTACGGTATTTATAATGCGCTTATCTTATAATAATTATAACTCTAAGCGCGCACTCACAACTCGCGCACGCATGCGCACGCTTCAGACAACGACTCACGTACCACAAATAGTGAAATACATTACGACAGTCAGCTTGGGGTGGGGAGTGTGGTGATATAGTGCTAGAACTGTTGAAAGAGTTGAGTTTTGAGGGCGGACTGGAAGGAGGAAAGAGAGTGTTTCTGTCGGAGAGAGCGTGGGAGAGTGTTCCAGGTGGATGGTCCGTATACTGAGAAGGAGCGGGGGCCGAAAGTGCTGAGTTTGGTGAGGGGGATGTTGAGGCGGAGAGGGTCGGAGGCAGAGCGGAGGGAGCAGGAAGGAGTGTAAGGGTGAAGTAAGTTGGAGAGATAGGCAGGAGCGCAGTTGTTCAGAGTTTTGTAGCAGAGAGACAGAATCTTGTATTGGATGCGTTGTGGGATGGGAAGCCAGTGAAGGAGTTTGAGCAGGGGAGTGGTGTGGTCTGATTTTTTCTTTCTGAGGACGAGGCGGGCAGTATTGTTCTGGACGCGCTGGAGAGTGAAAGTGGTGGGGTGAGGGAGGCTGGATCGTGCTGACATGAATTTCTTCCTTGCCAGCCGCTAGATACTCACGAGCAAAGGAAATGCAACATTTTTTGAAAGCTCCGAAACACTAAAAAAATTATTAAAAAAAAAAATAATATATATATATATATAAAATTTTAAAAAATGCCGCGATTATTCAGCTCTCTAGTATGACTTTTGGTCGGCATTAACTTACACTTAAATAATAACATGGTCGAGCAAACGATCTTCGGGCCGACGACAGCCGCAGTGGGCCCGCGCACGGTTGTGCGCGGTTACTGGTGCTTTAAACGACTGAAATGTACAGTGTGTATTGCGATCATTATAGATTTCGTAGAAAGCGATGGGTAATCATTATGCTTACGACCATGGTTATGAAAGATATACGTCAGTACAAACCTGGCAAAAGAAACTTACACGAGAGCAGTTTTTGTGCATAAACTTGAATTCCCTAAACTAGGAGGAAGACTTTCTGAATATACATCTAACATCTAACTACTTTATAATCTTATTATTCTGTATTCAAAACCCTGGCTGCCAGTGGACAGACGTATACATAAATCTATAAAGTCCCCGCATACAATAAGCTATATGATTATGGAGCGGAGTAGGAACTCGCGTGACCAGCAATGGCATAGACATAATCTCCTCTGGGCATAGTATTCTTTTGCCATTATTATTATTATTATTATTATTATTATTATTATTATTATTATTATTATTATTATTATTATTGTTATTATTATTATTATTATTATTATTATTATTATTATTATTATTATTATTATTATTATTATTATTATTATTATATAGTAGTAGTAGTAGTAGTAGTAGTAGTATCTGCTTTCTCCTGGAACACACTATATTTGAATGTATACTCTCTACATGTGTAACTGTCTAATTGCTACAAGCACAAAAATTGGCAATATAGACACTCAATTTATTATTAAAAAATCAGGCTAAATATGATACAACGATTAACAATATTATCCATAGTCATTTTGGACAAGATAATACTGTTCACCCCACCCTTAACTCCTTTTATTTTATATAAAGATATAATTATATTTCACCAAAAAATCTTCCTGCGCTACTGAGATATGAGTTAACCTTTTCATCCTGATACACTACTGCTTGAAATTAATTTGACTATGAAAGTTAAAGGGTGGTGCCAGAATAGCTTGGTGCCTCAGGCGCCATGCTATTCTGGCACCACCCTTTGACTAAAATGGTTGATCTACCTCCTAGTCTGTAAATTTGCCTTCATAGGACAATAAGCTATTGTTGTTTTTTGTTGTTGTTGTTTGTTTGTTTTTACAAAATCAGCCTCAGGATGTAATGGGTTAAGCCAGCAAGATGTATAGATCTGCGGAGGTTCTAGGCCGCTTGCACTTGGGTCTTGCCGTCGGTGTCCCTGCCTTAATTATTAGCAGCAGAACTTATAGAAGCACCAGACGATCCCCAGAAACCCGAAGAAACCACCAACGCCGCCCACTGACCCGCCAATTATCAGGGTGCTGAAAGAAAACAACAAGTGAGTTTACAAAGTAAAGTAGGTAAAAGCACTGTCAGGGGAGAGAACTGTGCAGTATCGACCAATGATCATAGATCGAGTCTGGTCGAAGCACAAAAATGGGATAGTAAAGAAGGGTGCGGTAAGTAAGTGACTGGAAGCAATGAATATTTAAGCCCCACCCCCCTCCCCACGAAGGGGTCTGTATCGCAAATTCACTGGATTTCCAGCCCCTTGATGCATGAAAATTTAGATCTAGGTTTCACAAGGCATAGCCGGATAGTTTAGCCGGTGTTTAGCCTTTGTGGATAGCTGTTTCTGTCTTGGCGACCTCGTCAGCACACCATTCGGCATACCATTCGGAAGGCAGGAACTTCAGCCTACCTGCAAAGACAACCACATTTTACTGTGGTGTCTTCGGGGTGACTTCTATGTTTACTGCTTCCAGTCACTTAGAGCACCCTTCTTTCCTATCCTTTATTTATTTTTTTTATTTTTTTTTTATTTTTTGGTGTGCTTTGAACAGACTCGACATATGATCATTGGTCGATACTGCACAATTATTCTCTCCTTTGACAGTGCTTTTACCTACTTTACTTTGTAATCTTCCGAAAAAAATATTAGCACTGTCAGTCTCCCCTTTTCTTTTCATTTATTACTACAATATCGACTGCAACCCATTCCCCCCTTTTAATAGGTTCTCTCTTAGGGTGCATGGAAATTTAGCTCTAGGTGGCGGCAAGCTATTCGGCTGGCCCTTGAACTATCATGCTCGATCTGTTTCTAGAATTGCAACACAGTCCTTCAGAAAGCAACTTACAAATTTGGGGATTTCGGTCCTGTGGTAGAATGTGTTTAAAACAAAATCGCCTGGAAACCCCATTAAATTTCTGTTTATTGTTATAACCGTCGTTTATAATCGTAGTAATAGAAGAGTGCTGTCGTGACGTATGAAAAGGCGTTCGTTTTTCAGACGTTGGTTATACCCAGCCTTGAGTTGTAAGTAGCCTTTTATGACATATCTAGCCTTTCCATACACATTCTTCCCCAGGACCGAAATCCCCAATTTTGAAGTTGCCCTCTGCAGGGCAATATTAGGCCCACAATTCTAGAGACAGATCCAGTATGGTAGTTCAAGGGTGGTGCCACTAGAATAGCTTGGCGCTTATGGGCGCCAAGCTCTTCTGGCACCACCCCTGAACTATCATGCTCGATCCATGTCTTGCTGTGGTGTGTCGGGGCTGAGTGCGATAAGAGAATTAGATTGTATACGTGTGTATATGCCACGTGCGGACATTACAAGTGGCCTAGAGTCACATGAACATACTTCTGTAAGGTTGGCATTGTAACTTGAACGTATCAGCATGTTCGATTGAAATAAATACTATGACGGATTAAAATCTAACAAGCCATTGCTGCTCAGCAATGACTCATCGGACTAACGTCGTCCTCAGTTGGTCGACGTTCGGACGTGCGCGGGCTTAATAAGCTTAACTCATTCAGCCCAACGCACGTATTTCCCAATTCTGGAGGCGTCATCTAACGACTATGCACCTGTTGCAGGAGATGGATCGACCATGATAATTCAAGGGTAGTGCCAGATTAGCTTGGCGCCCACAGGCGCCAAGCTAATCTGGCACTACCCTTGAATTATCATGGTTGACCCATCTCCTGCGGTAGTGCGTCAGGGCTGAATGGCTTAATACCTCTTTACCGACAGTGGACATAGACTGTGTTTCTGAATTATTATTTTGTTAAATCATTCGAGACGCGCCGCATCCGTATACACGGCATAAAGCCGCCTATCCGGATGCGTCACGTCTAGTATGAGTTAAATTAAGCACCAAAGAGCTCCTGCCGCTCAAGCAACACAGACAAAAACTGTTTTTCATCAAGAGGCATCGATCCCTATGAGCCCCCGCAACTGCTGAGGATATATGCCTTTTGCAGCTGGATAGTGTTAACTAATTATCGGCAATAAAGCATATACATCTATACTGAGGAGAAAAAGAAATGCGACATTTTGGAATCATCGGAAACGAGAGAGAGAGGAGAGAGCGAGAGAGAGAGAGAGAGAGAGAGAGAGAGAGAGAGAGAGAGAGAGAGAGAGAGAGAGAGAGAGAGAGAGAGAGAGAGAGAGAGAGAGAGAGAGAGAGAGAGAGAGTATTACTTGGAGATCCGAGAACAACATTCGAACGCGGGCATTTCTCCGCAACAGCCGTCTGTACATTCGAAGGTGCCAGTTTGGACGGTTTTCATCTGACCAGTAGTAAAATCATACCGCCTTTCGTACGATTTGCACAGCTCTGAAAGAATCAACGAAAATGGTGGGAGATCATGTGGGCTATCTACGACAGACACAGTGGGGTAATGGGGTGGTGGGTGTGGGGGGGTGGGGGGGCGGGGTGGGAGAACATTAATGAATATAAAAATCCAGCCAACAAGCCAGCCAGCCGTCTATCCTTGCATCGTTTAGTCAAAACATATATCGATTAATGTACCAAAATCTCCAATAAAGAACATGAAATCATTAGACATTAACACCTTTACAGCCAGTAAATGAAATCTCAAACACTTTAGCAAACTGACTTCCGCTTTACTCCCATGTATATTAACCCTTTTAGCGCCGTGGCCGCATTTCCCGAAATTTTGAAGTGTTACTTAACGACTATGTACCACTTGCAGGAGGTAGATTGACCAGGACAATTCAAGGGTAGTGCCAGATGAGCTTAGCGCCTTCAGGCGCCAAGCCCATCTGGCACTACCCTTGAATTATCATTGTCAATCAATCTCCTGCTGTAGGGTTTTGGCCCTGAAAGGGTTAAATGAGACGAGAAAGAGGCATAGACCCACATGCGACCCTGCAATTGCGGGGTCTCGTGTGAGTCCATGCCTCTTGCGGCAACAATTAAAGACGGCGACATTGACAGGTTATATTGTTTACCAGCGGCAGATGAGCAGATCAAGATGAGGAGAAAAGCCGCAAGCGTCCACTTGAAAGAATTCACAAGCGACATCTTTGACACTTTCACTGACTTCTGAAAAAAAAAAGAAGACAATTTTCTGTTTAATTTTGTTCACATCTTCATTGTGCCTTTCTGCGGCCACGTATTCATACAATTGTCTTGTGCAAAAGTCTGGTTAACCCTTTGCACGTGGGTAACGGTTGTAGCGATTCCGACAGGAATCATCACGACTAAAACCGCTACCGACACTCAAAGAATTTTAACAAAACACGCGAAATTGATACTTGGCTCTTTTCAGCTCATGTGCAATGATATAATTTTATGATGACGACTGGCACTCTGACGTCATATATTGCGCTATTACGTCATTGCGTGCGAACATTTGTCCAGCATCGAGAATGTTAACTTCACATTGCAAACTATATTTTTGCGTCAAAAAAGCAGTGAAGGTCACGGTATATATTTAAATTGGGATGTTCAGGCAGTGCAAGGCCCCGTGTTTTTAAAAATAATGTTTGCCTTGTTTGAAAATTTGCAGTTGGGCTGAATGTTGGAATTTGCTGGAAATTTGTGGTTAGCTGAGAGGAGACATATTTGGTGCTTTGATTCATACCATCCTGAGCTTATCCAGTTGAAATTTGTGGGCCTATGTTGAGTTGCCTTTGACGTAGTGATTTGAGGGGCACGCTGATTTCAGCTGTGCTTGGGTGTGGGGTTGGTAAGGAACCAGTTTCATAGCCAAGAAATGAGACGGGTCATGTGCTGTTTTTTTTTTTTGTTTTTTTTTTTGGTATTTTGTGCATGGCAAATGTGCAGCTGGCTTTTTTAGGGAATTGAAAAATTAGGGGATGACTGGGACTGACTAAGGCTAAGGCAGCTTCTAGTACATGCGTTGTGTTTGCAATTTAAGGTTACGCCGTATGCCTACCTGCCCCTTGGAGCAAAACCGGTTGGCAACCAGCAGGTCCAAGATCTTTTTCAATATTCATGCAGTAGCCTCCCCTCTCGGGGGGGGGGGGGGGAGGGGAGGGGGGTTAGAGGGAGGACTGGATATTCCCCTGCGGGTTGCGGGGCGCCTGGGGGTAGTCCCTACTACTTTATGTAGCAGGTGTTCAGTGGAAGGCTTAAAATGATAGGTCTGTCATTCCTACTCTCCCACTAACCCTCTCCTTTCTAGAACTAGTAGGCGGTAGGCGATATATATATATATATATATATATATATATATATATATATATATATATATATATATATATATATATATATATATATATATATATATATATATATATATATATATTATATATATATATATATATATATATATATATATATATATATATATATATATATATATATATATACGTGAAGAAATAAATCCAGTCCAAGAAAGCTGGCACCACACACTCCAACTATGGATCCAAGCAAGTGAAATACTTCAAATGTGAATAAAGGATGGTGTTTGTGGATCCTTTCTTCATATATATATATATATATATATATATATATATATATATATATATATATATATATATATATATATATAATATATATATATATATATATATATATATATATATATATATATATATATATATATATATATATATATATATATATATATATATATATATATATATATATTGTGAAGAAGGATCCACAAACACCATCATATTTATATTCAAAGCAAAATGGAACACGGAACATGTTTCAAATTTCAAACTGATGAATACTTTCGGGAACCGAAATTCTTTTGAATGTTATGTCACTGGAAATTTTTTTTTGCAACAATGATTATTTTTTTTATTGTTCATACGTGCTTATAGTGTGTCGGTGTTAGATTATGTGTGTTTGTTGTTGTTTTTTTGTCCATGCGCGTTTGAGCAATTTGTGGTTTAACACATTCTACACCAGGAACGAAATCCCTAAATTTTGAAATTGCCCTCTGAGGGACTGTATTACAATGCCAGAGACAGATCGAGCTTGATAGTTCAGGAGTGGGCGCCAAGCTGTCATGCTCGATCCATGTCTTGCTGTGGTCTGTCCGTGCTAAATGAGTTAATATTTTGTTTGAAATTTTATTATTATTATTATTATTATTATTATTATTATTATTATTATTATTATTATTATTATTATTATTATTATTATATTAAAATATTAAAATTAAATGAATATCAATATAACACTGACAGTGTACTATTCACACAATTTAAATACATTGCTCTACTATTAATAATGATGTAATCAGACTTTTTATGGGGAATCAAGCAATTGTGGAGAGAAAAAACATCACCACCACAATACTTTCAAAATGTTTCATAAAATGAAATCGGATTTTAAGCACATTTGAGAATTAAACAAAAATAAATAAATAGGAAAAAAAGTTTGTTCTCACCAGGAAATCTTTCGGTCTGAAATAGCCAAAGTCACCTTCTGGACGGGCTCAGTACTCTCGTTCACCCGCCAAGATTAGTGAAGATCACATGACCATCTCTGAGCAACCCAATTGGTCCAAGGAGACGCCATGTGATTCTTTTTTTTTAGGAGAGGTGATTGGTCTGTTCTACAAGTATGTTTATGCCAATGAGTCGAAGTCCTTGCTATAAACGCCATTAAGTCCAACTGTTGTTGTAGTGCTAAAGAATTTTTTTCCCGATAAGCCAAAGACCCTCGGGCCTACGTCGGCCGCAGTGGGCCCGCGCACAGCCGTGCGCGGGCCCACTGCGGCCGACGTCGGCCCGATGGTCTTTGGCTTACTAGAATTGGGTGTGGGGTGCTGGTGTGTGGTGGGGATGGGGGCATATGGTTTGCGGTGTTTGGCAGAACGAGCATGGACCTGCTTCGAGCCCCGTGGGACAATTTTTTTCTCAGTCTACTTCCACTTCCAATATTGTATACCCTTGTATACAGACGACAAATTGCTGCCTTGCAAGTGTGTACATTGCACATGGATTTCCAGCAAAGAAAGAAACACGTTTTGTTGTTCGTGGCCTTTCTAATCATGTTTCTCTCTTTTTACAATTCAACTCTTTTTCTGACGAAAAAATCTGAACACCTGTACAGATCCTCATGAGCCCCCGCAACCGCGGGGGCTCATGAGGATCTACGCCTCTTGCAGAAACCACGTTGCATGCATGTACGGCTGGAGGGGAGCTGGGTGACTCGGTGGTAGAGTGTTGGTCTTTCGACCGAAATGTCCCGGGTTGAAATCCAGCTTGGGTCAAAATTTGTTCAGATCCTATAGTTTCGGTGCCCCGTCTTTGAAATCACCTTCGTAGTGGACGAAAGACGTTAAGCCCTAAACGTTTAACGTTTAACGTTATTTGTACGGTTGGAGATGTCTGAAGCTGAATTTACAAAGATTTCAAAACACAGAATTTGCGTCCACAGTGAAGGGACACTATTTTACTACTATTGGATGTGCAGAGGACGAAACATCAGCCTTATCTATCATCATACAGTTATGCGCTGAATCGTCTTTTCTTAACTCATTCAGCCCGACGGCCGTATTTCCCAAATTTTGGAGGCGTCATCTAATGACTATGCACCAGTTGCAGGAGATGGATCGACCATGATAATGCAAGGGTAGTGCCAGATTAACTTGGCGCCGACAGGCGCCAAGCAAATCTGGCACTACCCTTGAATTATCATGGTCGACCCATCTCCTGCTGTAGTGCGTCAGAACTGAATGAGTTAACTCGAAATTTATGCCGGAGTTGCCCTCTGAAGACTGCATTTGTAATTACTATTGTGGGGCTTGCCGACGTTAGCATTTTAATGGCGGTGCTCGAATTACCTGGCAACTATTCACTGATATGGCCGATCCCTATTTTTCGCCAACCAGTTCTAAACTTGTGGACCATCTAATGCCGTAGCCCATAATCTTTTTACATAGTGTGTTGTG
This sequence comes from Semisulcospira habei, assembly GCA_036245525.1. Taxonomy (NCBI): domain Eukaryota; kingdom Metazoa; phylum Mollusca; class Gastropoda; family Semisulcospiridae; genus Semisulcospira; species Semisulcospira habei. The sequence continues at coordinate 225,142,183 of BTPG01000001.1, read as the reverse complement.
GCTGAAAAGAACCACGTACATCCGCGTTTCCCACTTGAGCATAGATACACGTTTACTCTGAAGGCGGCTGTTTCTCAGGAATAACTGAGCACTCTACTTCCTGGATTGACAATGACGTACAAAACGTGAGACAGGTTTATCGCTCTATTATTATGACTCCTTCCCTTCCCCCTCCCCTCCCCCGTGCTGTGAGTGATAATAAGCGTCATTCACACTAAAAATGGGTGTGATTTTGAATCTTGCGGATTGAAGCGCAGTCTCAAAAATGCGGTGAAAAGACACGAACATGCCATTTCAAATACCACAATAAAGCCCCTGCGCGAAATTTCGGATTTGCAAACTTACCTATACACGTGAAAATAGATCTTTCTAATGATGGGCTGAATATACCTGGGGCAGATTAAGGGATGTACACTCAGACATTTCATGAAAACAATCCGAAATTGTATGACTGTAAAGCAAAACTAACACATCGTTCGAGTTTCTTAGAAGTAAATCGCATTAGGTCAACTGGTGCTGAATGATATTTGTATTAAGATTGGTATAGTAAAGTGTCTTTTTTTGTGCAGATATTTATAAACGTGAGACTATAGAGTATCGCTCTATCATTATGACTTCCTCTCCCCCCCCCCTCCCACCTCCTCCTCCCCCCCCCCCTCCTGCTGGGAGTGGGAATAAACTATGAGTGCCATTCACTCACACGAAAATGCTACAAACTTCTGTACAAGGAGTGCAGGCAGCCACGCGGATCATCTGCGTCGCACCCGCATTAACTCCCTTGATGTAAGGTCATAATAGGCTCCACCTAGGTAGGCAGATGGCGTAGCTAGTGACAAGCCCCTGCAGCCTGGATAGGGCGCATGAGAATCTATCCACCTAGCACGCTGGAATACGCGAGATAAACTAGCTTGTTGTTCGAACTTCCTAACTCATTCAGCCCGACGGCCGTATTTCCCAAATTTTGGAGGTGTCATCTAATGACTATGCACCAAATGCAGGAGATGGATCGACCATGATAATTCAAGGGCAGTGCCAGATTAGCTTGGTGCCGACAGGCGCCAAGCTAATCTGGCACTACCCTTGAATTATCATGGTCGACCCATCTCATGTTGTAGGGCGTCAGGGCTGAATGGGTTAATCTGTCTCTCTGTTATCTGGCCCGGGCTTCGCGTGAGAAATCCACACAATATAGGTGACTGCCAAGCGTGCAACATGCAGAGAGTAACCCAACGAAGAAAGAAGCACGCTTAAGAAAGACAGTTACAGCACAGTTTCTTGATATTTTTCGGGTAAAACACCCCTTTTTCTAAATAGACAAACAAGTGCACGTTTTGCTATAAATCCTGTCAGTGCCCGGATAAAGTAAATTAAACTTAAGTAAGACGTATATACTTTCTCCACGCACTGACAAGACAAGTTATAAATTGTTTTCGTGTTTGTTTGCTATTTTGGAAAAAAGGATTTAATATTAATATTAAAAAGAGTGTTGCAACTGCCATTTCTAAGCGCGCTTTTTCCTTCGTGGGGTTAATCTCTGCCCTTGGCATAGTGACCGAATTATGGGCGAAAAATGATAAGATATGGACAACAAGATTTTTTCATTTATTTATTTTGCTCTTTGCTTTGAACTCCTGTGCACTACCGGAGGTTGCACGCACAATTGGATTAACTCATTGAGCCCGGCGCACGTATTTCCCAAATTTTGGAGGCGTCATCTCGTCCTATTAGAACCAGAACCTGATATCTCGAAAAAGGTCGTTTTGAGAAAATCGCAGTCAAAGTTTTGATGCGCGCCCATACATATGCTATCGCGCGTACGAAGCTGCGAACTGGTGTAAATGTTCATTGTGGTTAGAAATACCATCCCCAGTGACGCCGAGTGGACGTTTCAGACGTTTCACAACAAGAATTTTCCATAGATAGCCTGTTTTGGCATAAAATTGCTCTGTGAGATAGCAAGAGGCTATATTATGCCAGAACCGAATATTGGCCAGTATATGGTTCTGGCTGTAAACATCGCATACAGGTTGTTCGTTTTTTATCATGCCAAAACCGTATATAGCGCCAATAGTCTGCTTTGCCTCCTACGAAATCAAGGCAAAATGACAAAACATTTTAGGAAATAACCGCATACAAGACAAATGCATGGTTTTTCCGTAATAAATAGCAAGGAAAATGTGCATAGATTGTGTGCAAAACCGTTTATCTTGAGATGTACAAGATTAAAACTGAGAAATAAAGTGTTACATTTTAACTGGAGCTGTTCATTTCTGTCAGATTTCACTGTTTTACAAACAAATGAAAGCAGTCGAGCGTGTAAGAAATCGTTTCTAGTAGCAGTACTGCAAAAGCTGCCTTTATGGCCGTCTACATGTCTGTCGCTCTTTCTCCCACAAACGCATGCTCACACACACAGACGCATATGCACTCTGAGGTCGACAAGGAAAACTTGGAGTAGCAATTTTTTTTTTTAAATTTTGCATGATGATGAGGATGAGGGTGATTATATGATAATGCCATCATGAAGCCAAACACACTAGTCCATAAGCTAGGAAGGTCTACCGTGCACCCTCCCCCCCCCCCCCTAGTACTCAATAAGATGGGTTTCAAAGTGTTCCTTAGTATGTCCTGAGATGTTTAGGCCATGTTCCCCAAAAATCCTTAGGAACACACCAGAGATATAGCCGATGGCGCAAGGGTACCCTCATTCACGCTCTTCGCAGGTGCTAAAATGAGGTTGAGAAACATTTTCCTCTAAATAAATCAGAATTCATTCCAGAAACCCAAATCAGGCAATATTATGTCAAGGCACACCTTCTGCATCCTCTGCAAAAAAGAAAAAAAACAGAATGAAAAAATATTAGATCTCTGGCTCACAGTGAAGGTATTTGTGCACCCAGTAAACGACCATTTCCGCAAAATCGTAAAAAAGACAAAATAATGTGTCAGATGCCTTCAGACATTTTCTATAGCACTGGCAGTCCATTTTCAGGTTTATATCATTAAAACAGGATGTCACAATTATTTTAAACTTGACTAGGTGATGCTGTGATCACTGTGAGTGCCACAGTGGTTGATTTTGTATCCCTACCCCCAAGTTGTAAAAATACACAAAATTAATTAGAAAAAAATTGCTTAAGTTATTCCATTTTATTTTTACCTCTCTTTACCTATTAAGTTTCAATAATGTGAGCATAAAGTGCAAGAAAATAAGGAAAGTCGGCATCCTTTACGGTATGTTCGTGGTGAATGATAGCTTTTTCCCATTTAAAATTGCCGAATTGGGAAACGTACGTTGTTTCTGATGCCCTCAGAAATTTTGTATACAACTGATGGGTCTTTTTTTAGGTTTTACTGTTTAGGAAAGAGTACCACAATTACTCCCAACCTGATTTTATGATTCTGTGATGCATTTAGGGGCCACAGTGGCTGAATCTGCTGCCCTACCCCCATTTTACCTGTACGGAAAGGAACGAAAAATGATCATAACAATTGCTCCTCCGATTAAATATGTTTGTTGCCAGTTTTCTTAACAAAATGTGCATATTGAGCATAAACATTTGTGATCATTTCATTAATTTCAATGTGTCCCATCAATTTAATTGTAATTCTTTTTATTTAAGGCATGCTTAACAAGGGCTGCCGTCTGCACATTTAGCACTCTTGTCAAACTCGGAAAAGGTGTACCTCAGGGAGATGTGTCTGATGCTGTTTTTGGTCTACATTAATGACATCAGTACAACAGTACCAAGGGTCATCTCGAACATCCTCCATGCGGATGACTTTGCAGTGTGGAGCGCAGCAGAACATAAAGAAATAGCATCCTCCAGAATCCAGGATGCTGCCAACAGAGTCAGCAGCTGGACTGAAAGAGGCCACTCAAACTGAGCTAGACCACCTCTTTCAATCAGACGGAAAAGGTCACCTCAAAAGTGGAGACCTTTCAGAACCAAAGACAGACAGGCCAACTTTACTGGCAACAAATAAATTACTGGATTCACGTGGAGGCCTCACATTGAAGCCATGGAAGCTAGAGCTGCAAAAAAAAAAGTCTCTTATGAAGAAACTGGTGGGGACCACATTGGCGCAAATTACAACATCCTGGCACAAGCAAACACCTGCTTGGTCAGACCAGTTGTGCGGTGCCAAGATACATCGACAACATGAAACACTGCCTGCAAAATCCAAAAAGCCAGGCTTGACAAGATGCAGAACATGGGTCATTCTCATGATACAGTGACATTCTTAGAGCCATCTGGAGCACCCCAATTTAGGAAATGGAGGACATTGGAGCCACTGGAATGCAGAACAGCACACACGGTGAAGAAACTTACTAAACACCGACAGCATGGGAGACTACAGGAGCAGACCAAGAACCGTCAGAAATGTCCAAATCTCAACTGCCCAAATCTGAACCGCCAATTGAAGGTCCTGCAAAGGGCTAACACTGACGTCATTGAACCAAGCCCAAAGATGTGTGAACAGCTCCCTTCAGATACCTGGACATCTCGAAAGAGCCCTCAAGACAACATAAACAATGTTCCAGGACTCTTTGCCAAAGGTCGCGGCACTGCACAAAGCCATCTTGCTGGAGGTTGTGCACAAGCGCTACCCTCACAGCAGCTGTGATACCACACAAGATGCCGTGCGGAATGAAGGAAGTGGCGTGTACATCTGTTGTGCAGACCGCACTACTACCTCCCTCTCCTTACCAGCTGGTGGCAGCAGCTCCAACTATCGTACAGATCTGCAGGTGCTCAACACAGCAGCAGAGCACTAGCTAGGGAAAGGCAGCAGCGTGATCCACTGATCTCACCAGGAAGCTTCAAGATAGACTGGGTGCCCTGTCCACAAAATAGTGCTGCAGTGGATTCCAGTGCATTCTGGACTAGCTGGGAATGGAGACACTACAACAACAAAGTGATTGGCAACAGCAGAATGGCGGCTGCAGCCCGTGGGCAGATGACATCAACAAGCTCAACAGGGAGAGCCAGTCAACAAGCTGAACAGGGAGAGCCAGGCCACCATCTTTCATCTACGCACTGATTACTCTGGACTGGGTCCATACAGAAAAGCAGGAACGTTTCACAAACCCAAAATGAAGCCTGAAGGTTTACACACTTTAATCAGATCACTCTGTATCAGCAGTTATTTGAAGCTTCCATGCCTAATGCATGAAGAGATACAAAATAAAAGAACGCTTAGCGAATGGCGGACTTCGGTAGAAGCGTAAACAACCAATCAGAATGTTCGGCAGAAAGGCCATGCAGTCACTTTATGATCAGAGCTAAATATAGATCACTTGCAACAAGCGTCAGCATGATCGTTTGCAATGGAATAGTCACAAATTGGGGGAGAGGAAAAAAAAAAAAAAAAAAGAAGTAGACAAAAGTCTGCCAGCACGTTGTAATTTTTTACAAACTTTCACAGACAGAAGGAAAAGGACTGAAATTGACAGACTTTCCAGGGCCCTGAAAAATCCTTGTCATTTTTTAACAACTTTCACAAATGTTCACAGACCGTAAGGACCCTGCTGGACACACCTCGTGAGATTGGGTCATGCGAAACAGCCCTATGCGAATTTGGCGTAGAAAATCAGTCTCCTTTGCATATTCTCCAAACATGTCCATAAACAGAAGCGGTCTGCTGGCAGTTCTGACCAGAAGACACGCCCCTATACACCAAACTCTGAAAAATATGCTGCCTAGCTCTTGACAGCTCACTTATTGACAGCCAGAACAATATAAGATTTAAAGACGGCCATAAAAAATTGAACGTTGCAGAAGGTGGAAGTGGAGATCTCGTGGTCGACATGTGGAAACTAAGTATTTTTGATAAGATTGTTTTAGCTATTAGGAACCATGAAATTTTATTACGCATTCATATTTACACATTTCCATTTCTAGATGAAAATAAATGAAAGGAAAAGGAGAGACCTTAAGAGACCCGCCTTATGCTAGGTAAATTATCACCTAAAAGACCAGCCAGTTAAAAGTAGTTCCAATTAAATTGATGGGTTACATGGAAATTAATGAAATGATCATAACTTTTTATGCTCAATATGCATACTTTAAAAAAACAACAACTGGCAACAAAAACTATTTAAATAGAGGAGTATGACGTAAGCAATTTGTATGATTATTTTGCGTTACTTTGCATACTGGTAAAATGGGGGTAGGGCAGCAGATTCAGCCACTGTGGCCCCTAAATGCATCATAGCATCACAAACTCAGGTTGGGAGTAACTGTGATACTCTATCCTAACCAATAAAACCTAACAAAGACCTATACAAAATTTCTGAGGGCACCGGAAACAACGTAAGTTTCCCAATTCGGCAATTTGAAATGGGAAAAAGTTATCATTCACCACGAATGTACCGTAAGGGATGCCGACTTTCCTTATTTTCTTGCACTTTATGCTCACATTATTGAAACTTAATAGGTAAAGAGAGGTCAAAATAAAATGGAATAACTTAAGCAATTTTTTCTAATTAATTTTGTGTATTTTTGCAACTTGGCGGTAGGGATACAAAATCAACCACAGTGGCACTCACAGTGATCACAGCATCACCTAGTCAAGTTTATAATAATTGTGACATCCTGTTTTAATGATGTAAACCTGAAAATGGACTGTCAGTGCTATAGAAAATGTCTGAAGGCATCTGACACATTATTTTTTTCTTTTTTGCGATTTTGTGGAAATGGTCGTTTACTGGGTGCACAAATACCTTCACTGTGAGCCAGAGATTCAATATTTTTTCATTCTGTTTTTTTGCAGAGGATGCAGAAGGTGTGCCTTGACACAATATTGCCTGATTTGGGCTTCTGGAATGAATTCTGATTTGAAAATAATGTTTCTCAACCTCATTTTAGCAACTGCGAAGAGCGTAAATGGGGGTACCCTTGCGCCATCGGCTATATCTCTGGTGTGTTCCTAAGGATTTTCGGGGAACATGGCTTAAACATCTCAGGACATACTAAGGAACACTTTGAAACCCATCTTATTGAGTACTGGGGGGGGGGGGGGGGTGCACGGTAGACCTTCCTAGCTTGTGGACTACACCTTTCAGTCTATTAACCGTGCATTTATTTTTAAGTGGTATCGTCTCACAAATTTCCCTCCACAGCATTTTTAGAACGTGCAGCCGTAAAGTATTAATTTGTTAAATGTGTTTACCAACTGTTTGTCTATGAGCAAATTGTTGTTTCACACTTGTGAAAATTCATGTTATTATACTAGTACTGGTAGTGATAACGGCAGTCTTGAAAAGACGTGAATGGATAAAGAATACACCACATAACATGCAAAGCTTGAATCTGTATGAGCAAATGTGGTTGCTGTGTACTTTCCATCTCATTGTATGGACACACGGAAAATAAACGAACGATCAAACCTCAAAGCAATGCATCATTTTAAAACTGTGTCATACGTGTAGACCTACTGGTACATCGTCAGTTTACGTTGTCCAATACATTGACATAAACAGAGAAAAAATATATTACGTGATTCATTATTATAGTTCTCCCAGCTGTTTTTCTCTGTGTATGCAATGATGAATCACATAACATTATAACGATAAAACATCATAGAAATCTAAGCGTCTAAATTGTATGTGAATGCTGAGTTTTAAATATGCCATGAAAGTCACCTGCATGGTCACAGAAAAACGAAATGGCAGCACTGTAATCAAGTCAGTAACAGAGACAAACAAATAAACAGATTAGTCATCATCTGTAGCATTTTCATCCTCAACGTGTGATTCTGGGAGACAGTCTGGAACAAACTTGTTCCTTGGCAGATTTTCATAGTAGCTAAGGCAGTCTCTTGGAACCACCCCTGAGCGACAAAGGTCAAGCAGCTCTTTCTTCTTGTTGTCAGAGTTAGGTATTCTGGCAGAGTAGCGGCTATGAAGAATGTCATCAAAGGAGATGCGCTTTGAGGACTTTCTGAGACTCGTTCCTCTGATCTTCAGTATCTTGAAGTCTTCAAACATTCTGTACTTGTAATAAAAGGTGTCTGGCTATGTCTTCATGAATCTGAGCCATTCGATGCCAATCCAGTTGAACCGTTTCCCTTTTAGCTCTGAGTTTCTAAGACGTCTACTTGCCACCTCTCTGGACCAAATTTGCCACAGTCCTTGGTGGAAATTCGGGGACTGTGAAGCGGTTTTTACGAAATGTGTCAGATTGCACTGTATATATATGTATGTATGACAGCTACTGAATGAAAAAGACGATTTTGTTGTTGTAAGTTGACTCAGTTCGTAAAAAGACACAGATTTGTCCACACTGGCCTAATGGCTTTTCTCTCTAATTAACCATCTGACGCTGACACCCCACAAATAAGACTCTATAGAACTCCTTTTGGGAAGTACCTTTTGCAGTAAGTTCAACAATTAGCATATATTCAGTATAACTGAAAACCAAATCAATAATTGTTTCTCTAGCAATATTTCTTCTTTGCTTCCATGCACTTTTATCTCATTCAGCCCTGACGCATTACAGCAGGAGATGGGTCGACCATGATAATTCAAGGGTCGTGCCAGATTAGCTTGGCACCTGTCGGCGCCAAGCTAATCTGGCACTGCTCTTGAATTATCATGGTCGGTCCATCTCCTGCAACTGGCGCATAGTCATTAGATGACGCCTCCAAATTTTGGGACATACGTCCGTCGGGCTGAATGAACAATTTTTAAAGCCTAAAGGCCTCAGTACAATACTGATGCCCACCTTTTGCAAGCCAGTACAAAAGTTGAGACTAGATAGACGCTGAAGGGCAAATACCTGCGTAACCTCAGGATAAAACAAATGACAGGCTGGGTAGTTGGTTAGTTCAGGGTGTTTAACCGTCAGCGGAACCGGAGTGAAGACAGACGGCGCTAACACGCGGGTCATGGGCGATAGGGACGGGGATTTGCTATCACCTAAGGGGTACGACCTGAACGCTGACAAGTTCAAGCGCACCGCAACTGTGCCACTATGACTTACCAACATCTTTCAACGGGCATGCTTTAGTTCAGGACCGAACAAGCCAAAGAATTCCAGAAACATTTTAACCCGTTCACTGCCAAGAAAAGGTGAACGCAATCCAGGTGCAAGAGACATAGATCCTCATGAGTCCCCACAATTGCGGGGACTCATGAGGAATGATCTATGCCTTTTGCTGACACCACTCGACAACCATGTTCCTTTGACCAATGAGGCTCTTTAACGTTCAACGAAGAAAGATTTCAGAAACACGATCCGCGTCCATTGGCAGTTAAGGGTTAACACCTTTACACCTGCTGACGATACCTTTCAAACGGAAGGCATTGAGTAGCAGTGAAGGGGTTATTGTGCCAGCGACTGGTCAAGCAGTCGGCCGAGAGTGCGCGATGTTTTCGCATCATGTTCAAATGCTTTTATCTGATCAAAAACAGAGACTGGGGTTCCGGCGCGCGGAACACGTCACCGCAAACAAGCTTAGCCCTCATTTTATCCAATAGAATGGGGGTTTAAATGCTGTGGCTGACACACACAGAGAAACAAAAGGTGTGACGATGTTGGTATGTGTGTGTGTGTGTTTGTGTGTGTGTGTGTGTGTGTGTGTGTGTGTGTGTGTGTGTGCGTGCGTGCGTGCGTGCGTGTGTGTGTGTGTGTGTGTGTGTGTGTGTGTGTGTGTGTGTCAGTGTGTGTGTCTGTGCGTGCGTGCGTGCGTTGCAAGGGACATTAATCGTAATGCACCCATCACTGAGCTGGAACCCAAATACCATCTTCTGCGCAACGAAAACCCCAAATACAACCTGTCGCTCATATATATCATGCAAGAAGCAAGAGCAGGGGCTCATGAGGATCTATGAATCTTGTGGCGCAGTGGTTAAGGCGCCTGCCACCAATGCTAAAGGTGCGTGGTTCGATTCCGGGTTGCGGCGTCGGATTTTTCTCCTCTAGTAAGTGTCACCGTTAATTCGGGCGGACCGTCGGGGGTTCTTTCTCCGGGTACTCCGGCTCTTCCTCCCCCTTCACTTTGGTATCAGTTTCAGCCTGCATAATAAAATTTCAAATACAAAACGATTACCAAATACCGTCAGTAGCTCGCTTGAGCTTGCCCTTAGCACCACGTGAATGTTCTGTGTTTACGTACAGTGTGTGAGTGAATGCGTGTGATTCACGTGAGCGTGCTTGTTGGGTTCAGTTCGCGGCTACATTCTGCGCATTGAGTTATATTATAAATATGAGAAATGCGCCATATAAATACCATGTAATAATAAATAATAATAATAATAATACACTTGCACCTGCGTTGTAAAAGGGCATTTGAGGATCTATACCAGAGGAAGATTGAACGTGTGTTAGTTTGAGACTATTAAAACGTGTGAAAGCGCAGGTCTTACAGAGATCAGTATAAGAGGGGCTCAGTTTTGGACGAGCACGTTCTGGTGATTTATACAGACATGTATAGGCTCTGATCAACATGCACTCAGCTAAACAGACAACTTGTTAGTATGAAAGTTTTGGGGTTTTATTTTCTTTCCGTTCCTTTCCTTCCCTATCACACGGGCGCGAGACCCCTTCATTCCACATTTTCAAGTTAATCATTTACCTTTATGCCCGCCCTCCCAACATCCTGTTGAAGCGGCTGCGATAACTGATAACAATTGTCCTATCGGTAATTAACTTCTTGCTTTTTTAATATGTCTGAGGTCTTTGTGATCAGATCTTTGATAATGTTGCGTTCTTATGACACTCTATAACACGCGTTAAATAAGAACACAACACTATCAAAGATTTTATCACAGATATAACAAGAAGAGTTTCAGATCCAGACCTTTGATAATGTTACGTTCTTATGACAATCTGTAACATTAGTGTTAAATAAGAACACAGCATTATCAAAGACTTTATCACAAACATGACAATACGGGTTTCAAATCCAGATCTTTGATAATGTTGCGTTTTTATAACAATCTATTACACAACATCAAACAAAACAAAACAAGCAAGATTGTATCACTAATATCACAAGACGAGTTTCAAAGTAAAAAGTTAAACATCAAATTTTATATGACCTTTGATCCGCTTACTTTTAGTGACGTTATTTTTAAAAAAAAAATTATTAGCTTAGCTCATTGGAGACGTGCCGTTTACGGATACGAGGCGAATCGTCGCGTATCCGTATACGGCCCGTCTCCAACGAGTTAACCCCTTCGCTGCAAGTGATCACAAAATGCGCGTCTCAGACCGCACTGCACTCTGACGAACCGGTATTCGCGTGCAGAACACAATGCAACTGCGACCAAGTACAGGCATAAAGAACATAGAACTAACAAGTGACATAAATCCTCATGAGACCCCGCGACTGCGGGGGGCTCGTGAGAGTCTGATTCTACCAAAACACAGAAAATCATTCAGCCCTGACACACCACAGCAAGACATGGATCGAGCATGATAGTTCAAGGGTGGTGCCAGAATAGCTTGGCGCCCATAAGCGCCAAGCTATTCTGGCACCAACCTTGAACTATCATGCTCAATCTGTCTCTAGAATTGCAATGCAATCCTTTCAGAGGGCAACTTCAATATTTGGGGATTTCGGTCTTGAGGTAGAATGTGTTAACAAATTTAAAGAAAACTGTACGTCAAGCTATCACTCACACCAACAAACAAAGCACGAGCCCGCTTTCACGGCACCATCGTGTTCACTTTATTCTTGACAGTAAAGGGGTTAAACAGACAATATTAACGTCTTCTTCAATCTTGCAACCCAATAAACAACCTCCGAACGTTGTACAAGTCATCGACCTCCCCAAAGCTGTAGAAGCGGCATTAACGCCAAAAGTTCTTCAATATATTATTTGTTAGATAATATGACGAGTTCAAAATAAGAGGACAGTAGGAGTGGTTCCAAATTTAGAGGCAGGTCCATGACAGTACGTTCAGCCCCTTTGTAGTTACAGCTCGTTAAAACTCGCATTTCATTGGTCAGCGTAAACCGTCGGCCAACATTATAAACTCGCGCGCAGTCCCGATAAGTAAGAGTCCGAAATAGCTCAGGGTGTTAATCGTCGGAGGGAAGGGAATCGCCGGGTCGTGGGTTTGAGTTCCCTTCCCGGCCCCTGTAGATGGACTCGCAATCCATGCAAGGGGGGGGGGGGGGGGGGGACGGGCTTGTTCCTCAAAAGCTGTATGTCCTCTCAAAGATCCTGGTAAATCAAAGTAGCACAAATTGCAGTGCTTCTGAATCGGTCAGTGTTCAGGTCGTACTCCACAGGAAATCGATTTCCCTGTCCCCCATAACCCGCCCGTCAGGGCCCTCTATTATCACTTCGGTGCCGTCGACGTTAAACCCCGAACTAAGCAACCAACCAACCGATGAGTCATTTGAATCCTAGCCTTCAGCACGAAAGCATAGCGCCGCATGCTCTGAGACACTTTAACTCATTCGCATCCAGCCGCATCCGGATGCGCGGCATAAGCCGCGCATCCGGATGCGGCTGGCCGCGAATGAGATAAAAAAATAGTGATTTATTTTGAACCTGTGACAAAGCATCGTGCGCGTAACAACCGACACAATTTTAGTTAAGAACACCGAATTACGACAGGAATATAGTTCTCTTTGTGATTCCTATATGAAGACAGTGTTGTTGGAACACTTACACTTCTCACGGAGTTTCCGTTTCTCCAGAATGGACTAATCTATAGATGATTTTTCATGTGTATGTCCAGTGGCATGTCCAATGTGACAACAAACATTTTCCGGCGGCCGACGTCGGCCCGATGGCCTTTTTCGCACTAGATAATTGTATGAAGAACATATTTTGTTGTATAAAGGGTTAATCAAAGGCATGTTTTTGTGATTTAAATCGGTTGAGTATGTCCACCGACATTGATTGTTAACGAAAACTTAATTTTGAAAAAAGAATAATATAATTGCTATGAGAACAGGTTATCACATTAATTTCTTTCAAAAGAGAATAATTAAGGAAGAAAAACTGACTTACTGTGATCATATTAATTTGTCACTGTATGTCCACTGTAGCTATATAAAAGTCTTTAATTTCACATGGCCACACGCAGACACATTTATTCTAAAGGTGCCTAAAATAAACCTAATTTTAAGACGTCTGTGTTGGTTGTGACTTTTTGTGTCATTTTTGTCTATTTAGACTTTTGTCATAGGATTTCTGTAGCATAAGTACGACTTAATCTCTCAATTAATATATCTGTAAACTTCACAAGTAATTGCAGGTGCGAAAGGATATTCTGCCGACACCATCCTGCAGTCTCAGTCCCTTCCTTTGACTTCATGTTCGTGCACGCTTGTCATTTGTCGACATTTAAGCTATAGTAACCCATTCCCTGCCACTGTACGTACATTTCTGTGTTTGAAACATGTGCTCACTGAACGACCAGTAGCCAGAACTGTCCAAAGAACATGGACACAAAGTACATGGTTTGGGCAAGAGGCATAGATCCTCATGAGCCCACGCAGTCGAGGGAGCTCATGAAGATCCATGCCCCCCGGCAGTCAAGGAGTTAAGCCTGACTGCCGGTGGACGCAGATCATGATTCTGAAACATTTCGTTAACCCATTCAGCGCTGACGCACCACAGCAGGAGATGGGTCGACCATGATAATTCAAGGGTAGTGCCAGATTAGCTTGGCGCCTGTCGGCGCCAAGCTAATCTGGCACTGCCCTTGAATTATCATGGTCAATCCACCTCCTGCAACTGATGCATAGTCATTAGAAACACGACCGTCGGGCTGAATGAGTTAATGTTCCAGCCCTCTAAGTGGCATGGACACAAAATGGATTCAGCAAGAGGCATAGATCCTCATGAGCCCCCGCGGCAATTGCGGGGGCTCATAATGATCTATGTCTCTTGCGACTGAATCGTCTTCACTTTTTCTCAGGCATTGAGGGGGTTAACAAATGACGTGCCGAACTTTGCAAGTGATTGTAGGCGAGAAAGAATAGTCTGCCAACAACACGCGTCAGTCTCAATCCTTTCCTGTGGCAGCGTCATCAAGAGACTTATGAAAATCGATTTCTCAGTCTTATAAATGGTCGTTCCTTTTACAGTATAGTATTAGTACGTTCTGGTCTGTACTCTTGCTGTGTGGTGTAACACTCTGCGAGTGACGTCAAATAATTTATTTCAGGGAAAAGAAAACTGATCCCCTCCCCTTAACCATCCAAGGAAACGATATTGAAATTGTTGAAACGTTCAAGTTCCTGGGTATTCTTATCTCGCACGATCTGAAGTGGGAGAAGAATTTTGAACAGCTAGTAAAGAAAGCCCAGCAGCGCCTGTTTCTTTTTCGGCGGTTGAAGTCTTTTGGCGTCAGTCAGCAGATCATGGTGCAGTTTTACCGCGCCGCCATTCAGAGCATTCTTACCTTTAGTCTCTATGACGGCGCGGTGTGGTATGGCAGCGCAACCGACGAAGCCCGCAAGAAACTAAATAGGGTGATCAAAACAGCATCTCATATTGTTGGAAGCGATCTACTCTCGCTGGAATCTCTGTGCCACGCACACACCATCAGGAGAGCGAGCTCCATCATACATGACGAGCACCATTCTGCACATAGCCTGTTCGAGCCATTGCCATCTGGCTTACGCTTTAGATCCATCAAGGCCAAAACCACTCGTTTTCAGAAGAGCTTTTATCCCTTGGCTGTTCAGGCCCTGTGTAATGTGGCTGTGATATGATTTAATTCAGCAGATTGACTCAAAGTCCCTTTAGAATTACCTACAGCCTATCTTAGTTGTTTATAGTTCTTTATATGTTCTATCAAACCTCTTCTTAAACAGGATATACAGTTTTACGAATAGATATGAAGGTAGCTAATCTGTTTTTCGCTGCGGCTCACTTGGCGGTCTTTGTTGTCATAATATGTTTATTATGATATAGGTTAATTTTACTTCACTTACTTAGATGTGTGTGCACACTTAGTAGAATGACTGAAATACATATGTGTGTTTTGTTATTTTAGAGTCTGCTTGATAGTGATTGTCACGTAACGGATGTGACATGTTTTT